>OY856411.1:1141783010-1142218010 GCA_963693085.1 Alisma plantago-aquatica
TATATATATATATATTTGTATATGTATATATATGTATATATATGTAAATGTATATATATATATATATATATATATATATATATATATATATATATATATATAAGAATTGTGTACCTGAATACATGCATCTTATGTGTACCCATCTTCATTTATGATGATCGCACAAGTCTTCAGAATGATCTAACCTTATGGATGTGTTGCAAAACCCTTAGATAACATGTCTATCAAAAATCACGTCAATCTGACACTTATAGATGATTTAGTTTAAGAAAATATAATTATATTAATCAACGGTAAGTTGTTGAAATTATAGGAACCTTTGGATGATATATTGTTATATCTCATGATATATAAGTGATATACCTGTGAATTTATAAACACATATAATCTAAATAATTTTGATTCAATCTATATGGTTGGATTTGATATTTAGCTTTTGCATATGTCATTTTAATGGCCAGTAAACATATGTTACATGTACCCACCGGTACACACTTCCTAAATCCATATATATATATATATATATATATATATATATATATATATACATATATATATATAGTGAGGCTAGAATACACTTAAGTGTATTGGGGACAGGATACAATCAAGTTTATAGCCCTTAGATCTACTCTGATTTAAATCAATGGAGTAGGAAAAAGTCCCCACACTCTCTCACGGAAGACAGACTGACCCCACCCACCCCCTTTCTCGCTCTCATTCTTGTTAACTTTGTCTTCCAAGCCTTCTCTCTCTGTCCTCCCTTCTATCTCTCTCCCCCAGTCCACTCTCTCTCTCCCCTGCTGTGAACCTACAACCCGTCTCTGACCTGGTGTGCTCGCCTTCAACTTCTTCTCCATCGTCATCCAGAACAACACTCGTCGTCAACCTCCTATTCAGAAAAGTGGGACATTGAGGCTGGACTCACTTGATCGGGCCGTCAAGTTCGTCCCCCTCCCTCTATCTACTTCACCGGCATTGCTTTAGCAACCGGCCACCGGCGTGTGTGAGGGAAGCAAATCATCATCTCCATATCCCTCCATTTCTCCATGGATGAAGCAGTCCGACGACCAGGGACCTCTTGCTGCATCAGTATTCCTTCAAATATCCTTCAAGCATATTTGTATTATCAATTTTTCCAAATAAGAGTTTAACATATATGTCCCCATATAAAGCACCCAAAAGGATTTCTGGATTGGGTAAGACATTATGGTGCCTTTTCATTAGATTTTTGTATAACTTGTTTGCAGTTCATGAGGCATCATGGCATCCCATTATGCATGCTTACTATTTTCCTTTTGATGTTGGTAATGATCATTGTCGCCGCTTCACCGGAATCCTACGAGTTTGCAGACATACATGTTGTACACATAGACTAGGGTGAGGCAACATCCCTGGCTAACGAGTTTGCAGACATAAATGTTCACCGGAATCCTACGAGTTTGCAGACATACATGTTGTCCACATAGAAACAGTCTTATGTCAGGATGAGGAGCTAGCCTAGTTCTCAAACATTGTTGATGACTCCTACTCCCAGACCGATTTCCTTGTAACTGCCTCCGTCGACATACCCAGCGACACCACGTACAACCAACTACGTTTTTGTTCCATGTCGACCCTCTACCGATAAGTTCTTAATGATCTTTCTCATGATGTGTGCCCAACCGGGGCTTACTTGTCCCGTAAGATATGTAATATTTGCCGCCAGGACTGCTTGATTTTTGAGTGACAGAAAGAAAAGCAAATTCTAGCTTCTCGTATGATGTTTGCATCATGAATATGTACGATTGATATATGTGATATGTTCTTCTTAATGAAGAGAAAGGTTAGTAATTATCAGATTTCTACTTGACCATGCTTGTAGGAGCACACCTCACATGCATACAAATGGGAAACAATGATTAATAGCAGAGTTTGGGAAAGAAGCTCATTCATGACCATGCATATAAAAGTCAGCCATCATATTTCTATGTTCAACATTGAATCTACTAGTCGCCACATGCAAGTTTTCGTCATTGTTGTAAATTACAAAGTTATGTTGGGCAGCATACGAAGTTGCAGGAGAGGTCATTGATGACTTCCATGAAGGAGTACGATCGCAGGTAGACCAGGGGCGGAACTAGAAACTGAGAGAAGGGGGTCTGGATTATATTTACCGGCTATTAGTTGAAAGAGGAGGGGATGAGTATACAAAAAATGCAACTATTGGGGCTTTAACCCAGGTCTACATTCTATGAAAGTGCTGCTTCTACCAATCTGCCTAGATATTTTACTTGAAAACTAATCATAGACAGTGTATATGTATATAACTGAAATGACAAACACACATATATATACATTACTATTATTATTTTGGTTTGGGGGAGGGGGGCTAAATCCCCGACAGTCCCCCTGGCTACGCCCCTGAGGTAGACCATGTTATGCTTCTGGATGATGTTGACGTACTTGTCAAAACTGCCAAGCTTTGAAGTGCAGTGCTAGAATTCATGACTTTCATGAAGCAATAATGGATGGCGGATTATGCCTGGTGCATATTACCATATAATGTCTCACTGTTGTTTCTTCATTGTCATTGTTGGTTCATTCCTCGGAGATGGTGATGCACTCCTCAAGACCTTCACAGAAATATCAAGCTCTTCACAGAAAATAACTCAACCACAAGTACTCACACTAGATGCATAATGTTGCAATCAAGGACTTTTTTCTGAGAGCAAGAGAACAGTGATCACCTTCATGCGTTGGATGTGGACAAACATCCGGTCATTGTCCTCATATAAAAGATCTGTTAAATGAAAGTGGGGGGTTTCTTCTCAAATATCAAGGGCCAGAAGCAGCTAAGCAGGACACCGGGGTCGATAAGGGAGCGCGAGTGGCATCCGGAGTAGTTGTAGTCTATCAACAGTCATCGTCGACAATAGATGTGGCTTTAGAAAGAAACTATGGTTTTCAAAGTCTCCCAAAGCACAACATGTTGTGGTCTTGAAGGAGAGATGTGAGATTGGATGAAGCCAAAGACGGTGCATCCTGGAGGCTGCTTCATCTTGATCACCGGAGTGGGGCAGATCCCTGTTTTGGTTGTCGGAGTTGGGGAGATCCCTATTTTGGTCGTCTGAGATTATTGCCGGATCGCCAAGCCAAGTCACGAGAACACCTGATTGACTTGGAAGATCTTCACTCAGTGGCCAGACTATCTTGGAAGATTTTCTCCAGCTCGCCAAACCAGATCTCCGTCGGTCACCGGTGGCCGAAAGCACAGGGACATGCTACTGTATTAACGACCAGGAGAATGAGGTGCGGGAAAAGAGAGATAGGGTCACAGGGAGAGAGAGTCACGAGCATGTTGGGTTTGGTGGGTCAGCGCAGTGGCAGAGAGTTGAGTGTGGGACTTTCTCTTCTTCCGTTGATCAAAATTGAGGCAGATCTAAGGGCTATAAACTTGATTATATTCTGGCTCCAATATACTTAAGTGTATTCTAGCCTCACTCTCTATATATATATATGTATATATATGTATGTATGTGTATATATATATACACTACTACAGAAATGGCTTATAAAGTCACTTTTCAAGGTGTCGGTTGTATACAAAAACCGACACCTAAACTCTACAATGTCGGTTGATAACATAAAACGACATCCAATCTATGAAGGTCGACCAGACACGGGTACCACTTTTATTAAGTGTCAGTTAATTAATAAACAACCGACACCTAAACTCAACCGCCAAAACCAAAATTCCAGCGAAAAAATTGGCTCCAATATTTTACATATGGCGTCGGTTCGTAACTAAATAACCGACGACTAAAGTGTATTCACGAGACAGGAATAGTTTTCGGTTGTCTTTTACTCAAAAACCGACGACTATAATGTAGTATAGGTGTCAGTTTTTGGAAAAGAACCGACACTGTTGGTTTAGTTGTCAGGTTTTTTAAATAACCGACACTTATTGTCAACTTAATAGCTCACCAGCGCGGCCGATTCTTCCCCTTTCCCTGAATCATTCCCGATTTCCCTTGGAGGTCCGGCGATTTCTTGCTCCCTTCCGCCGCCGCCGCTCCCTGCTGCTGTTCGTGCTCCATCGCCATGCTCCGTCGCCGCCGCTCCTTCCACGCCGCATCCTCCACGCTGTCGCCGTCGTGCTCACCGGCCCTCTGTGCTCCGTGCTCGTCGGCGCTCCTCTTCTCATCGCCGTCGCCGCCCGCCCGCCGGTAGCAGCTAGCTCTCCTAGCCTCGCCTCCCTCTCCGCCACTCCTCTCCTCGCCGCCAGCAGCTGCTAGGTCTTGCTCCGGCCGCTGCTCCTCTTCCCTCAAGGTGCCCGCCCTGCCTTCTTCCTTCTTCCTTCTTCTGCTGCTTGGGCGGTGCCAAGGCATGCCTAGGCTGCTGCTGGGCGTTTTTTTTTAAAATTTATTTACTTCCTATGAGAATCAGTTTTAATTAGGGCTCATACACATATTGATGTACATAAACATGTTAGAATAAATGCTAAAAAGGTGTGATTTTAGGGTATAGGTACTGATTTTGTGCTTCTACTGAGTTGAATCCTCTATTGTCTATACAATACATGTTCTATGATAAGCCTTAGTTAATTTAATATGCATACTTTGTATGTAAGACATAGTAATCGGGTACTGCTGTATATCCAAGTAAATTACATGTAACTAATCATGACATAGATTTTAGAATGCATACTTTGGTTAAATGTACTGCTGTAATTTTTTATCAAGTGATGATATGTAAATGTAGCAATAAGTTAGTAAGGTATCAATGATAAGTCTGTTGTAATGTGATGTAAAATAGTTATTGTATCATGCATATATACTTAATACTTTTTTGTTTTATAGTTGTATAGGGTGTTTTATGTGTGGCAAGTCTATTGTTTAATAGTTTAGCTATAATCATTGTTTAATAGTTTATCTATATTCTTGGTGAGAATCCTAATCACCTTCTTGGTTAATGATGAACTGTAATGCACACATGTGACATGCTTGGAATGTAAATGATGAACTTTTCCCTAAATTGCCAATCATGCTTTTAAAGACATCAATAATCACCCTAACTTGAGGAACTAGGATTTTAGGTATAAGAATGACAACACATTATTTGTTGGCCTAGTAACCCATCCAAGATTTACTCATTAGGAGTAAATCTTGGATAGTCCCCGGTTTGGGACTGTTCTTGAACACTTAATCTTGCTTAGGATGTAAGTGTATATAATGTGTATTGGGTTTTCAAGAAAATTTCGGCAGAATTTCCCCGTTTGTTCTCTAAGTACATATGTACTTGGAGAACAGTGGGGAAATGCTGCCGAAATTTTCTTGAAAACCCAATACACATTATACACTTACTAGTGAGATTAGGTATTCAAGAATGGGATAGGTGGTACACATTTATTATATATAAGAATGACATCACATGTATTTGTTAACCCTAGACCCTAATCTTGTCCTAATATATACTTGTTTTCTCTTTGATCATAGAATGGATAGATCATGAATTACTTTACAATGTGAGCTTTACACTTTGAATTACTACTTTACAATGTGAACTTTACAATTTGAATGTGAATTTGCAGATGGCTGACCATTCTCCTGATGACCGTGCTGATGACTACCGTGAGGGTGAGGACATCAATGCGCCGCCTCACAATGTAAGTTTTAAAAATATATCATATATTTATATCTATATGTCCATTTATAGTTATATATTTTAAATGTGAATTATTTTGTCAAATTTTAGGTTGATGATGCACAGGTACCATATGAAGCACTTGAGGCACTTGATCAACAGCACCAAAAAGTTGACAAGAGAAGGAGCATCACTGTGATGAAGAAGTTAATTGCGCAAAAGGGAAATGGACCCAAACTTGTTGTGGATTTTGATAATGCAGGAAATGCATGTGGTGTGAATCGCAATTCATTTGTTTCATATCTTGGGTTTGTTACTCGTAGCCATTGCGGTTGTCGCTTAGATTCTTGGCATAACGTTTCTAAGGAGAAGAAAGACATAATATGGAGGGATTTATGCATGAGTTATTATTAATTTGCAATTCTATTTTGTAGATTACTAAATTTTTGGATACTAGTTAATAGCAATTCTATTTTGCAGAGTATATTTGAATTGGATGAAAAGCTGCATCGTAAATGCGTGATGCAACACTGTGGGAGAGTCCTAAGGAACTATAGGACAAATCTCACCAGAGAATACATAAAAGAAGTTGACAAGAGGAAGAAGACAGCCACTGAACAGTGGAACTTCCTGGACAAAGAAGAATGGGACACGTTTGTCGCTTCAAGACAAACTGATGAATTCAAGGTATTAGGCGTCAGTCGCAATCTCATTAATTAATATATGTTGTATTCACCTAGTCAAGATTAACATTTAGTGTTACTAACAAAATCATTAATTTGCATACTAACTAGGCCCTCAGTGAGGCACAAAGATCAAGGCGTGCACTGAATGTGCATGACCACACAATGGGTCCAAAGGGGTATGCAGGCGTTCGCCAAAGACTACAGTCTGAGGCTACTGCTCAGTCTGTTGCTACTCAGGAGTCCTCTACCATAGGTAGCACACCTCTGCCTCACCATGATGTCTGGATAGCTGGGAGGCAAAATAATAAGGGAGAAATAACTAAGGCCGCAACTACTGAGGCGGCTGCAAAAATGCTAAAATACAACTCTTACAGCAATCATTCGAATATTGATTATTTGTGTTGTTTACTTAGTACAAATTTTTGTTTTGGCGATTAGCGGGAGCTGCACGAGCTGAGGGAACAAGGAAAGTTCATCCCTGAGGGAAAAAAGGATGAATTGACAGTTGCTCTGGGTAACCCAGAGCATCCTGGACGTGTTAGGGCTGCAGGCACTGGTGTGGGCATCAAATCTTTTTTTGGGTCATCCCAGCGCAAACATGTCCCAAAAGTGGGACTTTCACAAGAAGAGGTAATATATTCTTTCTTTATAATGTTACTATAAAAGAGAATTCAAAAATTAGAATTTGACATTTCTTTTATCCATGTATAGGTAGATAAGCTATTTGATAGGAAACTCGAAGAAAAACTTGAAGAAGCAATGAAAAAGTGGCAGGCATCTTAGACTGCCACTTACCAGACAATACCTACTGCAGACTCTACTCCTACTCCTACTGCAGAGGTTGGGAGTAATCCTGTAGAACCACCACCTAGCACATCCACTGTAAGTATTTTTATGACATAGTAACTAGTTTTTTAATTCAAGATGATACGTATATATGAAAATGTAGTCGTTTCAAAAAAACATGATATGTATATATGTATATAACATTCTTTACACAAAAATTTGTAGGGGTTGAAGCCATGCCGTCTAAAAAGTAAAGAATATGTCGTTGCAGAGGCGTCGTCTTACCCATCCCTACCAGGGGAAACGTGTCACGGGTCTCCAGTACCAGCTGGTTGGATTCGGGTGAGCCTGATACATATATTCCCCCAGTGGATGGATCTTCCACTGCCATATGCCCACCCAGATTGTGAAACGCTTGGTGAGGCAGTTGGCGGAGTGATATTGTGGCTAAAAGCGGATGTCCTCTTTACTGAAAAGGTATGGTAAATTTACATTACGTTCAATTGTTAGTGTGTGTATATGATGGCAGTTGATATGAAATTATATATATACAGGTTAAAAAGAAGACACCCACAGCATCTAGGCCTCCACTTCCACCTCCTACATTACCTAGTTGGGTTCCACAGGACTTGCCTGTCCCGTTAGGTCTTAACTGTAGGGGTATGGCAATATGGTTAGGGGAACATGATATAAACTCCCCTATGACTGTTTCTTCTGATTCAGATTCTATAGGTCAGTCATACAAAACAAAACTATTTATATTGGATATTTTGGAGTTGTTTCGATATGATTGGCTAAATACATCTCTGATAGAGCTATGGATAAGGTGAGATATTCTTTATACATCCATATACCTTGTGTATGATCAGGTGATCTGGTTTCTTATTTATTAATGCATGCGTAATTAATACATATTTTGCAGCTACTTAGACAACATATGTGCAGATTTTGGATTCGAACATGTAGGGTTTTTTATTCCATCTTTGATTAGTCTAGTAGCTAAAGACCCTACATCAGTTCAACAATACTACTGTGAGGCTTTTTCAAATTTTGCTGTAAAAAAGAAGACGGTGATAATGGCTCCATTCAATGTAGAGTAAGTTTACTTTGCTTATTATAATTTGGACTTAAGAAAATTACATTTTATTGTGGATTTTGAGTTATTAATTTTTAACTTTTTTTCCTCTAGGGGTAGGCATTGGGAGTTACTGGTTATTTCCCATGAGACGTTCACTGTGTATTATCTAGATCCTAAGGGGGGTAAATTAAATACAAGATTTGGACACATAATGAAAATGGCAATATTCCGGTGAGAAATATTTCATTTTTCATATCTGTTAACATATGCTATTACATTACTATTTAATTGCAATGTTCTGTGTTACATTAACATGTAGGGGTTTTGAGGAGTACAAAAAGGCTGGAGGAAAGGTCCCCACGAAAAAGAACCAGCCAATAATTTGGAAGAACGTGAAAGTAAGTTCCCGACTGCAATATATGTATATATTATTTATGTTAACAATGCTTAATTAGTTGTATTTTTTAATATTTTGTATGTTTGAATTTATAGTGTGCTACACAAGACAACGGATGGTCATGTGGATACTATGTCATGCAATATATGCACATGATTATCAAACATGCCGCACTGGATATCGAGTGTATTGCTCAGGTATTATATAGTCTCATTAGATAATATGATCGAAATATATCAATCTTATTTATAGCTCATTAATTATATATATACATCATTCTCTTTATAGGTGTTTAAAGCTGACCCCATTACAGGAAAGGACTTACCAAATGTTAATGCTCCCTATACGATGGGAGAATTAAATGAAGTAAGAGAAGATTGGGCAACAACCATACAAATAGTGGGGGCTTTAAAATATAATTGGGATCCTAATAACGAATAATGACTAAACAATGATATTTTGTAAATGAATTTCTGAATTATAATATATGTGTGAATGTTTCTACATGTCTTGATGTTTTTACATGTGTCTGAGTGAAAATGAATGAAAGTGTTGGTTGCTATATGAATGTTTCTACATGTGTGAATGTGAATGAATGGAACTACAGATTGCTAGCATGTGTGAATGTTTATAAATGTGTGAAAATAAAATGGAACTGCAGGTTACATTGCTAAATGCATGTGCTACTTTTTTATTGTTAATTTTGCAGGTTTGCGGCCTGTAGTCGGCTGATATCAATGGATGTCGTAAAACCTGCAGTTCATAACTGAACTGAACATGTTTCTCATCATGCGACCAGCCACAGCAGGTCTGCAGACTGATAGAAAAAAAAAACAATAGGCGTCGGTTATTTGTAAATAACCGACACATAATGTTATGGTGTCAGTTTTACTACTCTAAACTAACGTCTATTTCCTTAATAAGCAAAGATATATGGCGTCGGTTATTTTTAAAAAACTGACACTGATTCTTTGGCGTGAAGAGTTTGGGTGTCGGTTTCTTAACTAATAACCGACGCCTATAGTCCCATGATGGCGCGCGAAGAGTTTGGGCATCAGTTTCTTATCTAATAACCGACGCCTATAGTCCCATGATGGCGCGCTTTCGGTGGCGCACGAAGAGTTTGGGTATCGGTTTCTTATCTAATAACTGACGCCTATAGTCCCCTGATGGCGCGTTTTCGGTGACGCGCGAAGAGTTTGGGCATCGGTTTTGGAACTGACGCCTAATGGGTGAGCTTTTAGTGTCGCCCACATAGGTGTCGCTTAGAAACTGACACTAAAGGCTTTAAATAACCGACACTAAAGGTAGGTTCTGTAGTGGTGATATATATATATATATATATATATATATATATATATATATATATATATATATATATATATATATATATATATATATATATATATATATAGTCAGGATAGAATACACTCGAGTGTATCCGGAGCGGAATACACTCAAGTAGTTTTTCATGATGCAATATTTTTTTTGAAAATCTAATCTGTTGATCTTCTTAAACATCTCGTGAACAACTCATTTGTAAAATTTGAGCACATTTGGATATGTATAGCTCATGTTATGAAGACCGTTTCAAATTAGTTTCGCGCGTCAATTTTATTGCCCTCGGATGAGTGACTTACACTCATCCAAATGGGCTCAAAATCTGTATGTAGCCTATTTATAGTATGACGGTGAAGATCAATGGTTTACATTTTGCAAAAAATAGTCTTTATATGCAAACACAGTTGAGTGTATTCATGCGATCTGTACACTCGAGTGTATTCTATCCTGTCTCTCTCTCTCTCACTCTCTCTCTCTCTCTCTCGCTCTATATATATATATATATGTATATATATGTATATACATGTATATATATGTATATGTATTTACATATATATATATGTATGTATATATATGTATATATATGTATGTATATATATGTATATTTATGTATATATATTTATATATGTATATATATACACAGACACATAACAACATACTTACAAATAAACATTATAGTACCGATTCTTTAAAAAAATTGTGGTAATTTTCACTCATATGTATACAACTATATAAATTTTATTGACAACATTATACTAAAAAAGACAAACATTTCAAAATTTGATGTTAAATACCAATAATTCAAAATATAAATTTATAGTCACCATATTATTGCATTTAATGTCTAATAGTAACTCATAATTTCAATACCATTTATCATACTACCGAAATTATATGTTCTAGTATTGTACTAATGTCTAAATAGAGCTTTTGTACGGTATTTTTAATACGGTACGTGTAGTAACTTAGTATATTACTTTACCTTGGCCTTTTAAGTGCATACATTCAATGGATAAATGTATTTACATGTTGGGAGAGATTTAGTGGCTACTCCCAGCACAAGCTATATGTTTAGCCACTCATGGTAATGAGTAGCTTGGTTGACTATACAAGTTTAGTTAGACATGAATGTAGAAGATGAAATGGAAAGGAAGGGATGACAGAATGTGGATAGAGTCAGAGAAGAAGAATAAAGATACACCAATAGTGACCATGGTTTGGTCAAGTTCAATGAAAAGGTTCTCTGATCTGAATTTGGTGCCCACAACGAGGATGGTTGCTTCTTTTCCCTTTGTTACAACCTCATATTTGTATGTGTTTTCATAATTCAAAAAATGATTTTGTGAATTCGGACTTAATTGAAAAGGTTGTATGATTTGCTTCAAAGAAGGGATATGTTTGCAAATCTCCCTTACAATAGGAATTTCATGGTTTCAAATAATAGATTAATCCAATAATGGATATAAAAGAGAAGAAAAGAAGAAAAGCCCAAATAATGGAAAAAGATAAAAGATATTGGATAATAAGCAAAAGTATTTTTGAGAAATACTTGGAAATATCTAGAAAGTGGCATTAATGGTCACAATCGAATAAATTTCATTTACTATAGCCTTTTTGGTTGCTTGTGAGCATTATTGGCTATTGAGCCCAATTATAAGAAAAAGAAAAAGGAATTTATCTAATAAAAGGAATAAGTAAGGAAGGGATAAATAAATAAGAGAAATAAATAAAGGAATATTTCCCCAAGATGGGATTTCATGCCTTTAAGGTACCTTGAGGTCTAAGGGATCCATGAAAATTATTTAATAGCAAAGGAAAGAGAAAAGATGGGAGAAATAAGCCTAATTGAGTAATATCTCGCACCTAAAGAAAAGGCACGTTTTCTTTTAAATAATGAGCCCAATTTTGTTAGAGAAGTATATTGATTCATTAATAAGATTCCCTCAAAATTTGGGATAAAATGGAGCCATGGTTTAGGATTTATGATTTTTCTAAGTTATCCTAAATAATGAGGAATTATCTTGAAATAGAAATTCGGTGTATTTCAGTGGATGGAGCTTCCACTTGCGTGGAATTGCGTGCCCCACTAAAAATCCTAAAGAAGGTAAGTCTTTAGGTTTATCCTTGCTTATACTAGATCGAGAACTCCACCCACGTATGCCAAGATACGTGGAAGTCTTATCGTAGTATAGTTAAGGGTCGAATCCATGGGACAACGGTCTTTTTGGGCGCAACAAGATGGAAAACGTTAAAATCTCACTTAACCTCTTAGCAGTTGGTATTTAGATCAAAAAGTTCGGGTTGGTTGTTTTTAACTAAGTATAAGTAAAGCAGAGCAAGAAAGTAAAATTAAGGGTGTTAATAATGATAAGGAGTCACTAGGATGTGATTGGTTTTCACCACCACTACACATGGATCAAAACATGCAACATAAAGCATAACCTGCAAAAAGAGTCTAAACAGTTAGTATCTTTGTAGATTTAGTTTCCTTTCGGAGAACTAACTACAAGAAGTGTGGGAATGTTGCAACACCATCCATCCCCGAATGAATGGTCACCTACTTTACATCATTCCCTTCACAAAGTGTGTTCCTCGACTTATCAAGGTTGTACTTTCATACGTCAACTGATTCCATTTCATAGTATGAAAGTACAACGATGGAAGTGGGTTTACTCCACTTCTTGAGAAACACTCCTAGATACAGAAACAGATGCGTGGTGGATACATGCATCAGGAACCAACATTCAATCAAGATTCAAATCTGATAGTACAAACATAGACAGTTCATACTAAAAGATAAAAGATAACACAAGTTGGTGATCAAGCAACAAGCATTCATTAAACGATTGATGTCGAACTGAAAAGAAAGTATATCTCTATTGCAAACTATGGATTACATTGCATGAAATGAAAACATGGGTAGCGGGGCTACTCCCCGCACCCTAGTAAAATGAGACTACTCGCTCATAACTAGGACAAAGAAGGAGACAAGAAGAGAGAGAGAGAGAACATCATCCCCACAAAGGAGAGAGGAAAGTCAACCCCTTGGAAGGAGAGAGAGTGACGATCTTTACACTTCACAAGTTTCTAGATGATGAGGTCTCCTCTTCCCGCCTTCTTTGGAAAAGAGAGAGAAAGCATCTTCAGGATGGAGCCTGGATCTCAGACCGGCAGCCTTTGGGCAGAGGATGGAGGTTGGAATAGCTCTGGAGTAGTAGAGGCATCCTCTGGGTGTCTGAAACTTGATGTCTTTGGGAGGACCCCTTGGGTCTTATTTATAGGCCTTAAGTGAAGTCCAAACGGTTTGGTCAGTTTTTGGGTCCAAACGGTCTTCAAGACCATTTGGACTCTGAGACCGTTTGGTCTCTGAGACCGTTTGGACTCTGAGACCGTTTGGGCTCTGAGACCATTTGCACTCTGAGACCGTTTGGACTCATGCGGTCTTGAGATCGTGTGACTCCATGCGGTATTGAGATCGTGTGACTCCATGCGGTCTTGAGATCGTGTGACTCCATGCAGTCTTGGGACTGGTTGACTTCATGTGGTCATGGGACCATGTGAGTCCATGCGGTCTCGGGACTGGTTGGCTTCATGCGGTCTTGGGACCGTGTGAGTCCATGTGGTCTCGGGACCGGTTAGCTTCATGCAGTCTTGGGGCCGTGTGAGTCCATGCGGTCTCGGGACCGGTTGGCTTCATGCGGTCTTGGGACCATGTGAGTCCATACGATTTCGGGACTGATTGGCCTCATGCAGTCTTGGGACCGTGTGAGTCCATGCGGTCTTGGGACCGTGTGAGTCCATGTGGTTTCGGGACCGGTTGGCTTCATGCGGTCTTGGGACCGTGTGAGTCCATGCGGTCTTGGGATCGGTTGGCTTCATGCGGTCTTGGGACCGGTTGGCTTCATGCGGTCTTGGGACCGTGTGAGTCTTTTGTGATTTTTTGTATCTTTTTCTATAAGTAAAAAGGAGAAAAGTTAATCTAACAGTATATTTGCAATAAAAGAGGATAGCTAGGGATTATGTCTAATTTATCTAAGAAAGAGTGTGGAAAACTGAAGAATATTACTAAGATAACATCACAAAATTGGAGGTTATCACCCCCCATAACTTAGATTCTAGCTTGTCCTCAAGTTAGATAGAGCTGAGTCCTGTAATGGCGAGGTGATTTTATTTAGTTAAGATTTCCATACTCTTTCTTCAATTCTAAACTTGAGATCTCCTAAGGTTGTATCAGAGCTTTTTGCTTGCCTTAACTCTTTCAGGTATTGAGAGTTGCTTGGATCTCAGGTTTCCTCCATATCTCGTAGTCTGTATTGGGACCACTTTTTATTCAGTGCATGTTGTTAACTCTAATCAGCTTTATACTTCTTCTGAAAATCCTACCGGAAGCTAGAGTGGGTATGAGGATTGGCTAAAGGCTTAATGTGTAACTCCCCCTTCAAGTGGGGGAGGGGTTGTCTATGCTTTTAGGATCTCACTACCGGGCTCGATACATCTGCCTTCTTGAGGGCAGCTGAATGTACCGGTCGGGCGAATCCTTTATCAGCCTTTCATATATTTAGATACCTTAGGGTTTCACTACTGGGCGCGACACATCCGCCTTTGTGAGGGCAGCTGAATGTACCGGCCAGGCGAGACCTTCATTGGTTCTGTATATAGATCCTTATTCATGGCACAACTCTTATAGTTTTATTCAACACTCTGGCTTTTATTCATAAACTTCAAAGCTTAGGTTATGGGGTTTTTTTGGGAAATTAATTGGGCGGCCAAGCCTCTTTTATTTGAAAGGAAGAAAGTTGTTCTTAGAGTTTCTCGGCATGCACTTATTTGGTCCACTTGTGAGACTTATTGATTTGGATTTCACCTGATGTCCCTCCCATCCTTGAGAGTGATTGGCTTATTTCGTCCTTGATGTTGACCTGTGGAGAGTCAGATGTAGAAATGAAGCAAAAGTATGAAAATTCAAGAGTGGAGAGATTTTATTAATTCGCCATTACATGTCTAAGTGCTATTCTTGTTATTACTTTTTGAGGACTAACTGGATGCTGAAGTTAGCTGGGGATGACTTTGTTCCAAGAGGGGTGTTCTTCTTTATGTGTGAGGTTTACTTTAACAGGGAAATTGCTTTTAAAACAAAAATTAAATGCACAAAGAAAGCTGTAAAATTTTGTACAGAATTGAAAGAAAATGTAGAGAGGGAAGGGTTTGAAAATGATACCTCGCCCTTGTCCAGTGTACTCACGCCCTAACTTATCACTCACTCTGTCCGCAGAGTGTCAAAGTGATAGGTTGAGAAGTACAAGGACAAGGGCATCAGGCTTCTATTAGTCCTTTATTGGCGCCATGTGTGCGAAGGAGATTGGTAGCGAACTTTCCTCGTAACGCATGATAATCCACTTCTGTCATGTCCTCTACTGGTCTTCCAAGTACCATGATGGTGTATATCCAGTAGAGGACGTGGAAACCCCAGTCGTTCGACTCGTGGAGCTGTTGTGGGCACTTGTGGCTGAAGGCGGGGCGATGGAAGTGTTCTTTACCGTATGCTCGTGTGTGCTTGCTGAGAAGGGCATGAAGTTGATCGGCACACTCCTTTGCCACCTCCTCCATAGGCATTCTTGGTGTTGACCGTTTGAAAGGTGAAACGCTGGAGGAGCGGCAGGCGATGGTCGAGGTGATATCGGCGGTGATAGCGAAGGTGGTAGCGATGAGGACGACTGTGGTGATAGAAAAGGAAGCCGCGGCGGCGTCGAAGACGTTAGCGATGGTAAAGACGGTGGTGGTGCACAGACAGGAGCGCTGATGATGTGGCGTGATGGGCTACCTTGCAGAAACAGGCAGAGATGATGACGGTGATGTGAGGAGAGGCGGTGACTGAGGTGCGAATGCCGTGAAGACACACAGAACCGTGAAGGACGGCGGCGGAGAGAGACTGGGTCGCGGGTTGCGCGGGAACGGGAGCAGAAATGGAACAGCGCATCGAGGGTTTTAGAAAGCTTAAGAGTCAAAAGAAATAAGAAGGAGAGGGGGCAAAGTTATGTTTATAGGATACGGGGGTTGACCTTACAAATTCCCTAGGTCAAACGGGTTGGAGACCGTTTGGACTCCAAACAATTTCAAGACCGTTTGGCTCCAAACGGTTTCAGGACCGTTTGGCCCCAAATGGTTTCGAGACCATTTGGCTCCACACGGTTTTTAGGACCGGACCATTTGGCTCCAAACGATTTCAGGATTGTTTGGCTCCAAACGGTTTCAAGATCATTTGGGAAGGCTAAGGCTATTTTGATTTTTATATTTTTATGTTTGTTTTGGTTATGTGAATTTTTATATTTTCAGATGATATACCTAAGACGAATAAAGTAAATAGAAAACAAAGAAAAAAGGTGATACTCAGATCTTGGGTTGCCTCCCAAGTAGCGCCTGGGTTTTACGTCGCTGGCTCGACGAGGTTTTGATTTTGCTATGGTGATGTTGTGGGGTCTCTGATCTCAATAGTCTGTCTCGGGGTTTTGTCTGTTGGAGTATAGTATTTCTTCAATCTATGGCCATTGACTATCCTTTCTCCTCCATTGTCGTCAACAATTATGATGGCTCTAGTCGGGTATATATGTTTGATGGTAAAAGGCCCGGACCACTTTGTGCGGAGTTTTCCGGGGAACATTTTGAGCCTGGAGTTGAAAAGAAGGACTTTATCTCCAATGGTGATGTCTTTTCTTTTTAGATGACCATCGTGCCACATCTTAGTTTGTTCTTTGTAAATCCTGGCACTTTGATAAGCGGTCATTCGGAGCTCCTCTAGTTCTTGTAGTTGGAGTTGTCTATTTTCTCCGGCACTTTTAAAATCAAAATTCAGTTGTTTAATGACCCACCAAGTCATATGTTCCAGTTCCACTGGGAGATGACATGATTTCTCGTATACCGAACGGAACGGGGTTGTTCCAATTAGTGTTTTATAAGCTGTTTGGTAAGCCCAATGGGCATCGGGAATCTTGGTGGACCAGTCAGTGCGGTGTCTATTGACTGTTTTTTCTAAGATTGCCTTCAGTTGTCTATTCAAAACTTCAACCTGACCACTGGTTTGTGGATGGTAAGGCGTGGAAACTTTATGGTTAACTTCGTATTTCTTTAAGAGGGCTTCAAAGCTTCGTTCCATAAAATGGGTCCCTCCGTCAGATATGACAGTTCAGGGGACTCCAATTCTGGGAAAAATGATATCTTTAAACATCTTAATTACTGGTTTGGAATTGCTGGAAACTGTGGGTATAGCTTCTACCCATTTCGAGACATAATATACTGCAACCAGTATGTAGGAGAAACTGTATGAAGAAGGAAAGGGACCCATGTAGTCTATCCCCCACACATCGAAAAGTTCGATCTCTTGCCACATGGTGAGGGGCATTTCATTCCTTTTAGATATGCCACCAGAAAGTTGACATTTGTTGCATGATTTTACAAAATCATGGGAATCTCTTGCTATCGTTGGACAAAAGAAACCCCATTGCAGAACCTTCATAGCGGTCTTTTTTGCACTCATGTGTCCCCCAGTGGGGCCAGAATGGCAATGTTCTAAGACAAGGGTAATCTCTTCTTCAGGTAAGAAATGACGGAAAAGTTTGTCTGCGCATAGGAGAAAAACGTAAGGTTCGTCCCAATAGTATTGTTTTACATCGTGAAGGAATTTCTTTTTGTCGTGATGAGAGGCGGAAGGGTGGATGATTCCTATAGCCAGATAATTTACTATGTCGGCATACCAGGGGAATCCATTGGTAACTTTCATTAGCTGGTCATCTGGAAGGGAGTCTCAGATAGGTACTTTATCTTCATCCTTGACTTTAATGCGGCTGAGGTGATCGGCGATGACGTTTTCCACTCCGCTTTTGTCTTTGATTTCTAAATCAAATTCTTGAAGCATTAACACCCACCGGATAAGTCTGGGTTTTGCGTCTTGCTTCTGAATTAGATATCGTATGGAGGAGTGGTCAGTGTAGACAATGACCTTTGATCCAATCAGGTAGGAGCGGAATTTTTCGAACGCATAGATGATAGCTAAGAACTCCTTTTCTGTAGTGGTGTAGTTCTTTTGCGCTTCATTAAGAGTCTTAGATGCATAGTATATTACGTAAGGCTTTTTATCAATTCTTTGTCCTAACACTGTTCCTATAGCATAGTCGCTGGCATCACACATTATTTCAAAGGGTTGCGACCAGTCAGGTGCTCTCATAATAGGCGTAGAGACTAGAGCATTTTTTAAGATTGTGAAGCTTTGTAGATATTCTTGATCAAAATTGAACTCGACATCTTTTGTCAATAGTTGAGTCATGGGTTTTGCGATTTTCGGGAAATCTTTAATGAATCTTCGATAAAACCCAGCATGACCCAAGAATGATCATACTCCTTTTACATCTTTTGGCGATGACAATTTTGAGATGACATCGATTTTTGCCTTGTCTACCTCAATCCCTCTGTCACTCACTCTATGTCCGAGGACGACACCTTCAGTTACCATAAAATGACATTTTTCCCAATTTAAGATAAGGTTCGTTTCCTCACATCTTTGTAAATTGTCCATGAAAACTTCCATTGTAGATTCCGTTAACCCTGCAAAAATAGCAGACATGCACCTTTAGAAAGTAGCAGGTGCGTTACACAGCCCGAATGGAATTCTTCTGAAGGCATAGGTCCCAAAGGGACAAGTAAAGGTAGTTTTTTCTTGGTCTTCTGGGTGTATAGGGATTTGGTAGAACCCGAAATAACCATCTAGATAATAGAAGAACTTTTGATGGGCTAAGCGTTCAAGGACTTTGTCAAGAAAAGGCAGAGGGTAGTGATCTTTTCGCATTGATTTGTTTAATTTCCTGTAGTCGATGCACATCCTCCACCCTGTCACAGTCCTTGTAGGCACTAGCTCGTTTTTGTCATTTAGCACGACAGTGGTACCTCCCTTTTTGGGGACCACTTGGACAGGGCTGACCCATTGGGAGTCTTAAATTGGGTAGATGATACCGGCTTTCAGCAGTTTAAGGACCTCAAGGCGAACCACTTCTTTAAGGTTGGGATTCAGTTTCCTTTGGTGCTCTCTTAAAGGCTTAAATTCTTCTACCATGGACAGTTTATGCATGCATAAGGCTGGGTTTATACCTGCCAGGTCAGTTATTTTGTACCCAATGACTTTCTTATGTTTCTTTAACTCAACGAGAAGTCGTTCTTCCTGGTCTTTCGTTAGAGTGGAACTGATGATTACTGGATAGAGTTTTTCTTCATCCAGGAAGATGTGCTTAAGTCCTTTGGGTAGAGTTTTCATCTAGGGAGCCTTAGGTACTTCCATTGTTTCTAAAATAGTGACCGATTTGAGCTCCTCAAAGGTGACTGTTGGTGCTTCTTCTGCTTTCTCTAGATGTTGCAAGCATTGTTGAACTAATTCGTTGGCTGAGAATTCGACTTCCAGATTTATTAGGACATTTTCTAACTCATCATATGGTTTAGAAATTTCTAATTGGGACATTTGATGTATTGCATCTAAGAGAAAGACTTTCTCTTGAATGTTGGGGCCTTTCATACTGTCGAGGACCCTAAACTGAATTGCTTCTTTTCCCAGTCTTAGAATGATCGTGCCAACTTCAACATCAATAAGTGCCCTGGCTGTGGCAAGGAAGGGCCTACTAAAAATTATTGGGTATCTTAAATCTTCCTTAATGTCCATAATGACGAAATCACATGGGACATAAGAATCCTTGCCTATCTTGACTGGAATGTCTTCAATAATTCCTAGAGGTGCAGTGATGGTGGAATCAGCTAACTGGATTGTCATCGTTGTGGGTAGCAAGTCAGTGAAGCCCAATCTTTTACACATGGAGTAGGGCATGACTGATATGCTAGCCCCTAAGTCAGCTAATCCCTTTTTGCTCGAGGCATTTCCAATACAACACTGAATACCAAAGGAACCAGGGTCCTTCTTTTTCTTTGGCATCTTATTAAGAATGATATCAGAGGTGGTCTAAGCTAGTTTGACGGTATCTTGCTCTTCAGTAATGTACTTTCTTAATAGTTAAGTTTTCAAGTATTTAGCCCAAGCTGGTACATCAGAGAGAGCATCGAGGAGCAGGATGTCGATATAGAGTTTCTTCGTCACCTCCTTAAATCTTTGGAACCTAGTGTCCATTTCAGTCTCTCTCAATCTTCCCGGGTATGGTATCCTCGATTTATACTGCGGAATTTCTGGCTCTTTGGAAGCTTGTTCTTTTTCTTTGCCTCTCACGTTTGCTGCGGACTTCTTAGTTCCTAGGTTCGGGCTTGCATTTGGCATAAGGACAGGTGTATCATCATCATCATGAGCGAATCTCATAGTTTCATGAAGGGCACGTCCAGATCTTGTAGTGACGACATTCAATTTCTATGGTCTATTTTGGTCGTGTCTAGGGTTTGACTCAGGTTGTCCTGCAAAAGTGCCTACTGGTGGTTTCAGTTGAGAAGCAATTTATGCTAATTGGGCCTCCACCACCTTCTGCTGAGCTTGTTGATTGGCAAGCATGGTTTGTTGTTACTGTAGCATCTTCCTGATCATAGTCATCTCGTCTGTTGGCTGGGAGGAGGCATTCTTCGGAGTGAGTTGTTGTTGACCTTGATGTGGTTGTTGCGGAGGTGGTGCTAACTGAGGTTGTTGCGGTTGCTGCAACTGAGGGTGCAATTGCGGGTGAAGAGGAGGATGGTTATATTGGTAGTAGGTGGAGGGATTTCTAGGGTAGTTGGATCTTGGGAAGTTGTTTATGAGGTTCCCTTTATTTTGGTTAAAGTTACTTTGGAATCCAGGTGGCAACCTATTGGAGGATTCGCCTTATGTTTGATGTTGCGGGTTAGCAGTCCCTACAGGGTTCCCATATTGAAAACTGGGGTGGTTTCTTGGTTGGTTTGGATTATAGTAAACTTTTCCCAGTATGTAATGAATGGTATTAACTTGTTCAGACATCTGATCTTTAGGGTGTTCGATGATTGGTTCGTACTGCTGTTGTGGTGGGTGCATATCCATCATCACATTGTAAAGCAGACCACATGACAGGGTAGGGTGATCGGATGCGTGACAGGCTTCACAAGTCCCTATAGCAACTTTAACATGTTAGACTTGGGAGTTTTTCTTCTTATCATATTCTCCAAATGAAGTTTCAAGAGCCTGCTGTTTATGAACTATAGTCTTTAAAGCTTCAGCAATAACCTTCATTTCCATTGATTCCTCAACTTTATAAACCTTGAGGGTTCCCTTGCCGGGTGATCGCCCCCAATTGGATTGGTTCTCAATTCCAAGTGTAACGATTTTCCAAGCATCCTCGTAGTTCTTCCTCATAAAATTTCCTCCAGATGAGGAATCCAGAAATTGCTTAATGTCATCACTCACCCCCCTATAGAATGTTTCTATTAACTGATTTTGGGAGATGTCGTGATGAGGACACTTTCTTAGAAGCTCCTTGAATCTTTCCCATGCTTCTACGAGTGATTCTCTAGGAAGTTGGGCGAAGTGGTTGATCTGCCCCCTAATTCTGTAAGTTAATGAAGGGGGGAAAAACTTATCTAGGAACTTTTCTTCCAAGGGAGCCCAGGTGGTGATGATTGGCTCCCTATAAAGCAAATTATACCAGCTCAGAGCCCTTCCAGACAGAGTGAAGTGGAAAAGATGTAGCATTATCGCATCAAGGGAAACTCCGGCTTGCGGCATAAGTCGGAAAAGTGCCTTGAACCTCTTCAAGTGATCCATGCAGTCGTCTACAGAACCACCAGAGAATGAGATGCCCTACATGATTTGAATCCATTGTGTCCGGATCTCGAAGTTGGGTATGTTGATGATCGGAGGCCGAACTGGATGATTGTCTTCATAGTTCTTGGGGGTGGCATAGTCCCTCAATTACTTGTTTCTTAGCTCTAACTGGACGGCTTGGTTAGACGCTTCATTTTCAGCTCGGATGCGGGCATGTTCTTCATCTTGGATCTCTGCTTGAATCTGAGCACGGGTGTCAGCAATGAGTTGTGCTCTCTGAGTGGCTATGGCGGCATTGACCCTTTCCAATACTAATGCAGCTTGGCGTTGATCTTCAACCATTTTCCTGGCACTTTGGTGGTTAAGTCTGATGCGGCGGTGGAAGATTCTCTCTACCTTAGAGTCATACTCTGGATCAGGGGAGAATCTGAGGTTATGTGATGGTTGCATACACATCTTCTACCTGAGTAGAGAAAGAAACATACCTTTTAGATGATGCAGGAGATATGATGAATTCAATAAGATATGGACTAATGGTTAAAGGAAAGTGTAAAACCCTAACCAAATAGAAAGATAGTAAATGAAATTAAAATGTTCCGTTGTCCCCAGCAACGGTGCCAATTTTTGATGGAGCTTCCACTTGCGTGGAATTGCGTGCTCCACTAAAACTCCTAAAGAAGGTAAGTCTTTAGGTTTACCCTTGCTTATACTAGATCGAGAACTCCACCCACGTATGTCAAGATACGTGGAAGTCTTATCATAGTATAGTTAAGGTTCGAATCCATGGGACAACGGTCTTGTTGGGCGCAATAAGATGGACAATGTTAAAATCTCACTTAACCTCTTAGCAGTTGGTATTTAGATCAAAAAGTTCAGGTTGGTTGTTTTTAACTAAGTATAAGTAAAGCAGAGCAAGAAAGTAAAATTAAGGGTGTTAACTATGATAAGGAGTCGCTAGGATGTGATTAATTTTCACCACCACTACACATGGATCAAAATATGCAACATAAAGCATAACCTGCAAAAAGAGTCTAAACAGTTAGTATCTTTGTAGATTTAGTTTCCTTTCAGAGAACTAACTATGAGAAGTGTGGGAATGTTGCAACGCCATCCATCCCCGAATGAATGGTCACCTACTTTACATCATTCCCTTCGCAAAGTGTGTTCCTCTACTTATCAAGGTTGTACTTTCATACGTCAACTGATTCCATTTCATAGTATGAAAGTACAACGATGAAAGTGGGTTTACTCCACTTCTTGAGAAACACTCCTAGATATAGAAACAAATGTGTGGTGGATACATGCATCAGGAACCAACATTCAATCAAGATTCAAATCTGATAGTACAAACATAGACAATTCATACTAAAAGATAAAAGATAACACAAGTTGGTGATCAAGCAACAAGCATTCATTAAACGATTGATGTCGAACTGAAAAGAAAGTATATCTCTATTACAAACTATGGATTACATTGCATGAAATGAAAACATGGGTAGCGCGGCTACTCCCTGCACCCTAGTGAAATGAGACTACTCGCTCATAACTAGGACAAAGAAGGAGGCGAGAAGAGAGAGAGAGAACGTCATCCCCACAAAGGAGAGAGGAAAGTCAACCCCTTGGAAGGAGAGAGAGCGACGATCTTCACACTTCATAGGTTGCTCGATGATGAGGTATCCTCTTCCCACCTTCTTTGGCAAAGATAGAGAAGTAGCTTCACGATGGAGTGTGGATCTCAGACCGGCAACCTTTGGGCAGAGGATGGAGGTTGGAATAGCTCTGGAGTAGTAGAGGCAGCCTCTGGGCGTCAGACACTTGATGTCTTTGGGAGGACCCTTGGGTCTTATTTATAGGCCTTAAGTGAAGTCCAAACAGTTTGGTCAGTTTTTGGGTCCAAACGTACTCTGAGACCGTTTGGGCTCTGAGACCATTTGGACTCTGAGATCGTTTGGACTCTGAGACTGTTTGGGCTCTGAGACCATTTGGGCTCTGAGACTGTTTGGACTCTGAGACCATTTGGACTAATGCGGTCATGAGATCGTGTGACTCCATGCGGTCTTGAGATCATGTGACTCCATGCGGTCTTGAGATCATGGGACTCCATGCGGTCTTGGGACCAGTTGGCTTCATGTGGTCTTGGGACCGTGTGAGTCCATGTGGTCTCGGGACCGGTTGGCTTCATGCGGTCTTGGGACCGTGTGAGTCCATGCGGTCTCAGGACTGGTTGGCTTCATGCAGTCTTGGGGCCGTGTGAGTCCATGCGATCTCGGGATCAGTTGGCTTCATGCGGTCTTGGGACTATGGAGTCTATGCGGTTTCGGGACCGGTTGGCTTTATGCGGTCTTGGAACCATTTGAGTCCATGCGATTTCGGGACCGATTGGCTTCATGCAGTCTTGAAACCGTGTGAGTCCATGCGGTCTTGGGACCGGTTGGCTTCATGCGGTCTTGGGACCGGTTGGCTTCATGCGATCTTGGGACCGTGTGAGTCTTTTGTGATTTTCTGTGTCTCTTTCTGTAAGTAAAAAGGAGAAAAGTTAATCTAACAGTATATTTGCAATAACAGAGGATAGCTAGGGATTCTGTCTAATTTATCTAAGAAAGAGTATGGAAAACTGAAGAATATTACTAAGATAACATCACAAAATTGGAGGTTATCAGTTTCTTTTTTGGTTGAACGCAAGAAATGATGAACGTTGGATTGCGATCAGACGATCTAGAGATCGTCTTCTAGCTCGGGTTAGAAAAGGAAAGATCAGCTGGCTATGCAATCTCCCCGCACCTTTCTCTCTCTCCTTAAGCCCCTATTTGGAAAGTTAAGATGCCCATTAGAATCAGGACACAGAGTCAGATCGAACCATCCCTGGTTATCCCTAGTTTCCATGTGTGGGTCAGTTTTTCCAATTTTACAGATAGGGTCAGACTCCATGCTTATCTCCCATATATATATAGGGCCGCACACCCTCTGCGAAAGCTAGAACACCCCTTTATGTTCAGATGAAGGGGGTGAGTCAGCGCGTGTGTTAAATTGTGAGAAAGATCCTGACCTTCACCTTCGGCAGGAAGCTACTTCTCTTCAGGAGAAGATCTTCTTTGTCCTGTCAACTCCAATTGGAACTAGCAAAGCCAAAGACACCTTCGAGTTTGGTGGGTCTCGGAAGAGGTGTGGTGGTCTCCACCGATGGCTGGGGGAGCAAGATGCTCAGAGTCAACTCTGAGGTTGACTACGGCAAGCACTGGATCGTGAACAAGGGTGAATAGAGAGCTATAAGATGATAAGCATCACATTTACCAAAGTAACCCCTAGTGTGTGGACCGACTACTGCTTTATAACACGGATACAGAGGTTTTTTTGCTCCCTGACTGAGTTGCCAACAAAGAAGGGGGCGGATTGGCTGACGTGGCGGCTAGTGATTGGCCAAAAAGGTTATTATTTTATTAATTCATAATTAATTATTGGTAGCTCTGATGGAAACATGAAAATATAATAATTGATCAGGAGAACGTGTAGAATCCAATAAAAATACTTTTAAAGCCTGATTTTGTTTGTATTTGCAAAAGTATGCGAAGTTAATGAAAAGTGCTTTGAAATTATGTTAGAAATCCTAATTGAAATTAATGGTTAAGTTCATGATGCTTAATTGGTGAAATTAAGTAATAGTAACCTGTTGAAACGTTAATAAGGAACTTGAACCTAATCTAGATGAATTATTGCATGGTTTAGGGTTTTACACCAATTATGAATGATAAAGCTTTTGGAAACCTTAACTTAGAGTTCCATGTGCATAAATGAGCTTTAATGGGCCTTGAAACCCTAATGTTAGTAATGGTGACTCTTCATGGCTTAAGTTGTTCAAATCCATGAATAAAACTGAGATATGATGGTTCTAAGCTATTTTGAGTAGAAAAGTTCCTAATTGTGGATAAATACCCTTAATATAGAAATTAGGGTTTTCTAATGGATAAAGGTGGAATTAATGATAAATAGAGTTCATAGGTGAATTAGACCATAATGAACTGTGAATTGTTAATTTGGAAAGGAACCAAAGATGATAATTGGGCCTAATGATCTTGTCATGAATTAAAAGGATAAAAATGGTAGTTTTAATGTAATAGGGGCATAATAGACTTAATGGACAATAATCCGAAATTAGGGTTTAAAATAGTATAAATCAAGTGAAACCCTAATTGCAATGGAAACCCTAAAAGTGGACTAGAAACCCTAGGAAGCGAGCTAGGTTTAACAGATCTTGATGGCATGATCAATAATAGGAAATTGTATGCATATTTCAGGATCTCTTTGTGTGCTTGCTTGCCTATTGGATTTCTTGCATTGATTGGGTTAACTCTATCTCAAATTAGCTTGACAGGTATATGGTTAATTATGGTTAGTCGCATTAGTTTTCCAAAGAGTTTTCCAGATGATTCATCACATTGAATGCAACTTAGCAGTTTGGATGTTCATACTTGCAAATCATAAAGTCACTATGATTATCACAATAATAATAGAAGTGTGTATTCTCGCACCTACATGCCACCCTGATGGATGATGCAAAAGATCAAGCCTAGGAGGGAAGACCTATGGGCACCATGAGTGGTGACCCCAGGCACCAAGCTTGGGATTGAGAAGGTGGCCTATGATATTGCATGACTAAAGGGCACCATGAAGGGTGACCCTAGGCACCAAGCTCGGGAATGAGAAGGTGGCCTTAAGTCAATGGCAAAAGAGAAACTCGAAAGGGGGTATGCCAGGGTTAGGGCAAAAGCGGTGGAGCATGTCACATTGAAAGTGTAAATTTGGCTTGTTAATTAACTTGACTGTGATATTTATATTGTTATCCATTTTTGCAAAATTTTGGTTGTCCTCACATACCGGCATATTTCGATATGTTGACCAACATTTTGTTTGTCGGTGTTTTAGTTACAAGACTGAAAAGGACAAATAGTAAAGTGGCATATGTGAAACTAAATAAGAATTAAAGTACAAAGGAGGATTAGTTTGAATAAACTCCATATGTGGATAGAAGTAGATATCCAAGCTTTTAAAAAAGGTGTAACATTCCTGACCTGGGTTATAAACTAACCCTAGATGTTTTGCCTAAATATGTAATTAAATACTTGTGATTATGCTCAGGCATTTAATTAAGTTCCCCAGGAACATACAATTTCAATTCTGTCCTTTTTAAACAAAGTTGTAGTATTGTTTTGTAATGCAGGGACATGTGTCCAAGTTACCCAGTTAGAGGGGTTAACTTGCAAAATTTCACAGGTTAAGATGTTCCTCTGATAATGAGATATCATATGAGTAAATATGATAAGGTATGATGGATTTCCTAAGCTTGAGCATCAAGATGCAGCTTGTGGAACAATCCTTGTGCTTAAAACCCTAATTTTGGAGTAAAATGCAATTTACCCAGAATGTGGGGTGCAACTTGTAAAATACACCTTCTATAATATCTTTTATTACTCTTGACATTATTTAGAGTAGGAATGATGAAAGGGGCGCTTCAATGAATAATCAGATACGAGGAATGATCCTTGTGGTAAAATTCACCTAATATGAGTAAGGAGACCCTTCATATAGGTACCTTAGTTGTATGTTAGTTTTCTTTACCCTTAAATCTTGAGTTTTGATGGGATTTGATTAAGTTATAATGGTTTGGACGTGCCTTAGAAAGAAGAAGGGACTTAGATGAGAAATCTATAAACTAGAGATCCTTATGGTGAAAACTAACATAATCTATATAAGCCTTTTCCTTTGCAAACTAAGTAAACGTACCCTTTCTTTCATTTCTCATCTTGCTCAACCAAACAAGGCAGAGCTATGGATCTCAAGGAGATGACCAACTTGTTATAAGGTGAGAAAAGACCATCTTCTAGCTCGGATTCATGGAGGAAATCCTTATATAAGGTTGGTTTTATGGTTAACTTACTTAGGTTTCTTGTTCTAGCTGACCATCTCCATCGTTTCTCTGGAAAATCACCTTTGGCCAACCTGTGGAGCTCAAGACGCCATTAAAGGCTTGAAGCTTGGAAGCTTGGAGCTCTAGGAACAACGTTTGAGGTGGGTTTTATAACTCTAAACTTCTTGCTTTATTATGCATAACTATGTTCTTCCAAATTATGCTTAGTTCTTCTTCTTCCCCATTCTTCCTTGCACTCTTGCAAGAAAATCCGTGGAGTAACCGACCTGAATAGAGGTTGAAGATGATGGGCGTGAATTCCTAGGCAACTTTATCAAACGACCTTGGACCCTTTTGGTCCAAACGGTTGCAAACCGTTTGAAATCAAACGGTCTCAAACCGTTTGATCTCATGCGGTCTTGCAAGACCATTTGGAATCAAACGGTCTCAAGACCATTTGATAGGGTTGACCAAGGTACGACCGTTTAAGGGTCTTCTGGTAACATGTTGAATTTAATATCTACAATGAATCATAGCTTAATTCCAAACCAATCACAAGTTGAAGGCACTTCAACCCCCTAAACCCTAATCGGGTTGAATTGCTGATTTCAAGGATAGATTTTGGTGAACTTTGGGTTGAAGGACCCAAACGGTCTCAAGAACGTTTGAGGGTTCATCCAAACGGTCTGAAGACCGTTTGGTGACAACCCAAGACCATTTGGAGGTCTAGGGTTAAGGTAATTTGATGGTTTGAGGGTCCAATCACAATAAGTTGATGAATTGATAAAAATGCTGATTTTAGACCTAATTAGGGTTCAACCCTTATCCAATCGACTTAGATTTTGATGAAACTTTGGGAAAATGGTCTCAATACCATTTGGAGGATGTCCAAATGATCTCAAGACCGTTTGGGTGAAGTTTGGGCCCAATTGGAGGTCAATTGATGGGTTCAACCTCAATTTGATTCACATTGTTGAACATTGATGATTATCCTATTGAAAACCCTAATTGAGTTGGACTCAACCCTAATTGGCTTTCAATTGAGGGTCAATTTGGTGTCCAATTGATTAAGGTTAATCCTAATTGACTCAATTTACAAGTGGTTAATAATAATTTGGCCAATTGGAGGCTTCAACATAGATAACCATAATCGATTATAACCTTGAAGTCACTTTTGAGGTCCAAACGGTTTGAGCCCATTTGGACCAAACGGTCTCAAGACCGTTTGAGGACAAACGGTCTCAATACCATTTGGGCTCAAACGATCTCAAGGTCGTTTGGACCAATTGATCTCAAGATCGTTTAAGATCAAACGGTTTCAAGTCGCATAGCTTCAAACGGTTTGGAGGTCAACTATTCCAAACGGTTAACGCACCCATGCGGTCTTGGTGACCCATGCGGTCTTGATGGTCCATGTGGTCTTGAAGGTCAAACTATCCCAAACGGTCAACGCCCCCAAACGGTCTCAAGACCGTTTGGAGGTTGAAGGTTGAAACCGTTTGGAGTCTTTTAGGGCTGATTATGCTTAATCATTTGAAGGTGCAATTGGACCAATGGTGGTCTAATCTAAACCCTAATGGTACCCAATGACATTAAGGGACTAAGTGATTAATGAATTGACCTATGATGGTGATCAATGGTGTATTTTACCAATATGCCCTTGAAGGGTTCAATCAAGTGATACCTTGTTTTAATCAAACCCTAATGACATGTTAGTGGTGTTTTGGCTTATGTTAATCAGTGAGGACTTGTCCCAACCTAATATAGAGTGATGTAATCACATCTATTAGTGAGAGGAGAGAGAAAGTACCATTTATGGTTGCAATTCAAGTAAAATACCTTCAATGTACATGAATGTGCAAGATTAGGGTATGATCCACCTATGAGAGATCATGGAAACCCTAATTATGATAATTGATGAATCTTAAATCTAATCTGAGGGCATTAATGGTGATGTTTCTCATACATGATGATGTTATGAGTTCAATTCACCATGAAGTGAATAGTAAACCCTAATTCTAGGGTGATAATATGTAATGTGAATAGTAAACCCTAATTGATGAGAATTCAGGGAACCTAACTCTTGTAAAAGTAAGAAGGTACAACTCTTGGTATGAATTGTTTACTATTATCAGTTGAATTAACCATGCAGGTTCTTATATGAGGATGATCATATCCATGTATGGATTATGACACCATATTCATTGAAAGCATGTTTTTAGCTTTATGAATAATGAAATAACATTGTTGCCTGGTAAGTGGCATCACATGAGATGATAGGCTGTAAGAGCCATGAATATCATAAAGGACATGCTAATTAGATGACTTATGATGAAATGAATAAGAAATGATGATTGATGTAAGTTAGACCTGTTACATTTAGTATTCTACTTTCGTAGCTGTTATGCTAATGATTAATGATTGAGAACATGTATGATGTTAAGAGAATACTGAAATGTACCTAACTAATCAAGTATAATCATACCATGTAGAGCCCTGATCATAGATCCATCATTGTCAGAGACCAAATGATGGTGAAACAGGTTTTCCTAAGGGAACTCCTGGATCACATACTTTTGAGTATGTGGGGGAATATGGATGTGTAAATCCTTACATCCTAGTGTAGGAATTGATGTAGATGTATCTTAATCCATAAACCCTTCACTATATGTTTATGCTGTAATACAATTCTCTCGAGGAAATCCTTATACTGCATCGATGAGAGATAAACAAGAAATCTTTCGATGATGAAGAGAGTACAGAATGCCACTTAGACTCTAATAGCAAAGTACCAGATTACCCTGGTGAGCTATAGTAGCAGAGACACAAGATGTCCTACATGTTTATCCTCACTCTGACTGAGGAAGATGAGGTCATAAGAATCCGGCTCTTTTGATTACCTAGGTATGATACCGATGCGACTTAACAGTGATTGGTTGGAGTATGAGCGGTATACCTCATCTCCGCAGGGCATAATGATGTTTGTAAAACATAATCAACCGCGTAGTATATATGCTTAGGTTGAACTATGAGATACATGAATGATGTTACACTGCATAGTACATATGTTCTTCATTCTTCATAAATGTTGTAGTTCTACTTAATGTCAATCTGATGTTGTCTGCCTTAAAAGCTTTTATTGCTTATATTGTTCTTTGATTGCAATTATAAAGCTCCTAGTTGAGAGTTATAACTCTCGCTGGGACAATTATTTAAAATTGTCTCACTCCGTAGATTTCAACTTTTTAGGTGGTCGTCGAGGATGAAGGAATCATTCTACAGGTGATCAATACCAGCAGCAGCAGCACCAGGAGCAGCAGTGAATCTCAGGTGGAGATACTGACTGCTGAGTTGTAATTAGATAGTCCTATGTCGTCTCTGTACTCTCAGGTCCTTGGAGCTAGTGGTCTGAGATTTTGGTTTTGACTCTTGAGATTTTGTATCATGTTGTGTATAATTACTCAAGAAGTAATTTGACAGAGATGTAAACAGTTTATTTCCTTTCTATGAAAGAAGTTTTATGATTTCAAGATCTTGTTTCAAAAAGTTTTAAATTTTCGGTGATTTTTTGTATTCCGCTGCTAATCGAATGCTTCCGCTGAGTTTATATCGTAGTTTAGGAGATCGGAGCCCACAATTAAGTGGTATCACAGCTCTAGGTTCGCTGAGTCTACAGAGACATAGGACTTAGGATGTCGAGTCTATCCCTAGTATTTCTTCCTTATCTAATAGAATCTTCTGCTCCTCAGGAGAAGAAGATATATAAGGATGTATGAGCCACATGAGGAGTACGTGGTGGAGAGTAGTGTTGCTGCACCTCGGGAAGGTGCAAGGAACCCAGAAATAGAGCAACCCGTACCTGAGCCACCCAGGGAGCCACCACAGTTTGACCCAGCTGATATGGGTAACCCAGCTATTCAAACTATGTTTGGGCAGTTTATGACTGCCATGACACACATCACCGACAGGATGCCCATGCCTGCACCTAGGGCACCTGTCCAACCCGAAGGACAAGGTATCGGTAAGACATTCGAGCGACTTCATCGTGTCGGAGCTACTGAATACTTTGGGACAGCTGACCCCGCAGATGCCGATCTATGGTTAACCGAGTTGGAGAAAGCCTTCAGAATCTTGAACATCCCTGAAACTGAGAAGGTTAGACACGTTGTCTATCTTCTCAAAGGAAGTGCTGGTCACTAGTGGACCATGGAAGAGCAGAAGAGGCCTGGAATAGAGATCTCGTGGGAAGACTTTCGGCGGGAATTTGTCCACAGATATTTCCCGAAGACCTTCCTGGACAGGAAGATCTCTCAGTTTGAGAGATTGAGGCAGGGCGTGATGAACATTAGTGAGTATGAAGCTAAGTTCATGGAATTGTTGTGGTTCTGTCCGCACATGGCTTCCACAGAAGAAGAAAGGATCAGAAGGTTCGAGAAGGGTTTGAATGCTGACATGACTACTCCCGTGTCTGCCTTAGAGAATCGGGAGAGGTTCTCTACCTTAGTTGAGTTAGTCTGAAGGATAGAGAGATCCTTAGTCGAAAAAAGGCAAACCCAAAAGAGATATCCGCAATTCCAGGGTTCTTCATCTAGAGACTTTAAGAAGCCTAGATCCTCTGCACCTAACCCTCCACCACCCAGATCTAGCTCTCAGACTCAGTGGTCCTCAAGTAGAGGTAGAGGATGGAGTTTACCACCACAAGAGACTCACAGTTCAGCATCAATGTCAGTCACATGACCACCAAGACCACAACAGCAGGAAAGAAGCTGCTACAACTACGGGAAGGTGGGACACTTGATGAAGGACTGCAGGTCTAGGCCTGTCAGTGTGACACAGCCTTAGAGACAGAGTCAACAGGGATCATAGAGAAGGCAATCTCAAGGGGCAGCTAGAGTACGTGGACAAGCGTCTCAAGCTGGATCATCAGCACCAACCCCACCTCAGGCGACAGCGAGGTTCTATGCTATGAACCCACCTGATGCAGTGGTCAATCCACGGGTTGTGGCAGGTCAGATGGAACTTTTATATTCTGATATGTCTAAATCTTGTGTTATGTCTATTTTGATTGACCTGGGTGCTACACACTCCTTTATCACTCGAAGAGTGATTCACAACTGCAACATGACAATCAGTCATAGGGTAGATAGCTTGTTGCTGGAAACATCGTTGAGAGGGTCTGCTGTTTTGCAGGAGGTATGCTTTTCCTGCATCCTCTTCTTTTTTTATCATCGCATTCAAGTGGATCTCATACCACTTGATATGCAAGGATTTGATATAATACTTGGGATGGATACCTTGGAAAGGTATAGGGTTGTTTTGGATTGTGAATCCAAGTTGGCTGTCTTTGCTGATGAAAGCAACACATGGATCTTTCAAGGAGAAAGAAAGATTCTACCCACCTGTCTAGTGTCATCTATGGTTGCTGATAAGCTGATGAGGCAAGGATGTTATGCATTCTTGGCCCATGTGGTAGATACTACCATAGAGAGTCCCAACCATGTTGAATTTCTTGTAGTCAGGGAATTCAAAGACGTGTTTCCTGAAGAACTTTCAGGTATACCACCGCCTCGAGAAATTAATTTTGAAATCAATTTAGTTCCAGATACACAACCCATAGCTCAAACACCGTATAGGATGGCGCCTACCGAAATGGCAGAACTCAAGAAATAGCTTCAAGAGTTACTTGAGAAAGGTTTCATCCGACCGAGTACTTCAACTTGGGGTGCTCTGGTTTTGTTTTTTAAAAAGAAGGATGGGTCAATGTGGTTGTGCATTGATTACAGACAACTCAATAAAGTAACAATAAAGAATAAGTACCCTCTACCGAGGATTGATGATCTTTTTGATCAGTTGCGTGGTGCAACAGACTTCTCAAAGATAGACTTGAGGTCTGGATATCATCAACTCCGTATTAAGGACAGTGACGTATCCAAGTCTGCTTTTAGGACAAGATATGGTCACTATGAGTTCACAGTTATGTCGTTTGGACTAACTAATGCACCAGTTGCATTCATGGAACTCATGAATAGAGTCTTCCGACCTTTCCTCGATCAGTGTGTTGTCATTTTCATAGATGACATTCTGATCTATAGTAAAGATGCTCAGCAACATGAACAACATCTTCGTCAGGCTCTAACTTTGCTAACAGAACATAAGCTATATGCTAAGTTTAGCAAGTGTGAGTTCTGGTTGCCGGAAGTATCTTTTCTTCGACACGTGATATCTGCCTCGGGAATTCGTGTTGACCCTAAAAAAGTAGAATCTGTTCTACAGTGGGAACAACCGAAGACACTGACGGAGATTCGAAGTTTCTTAGGGTTAGCTGGTTACTACCAAAGGTTCATTAAGAACTTTAGTTCTATAGCCTTACCCTTAACCAAGTTAACTCGGAAAGATGTTCCTTTTGCCTAGAGTGATAAGTGTCAACAGTCCTTTCAACTGTTGAAGGAGAGGTTGACAAGTGCACCTGTACTTGTGCTACCTGAGCAAGGAAAAGGATATATAGTTTTCTGTGATGCCTCCAAGAATGGACTTGGATGTGTGTTGATGCAGGATAAGCAAGTGATTTCTTTTGCTTCCCGACAGCTTAAGAAACACGAGGAGAATTATCTGACACACGATCTAGAGTTGGCTGCTTTGGTTCATGCCTTGAAGATCTGGAGACATTATCTCTACGGAGAAACATTCCAGATTTTCACAGATCACAAGAATCTTAAGTATATCTTCTCTCAACATGAGCTTAACATGAGGCAACGTTGCTGGATGGAGTTAATCAAGGACTACGATTGTACAATTGATTACCATCCAGGGAAGGCCAATGTGGTTGCAGATGCCTTGAGTAGGAAATCAGCAACATCAACCATGGATAGAGCACAACTAAGTTCCTTAGTATGCTCTAGGAGAGATATGCTTATCTCTTTAAGGCAAGACAATGTGCAGTTGAAGGTGTCATTGTTAACTGGTTTGTTAGCTGAGATGCATATTAAACCTACCCTAAGAGAGCAGATAAAGGAGGCACAACAAGTTGATGTTGCAGTTCAGCAGATTAAATCTGAGTATGGTGATGAGAAGCGAGATGGTTTCCATGATTCAGATGATCAAGTAGCATGTTATCATGGGAGGATGATAGTATCGGATGTGGATAACTTGAGGAAGTTAGTCTTGGAAGAAGCTCATTCTTCAATGTATGCTATGCATCCAGGGAGCACCAAGATGTATTGAAACTTAAAGGACATGTATTGGTGGCCTGGAATGAAGAAGGATGTTGCTGAGTTTGTTCTGAGGTGTCCTGTGTGTCAGCAAGTTAAGGCTGAACACCAGAAGCCTACAGGAACAATGCAACCTTTACCCATACCACGGTGGAAGTGGGACCATGTGACCATGGACTTTGTTGTAGGCCTACCCAGGACAAGCAAAGGACATGATTCCATTTGGGTAATTGTTGATAGGTTGACAAAGATAGCACATTTCTTACCTGTCAAAACAACCTATTATGCTGAAAGGTTATCACAGTTGTATGTTCAAGAGATAGTGCGTTTGCATAGAGTTCCTGTCACTATAGTTTCTGACAGAGGTCCCCAGTTTACAAGTCATTTTTGGGAGAAGTTACACAGAGCTTTAGGCACCAAGTTAAGGTTTAGTACAACCTTTCATCCACAGACTAATGGACATTCAGAAAGGACTATACAGACCTTGGAAGACTTGTTGAGAGCATGTGTTCTCCAGTTTACCGGAAGTTGGGATCTACACCTAAGCTTGATAGAATTTTCCTATAACAATAGCTATCAACATAGTATTTATATTGCACCTTATGAAGCCTTGTATGGTAGACGTTGTAGATCACCCTTATGTTGGTATGAGACTGGTGAGCATCAGTTGTTAGGTCCTGATCTTATGCAGCAAACTACAGAGAAGATCAAAGTTATACAACAACATCTTAAGACTGCACAGGATAGACAGAAGTCTTATGTCGATAAACGTCGTAAACCCTTAGAGTTCCAGGTTGGAGACAGAGTGTACCTTAAGGTCTCACCTTGGAAAGGAGTCCTTCATTTTGGAAGGAAGGGAAAGTTAGCTCCTAGATTTATGGGGCCTTATCCAATCATTGAATGAGTTGGAAAGGTAGCCTATAGACTAGAGTTACCTCCAGAGTTACAGAAGTTACACCCTGTGTTTCACATTTCTATGCTAAGGAAATATCACCCTGATACTGAGTCAGTTCTACAACCTATGGAAGTAGAATTGAATGAAGATATAACTTATGAGGAGGGACTAGTGTCAATCCTGGATAACAGAATTAAAAAGCTAAAGAAGAAAGACATAAGTCTTGTGAAAGTCCTCTGGAATCACTGTGGTGTCGAAGAAGCCACTTGGGAACTAGAGGATGAGATGAGGAGGAAATACCCTACCCTTTTCTCCTAAAATATGTTTTGTCGATTTCGGGGACGAAATCCTTGTAAGGGGTGGATAATTTGTAACATCCCTGACTTGGGTTATAAACTAACCCTAGATGTTTTTCCTAAATATGTAATTAAATACTTGTGTTTATTCCCTGGCATGTAATTAAGTTCCCCAGGAACATACAATTTCAATTTTGTCCTTTTTAAACAAAGTTGTAGTATTGTTTTGTAATGTAGGGACCTGTGTGCAAGTTACCCAGTTAGAGGGGTTAACTTGCAAAATTTCACAGTTTAAGATGTTCCTCTGATAATGAGATATCATATGAGTAAATATGATAAGGTATGATGGATTTCCTAAGCTTGAGCATTAAGATGCAGCTTGTGGAACAATCCTTGTGCTTAAAACCCTAATTTTGGAGTAAAATGCAATTTACCCAGAATGTGGGGTGCAACTTGTAAAATAAACCTTCTAGAATATCTTTTATGACTCTTGACATTATTTAGAGTAGGAATGATGAAAGGGGCACTTCAATGAATAATCAGATAAGAGGAATGATCCTTGTGGTAAAATTCACCTAATATGAGTAAGGAGACCCTTCATATAGGTAGCTTAGTTGTATGCTAGTTTTCTTTACCCTTAAATCTTGAGTTTTGATGGGCTTTGCTTAAGTTATAATGGTTTGTACGTGCCTTAGAAAGAAGGATGGACTTAGATGAGAAATCTATAAACTAGATATCCTTATGGTGAAAACTAACCTAATCTATATAATCCTTTTCCTTTGCAAACCAAGTAAACGTACCCTTTCTCTTCTTCATTTCTCATCTTGCTCAACCGACCAAGGCAGAGCTCTGGAGCTCAAGGATATGACCAATTTGTTCTAAGGTGAGAAAAGACCATCTTCTAGCTCGGATTCATGGAGGAAATCCTTGTATAAGGTTTGTTTTATGGTTAACTTACTTAGGTTTCTTGTTCTAGCCGACCATCTCCATCTTTTCTCTGGAAAATCACCTTTGTCCAACCTATGGAGCTCAAGACGCCATTAAAGGCTTGAAGCTTGGAAGCTTGGAGCTCTAGGAACAACGTTTGAGGCGGGTTTTATAACTCTAAACTTCTTGCTTTATTATGCATAACTATGTTCTTGCAAATTATGCTTAGTTCTTCTTCTTCCCCATTCTTCCTTGCACTCTTGCAAGAAAATCCGTGGAGTAACCGACCTGAACAGAGGTTGAATATGATGGGCGCGAATTCCTAGGCAACTTTATCAAATGACCTTGGACCCTTTTGGTCCAAACGGTTGCAAACCGTTTGAAATCAAACGGTCTCAAACTGTTTGATCTCTTGCGGTCTTGCAAGACCGTTTGGAATCAAACGGTCTCAAGACCGTTTGATAGGGTTGACCAAGGGACGACCGTTTAAGGGTCTGCTGGTAACATATTGAATTTAATATCTACAAAGAATCATAGCTTACTTCCAAACCAATCACAAGTTGAAGGCACTTCAACCCCCTAAACCCTAATCGGGTTGAATTGCTGATTTCAAGGATAGATTTTGGTGAATTTGGGTTGAAAGACCCAAACGGTCTCAAGACCATTTAGGGGTTCATCCAAACGGTCTCAAGACCGTTTGGTGACAACCCAAGACTGTTTGGAGGTCTAGGGTTAAGGTAATTTGATGGTTTGAGGGTCCAATCACAATAAGTTGATGAATTGATAAAAATGCTGATTTTAGACCTAATTAGGGTTCAACCCTTATCCAATCGACTTAGATTTTGATGAAACTTTGGGCAAACGGTCTCAAGACCGTTTGGAGGATGTCCAAACGATCTCAAGACCGTTTGGGCGAAGTTTGGGCCCAATTGGAGGTCAATTGATGAGTTCAACCTCAATTTGATTCACATTGTTGAACATTGATGATTATCCTATTGAAAACCCTAATTGAGTTGGACCAACCCTAATTGGCTTTCAATTGAGGGTCAATTTGGTGTCCAATTCATTAAGGTTAATCCTAATTGACTCAATTTACAAGGGGTTAATAAGAATTTGGCCAATTGGAGGCTTCAACATAGATAACCATAATCGATTATAACCTTGAAGTCACTTTTGAGGTCCAAACGGTCTCAAGACCATTTGAGGCCAAACGGTCTCAAGGTCGTTTGGACCAATCGATCTCAAGATCGTTTAAGATCAAACGGTTTCAAGTCGCATAGCTTCAAATGGTTTGGAAGTCAACTATTCCAAACGGTCAACGCACCCATGCGGTCTTGGTGACCCATGCGGTCTTGATGGTCCATGCGGTCTTGAAGGTCAAACTATCCCAAACGGTCAACGCCCCCAAACGGTCTCAAGACCGTTTGGAGGTTGAAGGTTGAAACCGTTTGGAGACTTTTAGGGTTGATTATGCTTAATCGTTTGAAGGTGTAATTGGACCAATGGTGGTCTAATCTAAACCCTAATAGTACCCAATGACATTAAGGGACTAAGTGATTAATGAATTGACCTATGATGGTGATCAATGGTGTATTTTACCAATATGCCCTTGAAGGGTTCAATCAAGTGATACCTTGTTTTAATCAAACCCTAATGACATGTTAGTGGTGTTTTGGCTTATGTTAATCAGTGAGGACTTGTCCCAACCTAATCTAGAGTGATGTAATCACATCTATTAGTAAGAGGAGAGAGAAAGTACCATTTATGGTTGCAATTCAAGTAAAATACCTTCAATGTACATGAATGTGCAAGATTAGGGTATGATCCACCTATGAGAGATCATAGAAACCCTAATTATGATAATTGATGAATCTTAAATCTAATCTGAGGGCATTAATGGTGATGTTTCTCATACATGATGATGTTATGAGTTCAATTCACCATGAAGTGAATAGTAAACCCTAATTCTAGGGTGATAATATGTAATGTGAATAGTAAACCCTAATTGATGAGAAATTAGGGAGCCTAACTCTTATAAAAGTAAGAAGGTACAACTCTTGGTATGAATTGTTTACTGTTATCAGTTGAATTAACCATGCATGTTCTTATATGAGGATGATCATATCCAGGTATGGATTATGACACCATATTCATTAAAAGCATGCTTTTAGCTTTATGAATAATGAAATAAGACTGTTGCATGGTAAGTGGCATCACATGAGATGATAGGCTGTAAGAGCCATGAATATCATCAAGGACATGCTAATTAGATGACTTATGATGAAATGAATAAGAAATGATGATTGATGTAAGTTAGACATGTTACATTTAGTATTCTACTTTCATAGTTTTTATGTTAATGATTAATGATTGAGAACATGTATGATGTTAAGAGAATACTGAAATGTACCTAACTAATCAAGTATAATCATACCATGTAGTGCCCTGATCATAGATCCATCATTGTCAGAGACCAAATGATGGTGAAAAAGGTTTTCCTAAGGGAACTCCTGGATCACATAATTTTGAGTATGTGGGGGAATATGGATGTGTAAATCCTTACAGCCTAGTGTAGGAATTGATGTAGATGTATCTTAATCCATCAACCCTTCACTATATGTTTATGCTGTAATACAATTCTCTCGAGGAAATCCTTATACCACATCGATGAGAGATAAACAAGAAATCTTTCGATGATGAAGAGAGTACAGAATGCCACTGTGACTCTAATAGCAAAGTACCAGATTACCCTGGTGAGCTATAGTAGTAGAGACACAAGATGTCCTGCATGTTTATCCTCACTCTGACTGAGGAAGATGAGGTCATAAGAATCCGGCTCTTTTGATGACCTAGGTATGATACCGATGCGACTTAACAGTGATCGGTTGGAGTATGAGCGCTATACCTCATCTTCGCAGGGCATAATGATGTTTGTAAAACATAATCAACCGCGTAGTATATCTGCTTAGGTTGAACTACGAGATACATGAATGATGTTACACTGCATAGTACATATGTTCTTCATTCTTCATAAATGTTGTACTTCTACTTAATGTCAATCTGCTGTTGATTGCCTTAAAAGCTTTTATTGCTTATATTGTTCTTTGATTGCAATTATAAAGCTTCTAGTTGAGAGTTATAACTCTCACTGGGACAATTATTTAAAATTGTCTCACTCTGTAGATTTCAACTTTTTAGGTGGTCGTCGAGGACGAAGGAATCATCCTACAGGTGATCAATACCAACAACAGCAGCACCAGGAGCAGCAGTAAATCTCAGGTGGAGATACTGACTGTTGAGTTGTAGTTAGATAGTCCTATGTCGTCTCTGTACTCTCAGGTAGTTGGAGTTAGTGGTCTGAGATTTTGGTTTTGACTCTTGAGATTTTGTATCATGTTGTGTATAATTACTCAAGAAGTAATTTGACAGAAATGTAAACAGTTTATTTCCTTTCTATGAAAGAAGTTTTATGATTTCAAGATCTTGTTTCAAAAAGTTTTAAATTTTTAGTGATTTTTTGTATTCCGCTGCTAATCGAATGCTTCCGCTGAGTTTATATCATAGGTTTGGAGATCGGAGCCCACAAAAGGTATGAAAAGTTTTATTTTATACCAATTTTCAGTTTAGTTAGTATAATTTCATAATTATTACTGATTAATTATTGAACTTTTGATCCTGTCAATTGGGATAACGGCTCTGACCTTTGGGTCTCCCTTAATTGGGGGTTACCGGGAGGCGGGGTCATTACATTTGGTATCAGAGCATAGGTTCTTCATTTAATCTTTAATAATTATTAAATTTTACAAACTCTATAGAAAACAAAGGATTTATTAGAGGGTTTTCTAAAAGACAGAGTTGTTTAGAAAAGGATCACGTCCGAGGGCTGGAAAGATTTCCCTCTGCACCGCTAGTCAGAATATGAGGACTCCCAGATTAGTGTGACTGCCTGGCCAATGTCTCAGGATTTGACTCGAAATAAGATACCTTTAGGACTCTCCCATCTTATTCATACCTTCTCAACTCAAATGATGTTAAGGATTTAAAGGATTAGGGTTTTCTCTCTTTTCCTAACCCTCTTAAGGTATGAGTAAGGTTGATAAGGTTTAAGGAATCCTCCACCAAATTAATGAAAAGCATGTAAATAAGATGTCATGGACATAAGCTTAATAGTTTAAGCATAAACTAAAGAATAGATACATGCTTAGGTCATATGACATATGTTTTCATGCCCTTAGGAGAGACCTGAGGCTACACCTCCTTGTCAGGAGGATGAGTAGAGAAAGTTAGTCTTGGAGGTAGAGAGCTCCATCATAAGTAGAGACATGGCACATCCTTTGAGGATGATGCTAACCCTAATCCTAAGTGGTGGAGACGGCATGATGACATGATGTCATGATAGACCATGTGGGTGAACATGCTTTTAGATGCTCGTATGAGCCATGAGAGGTTGGATGACCTAGTACCTTTGGTGACCCAACCCTTGGAAGGGCCGTGCATGTTTGTGTAACATCCCTGACCTGGGTTATGAGTTAACCCTAGGTGTTTTGCCTAAATATGTAATTAAATCTTTGTGATTAACTCTGAGCATGTAATTAAGTTTCTCAGAAATGTATATTTCAGTATTTGCTCCTTTTTATTTAAAGTCGTAGCATTGTTTTGATATATAGGGACCTATGTGCAATTTACCCAGTTAAAAAGGGTTAGTTTGCAATTTTTCACATGTTGAGATGTTCCTCTGATGTTGAGACATCATGAGAATCTCTTTGGCAAAGTTTGAGGGATTTCCCAAGCTAGAGCACCAAGGTGCAGCTGTGGAAGCAATCCCAGGGCTTGAAACCCTAATTTGGGGTAAAATGCAATTTACCCAAATGATGGGATGCAATTTGTAAAGAATGTCATCTAATGTATCTTTTTAGACTTTTCCATCATTTAGAGAATAAATGATGAGGAATTCACCTCAATTGAGTTATCAAGTTAAGAAATAGGCTTTGTGATTGCATAATCAGGGTATATGTGTAATACCCCTTTAAGTATGAACTTTATTATTAGATTGTTCTTCCTTGCCTTCTTTTCTATAACATTAAGATAAGGTTTGTCCTTAGAATAAAGAGGAAGGGACGAGCAAGTAATAAAGGAAGGACTTAGTTGGAATTAAGGGAAACTTATGAACTAATGTTGAAAATCCTACCCCATGTATATAAGCCCTCCTTCCCTTAGTTGCAAGGGAACTTAACCTTCGTTCCCTTACTGTTTCATTTCACCAAAGACGACCAAGGACTTCCTTGGAGCTAAGGAGGACGAACAAGGGGTGCAAGGTAGGTTTAAACCCCTCTTCTTGCCTAATTCCATGGTTAGAATTCGAATTCAAGGTCAGCTTCATGGCTAATTCTCAAAACCCTATCTTTCTAGCCGTCTCTTTTCATCCTTCCTTGGAGTTTTCACCTTGGCCAACCTGTGGGAACTCAAGGACGCCATTAGAGCTTGGAGCTTGAAAGCTTGGAGCTCAAGAAGCAAGCTTTAGGCGGGTTTTATAACTCTAAACCTATGCTTTACTATGTGCATCCTTATATGCGATTTGATGATAGCTCTTAGTATTTCCCTACTTTTCCCTGCTATTTTGCAAGCAAAACCGTGGGATTTCTGTACTGTTCTTGAGCTAGAAGATGAAGGCGTGATTTCCAAGAAAAACCCACCGCTTTTCTTTTCCTTAAACGGTCCTAACAGTTTGCTCTCTCGGACTCAAGACCGCGAGGTGAGCAAACGGTCTCGAGACCGTGAGAGGGCTCGCGGTCTCAAGACCGTTTGGCCCCGTTGTCCGAGCATGGACCGTATAAGAAACCTGTTCCTAATTATATAAGCTTATTACCCTCAAAATTTGGGAGACTAACTCCAAAGGAATCGGGAGATATGACCTTTTTAAGTCACAACTTTAAATGAATTAATTGCTGATTTTCAAACGGTCTGAAATTGCCTTTTTGGGCAAACGGTCTCAAGACCGTGTAAGGTCGTTGACTAAGCGTTGACCGTATGAGATTACTGTTCAAAATTATGTTAATTAACAACTCACCAAGTTTGATGGTCTAATTCCAAACGGGCTAAGAGTTGAAGGGTGAATACTAGGGCTAACCCTAGATAAAATCAGTACTGAAATTATGGTGACCTAACTAGGGTTTTTAGGGTTGATTGACCTAAACGGTCTCAAGACCGTTTGGGGGTCACCAAACGGTCTCAAGACCGTGAGGGCAATCAACCAAGACCGTTTGGAGGTCTGGGGTCAAGAATAGTTGACCAATTAAAGGTACAATTACACCAAATTACATTGCAATTAAATATTGACATGATCATCAACTCAATGGGTCAGACCTTGATGAATCTGCACGAGAATCCAAAAGTTGGATGGGCAAACGGTCTCAAGACCGTTTGGAACTCATCCAAACGGTCTCAAGACCGAGAGGACAATCACCCAAGACCGTTTGAAGGTCTAGGGTTGAGTATTTTGACCAATTGAGGACCCAATTGTAAATAAGTTATTAATTTAATCAAAATTCTGTTTTGTGGTTCAATCAGGGTTCAACCCCTATCAAATCACCTTAGACTTTGATGAAATCTTGGGAAAACGGTCTCAATACCATGTGGGGTCCACCCACATGACCTCAGGACCGTTTGGGCCAAGTTTAGGCCCAATTGGAGCTCAATTGAAGGGTTCAACCTTGTGTTGATGCACACTGTTGAGTGTTGATGGGTGAACATTGATAGACCCTAATTGAATTGATTTCAACCATAATTGGTTAACCATTATGGGTCAATGGAATGACCAAGTGATCAAGCATAATCTTAATTGACCCAATCCATAAGTGGTCAACATAGATTTGACCTTTTGAGGGCTTCAACATCGGTGGACATCATCGATTGCTTTGTTGATGTTGTTGTTGGACCAAGCGGCTGTGACCATGTGAGCCTCGCGGTCTCAAGACCGTGAGAGGCCTCGCAGTCTCAAGACCGTGAGAGGGCTCGCGGTCTCAATACCGTGAAAGGGCTCGCGGTCTCAAGACCGTGAGGGGGCTCACGGACTCAAGACCGAGAGGAGGCTCGCGGTCTCAAGACCGCGAAGGGCCTCGCGGTCCTGAGGTCAAAGAAGGGCAAACGGTCTTCATGACCCTCGCGGTCTCAACTCAAATTTGTCTTCGCGGTCTCAACATTAACTTGAACCAATAGGAGGCTTCACGGTCTTGAACCCTTAAAGAGGCTCGCGGTCTTGGATCTAGAAGGAGGCTCGCGGTCTTGGAAAGTCAAAGTGGGCAAACGGTCAACACTTTCAACCGATCTCAACCCAATTGATGATTAATGATTGAAATCAATCAATGTGATTCAAGGTTGACCTCATTCAATCATTTGATGATGTAAATGGTTCAATGTTGCCCAAATCAAACCCTAATGATAATCTAGGATAGTAAGGGGTTATTTGACTAAGGTTTTTGACCATGATGATGATCAATGGAGTGAATTACCAAAATACCCCTGAAGGGTCAATTGAGTTATACCTTGCTCAATTCAAACTCTAATTACATGAGAAATAATGTTTTTAGTCATAATGATTCTATCCAACTTGATCTAGTCTAATGTTATCATCAACCATTAGTATGATGAAGGAGAGAGTACTCTAGAGAGAGAAAGTACCCTAGAGAGAGAAAGTAACTCTAATCACTTAATGGTGATGTTTTTGGCTATGTAAGCCTGTGATGACTCAAACCAACCTGTTTTAGAGTGATGTTGACATCACCTAACCTTATGATGAGAGAGAAAGTACTTCTAGAGAGAGAAAGTACTTCTAGAGAGAGAAAGTACCCTTTTTAAGTAGGAACTCAATTGAAGCATCCCCAATACACAGAAATGAGCATAATTAGGGTATGATCCACCTGTGTGAGATCATAGAAACCCTAATTATGATAAATGATGAACCTTTAACTAATCCAAGAGCATCAATGAAGATGTTACTCATACATGATGATGTTATGAGTTTAATTCACCTAGATGTGAATAGTAAACCCTAATTCAAGGGTAATGACATGCTTTTGAGCAATAAACTCTATTTGAATAGAATTGAAGATTTAACTCTTATGACAAAAGTAGGAAGTACATTCCTTATTGTTGTATTACCTTTATCAGATGTATTAACCATGCATGTTCTGATATGAAGGTAATCATATCCAGGTATGGATGTTGATGTTATATTCATTAAAGGCATGTTGTTAGCTTTATGAATAAGTAATGTAATCTGATGCCTTGCCAGTGGCATCCTATGCTGATACTGGGCTATGAGAGCCATGAATACCATCAAGGTCATGCCTTAGAGATGACTTGTGATGAGGATAATGAGAAATGATGATTAATGTGAGTTAGGCTTGTTACATTTAGTATTCTTCTTTTATAGCTGCTATGCTATTGTTATTGTTTGAAGGAACACGTATGCTGTTAAAGAATACTGAATGTACCTAACTAATAAAGTATAATGTAGAGCCCTGATCATAGATCCATCATTGTCAGAAATTAAATGATGGTGAAATAGGTTTTCCTTAGGGAACTCCTGGAGCACATACTTTTGAGTATGTGGGGTACATGGATGTGTAGAACCTTACATCCTAGTGTAGGAAAGTGATGTAGATGTGGAATCCATCCATCCTTCACTATAGTTCCATACCGTATCAGTGGTAGGTAAACATGAAACCTCCTGATGATGAAGAAAGCACAGATATCCGTATCAGTGGTAGGTAAATATGAAACCTCCTGATGACGAAGAGAGTACAGAACGCCACTGTGACTCTAGAATAGCGAAGGACCAGTTTACCCTGGTGAGCTATAGTAGTAGAGACATGAGATTTCCTACAAGTGATCCTCTTACTGACTGAGGAAGGTGAAGGTCATGAGAATCCGGCTCTCTTAATGACCTATGTATGATACTGATGCGGCTTCTCAGCGATCAGTTGGAGTATGAGTGGTAAGCCTCATCTCCACAGGGCATAATGTTGTTTGTAAAACATAATCAACCATGTAGTATAACTTGTTAGAGATGACTCCAAGTTAGTTGATTGATGTTGCATTGCAATAATGTTGATATTCTCCATATCTCCTAAATTGTAGAGATCTTGTTATAACTGCAACTGCTATAGAATGCTTTGAAGGCTTTACTGTTTAAGATATTCTTTGATGTTATAATAAAGCTTCTGGCGAAGAGTTATAACTCTCGCTGGGACAATTATGTATAATTGTCTCACCCCGTAGGCTTCAACTTTTTAGGTGGACGTCGGAGACGAAGGAACCAGCCTACAGGTGACCAGTCTCAGCAGCAGCACCAGGGGCAGCAGTAATCTCAGGTAGAGATTTGTCCTGCCATGTGGTGTAGTTAGAGTTAGTCCTATGTGTCCTCTGTACTCTCAGGTCTTGGAGTCTTGTGTTATGTGATCTTGAGATTTTGTATCTTGATGTATATAATTACTCAAGAAGTAATTATCCTGAGATGTAAACAGTTACCTCTCTTTATCAAAGAAGCTTTTATGGATCCAAACTCTTGTCTCGAAAAATTTTAATTTCCCGTGATTTTTGTCTTCCGCTGATTACCGATTCGCTTCCGCTAAGTTTTAATCGTGTTTATGTCATGGTTTGGAGATCAGAGCCCACAATTAGTGGTATCAGAGCTCCAGGTTCAGTTGAGTCTACAGAGGCATAGGACTTAGGATGTCGAGTCTACCTTTAGTACTCCTTCCTTATCTAATAGAATCTTCTGCTCCTCAGGAGAAGAAGATATATAAGAATGTCAGAACATCGCGATGAGCATGTGGCAGAGAGTAGTGCTAGTGCACCTCGAGGCGGTGCAAGAGTTCCGAGAATAGAACAACCTGCACCTGAGTCGCCAAGAGAGACACCCCAGTTCGACCCAGCTGACATGAGTGATCCAGCTATACAGACGATGTTCGGGCAGTTCATGACTGCCATGACACATATAACCGATAGGATGCCCATTCCTGCACCTAGGGCACCTGTCCAGCCTGAAGTACAAGGTATTGGTAAGACATTCGAACGACTTCGTTGTGTCGGAGCTACCGAGTACTTCGGAACTGCCGACCCTGCAGATGCTGACTTATGGTTGACAGAGTTGGAGAAGGCTTTCAGGATTCTTATGATTCCGGAAGCTGAGAAGGTTAGACATGCTGTTTATCTTCTCAAAGGCAGTGCTGGCCACTGGTGGAACATGGAAGAGCAGAAGAGACCTGGAGTAGAGTTCTCATGGGAAGAGTTTCGTCGAGAATTCATCAATAGATATTTTCCAAAGACCTTCCTAGATGAGAAGATCTCTCAGTTTGAGAAACTAAGGCAGGGTATGATGAACATTAGTGAGTATGAAGCTAAGTTTATGGAGTTGTTGCGGTTCTGTCCGCACATGGCTGCTACGGATGAGGAAAGAATCAGAAGATTCGAGAAGGGTTTGAATTCTGATATGTCAACCCCTGTGTCTGCCTTAGAAAACAGAGAGAGATTCTCTACCTTCGTTGAGTCAGTCCGAAGGATAGAGAGATCTGTGGTTGAGAAAAGACAAACCCATAAAAGATATCCACAGTTCTAGGGTTCTTCATCTAGGGATTCCAAGAAACCTAGATTCTCTGCACCTAACCCTCCACCACCCAGATCAAGTTTTCAAACTCAATGGACACCAAGCAGAGGTAGAGGGCGGAGTCAACCGCTTCAAAGGACGCACAGTTCTGCATCAGTGTCAGTTACTGGACCACCCAGACCACAGCAACAGGAGAAGAGTTGCTACAACTGTGGTAAGATGGGACACTTGATGAAGGATTGCCGTTCTAGGCCTGTTGGTGTGACACAACAACCCCCGAGACAGAATCAACAGGGATCTCAGAATAGACAACATCAAGGAGCAGCTCGAGGACGTGGACAAGCGTCTCAAGCTGGATCATCAGCACCACCTCAACACCAGGCGACTGCGAGGTTCTATGCTATGAACCCACCTGAGGCAGTGGTCAATCCACGGGTAGTGGCAGGTCAGATGAAACTTTTATATTCTGATATGTCTATATCCTGTGATGTATCTGTTCTGATTGATTCGGGTGCTACGCACTCTTTCATCACTCATGAAGTGATTTGTAACTGTAATGTGACTGTTAGTCATAGAGCAGATGGTTTGTTGTTGGAGACTCTGTTGAGTGGGTCTGTTGTTTTGCAGGAGGTATGTTCTCCCTGCATCCTTTTCTTTTCTGACCATCGCATTCAAGTGGATCTTATACCACTTGATATGCAGGGATTTGATATAATCCTTGGGATGGATACCTTAGAAAGGTATAGAGTTGTCTTGAATTGTGAGTCCAAGTTGGCTGTGTTTGCTGATGAAAGCAACACATGGATCTTTCAAGGTGAAAGAAAGATTCTGCCCACCTGTCTTGTGTCAGCTATGGTTGCTGATAAGCTGTTGAGGCAAGGATGTTATGCATTCTTAGCCCATGTGGTAGATGTTACCAAGGAAAGTTCCAATCCTGCCGAAGTTCCCATAGTCAGGGAATTCGAAGATGTGTTTCCTGAAGAACTTCCTGGTATACCACCACCTCGGGAGATTGATTTTGAAATTAATCTGATCCCAGATACAAAACCCATAGCTCAAACTCCGTATAGAATGGCTCCTGCCGAGATGGCAGAACTCAAGAAACAACTTCAAGAGCTACTTGAGAGAGGTTTTATCCGACCGAGTACTTCACCGTGGGGTGCTCCGGTCTTGTTTGTTAAAAAGAAAGATTTGTCAATGCGGTTATGCATCGACTACAGACAACTCAATAAAGTAACAATAAAGAATAAGTATCCTCTGCCAAGGATTGATGATCTCTTTGACCAGTTGCGTGGTGCAATAGTCTTTTCAAAGATAGACTTGAGGTCTGGATATCATCAACTTCGTATTAAGGATAGTGACATATCCAAGTCTGCCTTTAGGACAAGATATGGTCACTATGAGTTCACGGTGATGTCATTTGGACTAACTAATGCACCAGCTGCATTTATGGAACTCATGAATAGAGTTTTTCGACCTTTCCTTGATCAGTGTGTTGTCGTCTTCATAGATGACATTCTGATCTATAGTAAGGATGCTCAGCACCATGAGCAGCATCTTCGCCAAGCTTTGACCTTGCTAAGAGAACATAAGTTGTATGCTAAGTTTAGCAAGTGTGAGTTCTGGCTGCCGGAGGTATCTTTTCTTGGACATGTAATATCCGCCTCGGGAATTCGTGTTGACCCTACAAAGGTAGAATCTGTTCTACAATGGGAACAACCAAAAACACCGACAGAGATTCGAAGTTTCTTGGGGTTAGCTGGCTATTATCGAAGGTTCATAAAGAACTTTAGTTCCATAGCTTTACCCTTGACCAAGTTAACCCGGAAAGATGTTCCTTTTTCTTGGAATGATAAGTGTCAACAATCTTTCCAGTTGCTGAAGGAGAGGTTGACAAGTGCACCTGTATTAGCGCTACCTGAACAAGGAAAAGGATATGTAGTTTTCTGTGATGCTTCCAAAAATGGACTAGGATGTGTGTTGATGCAGGATAAACAAGTGATTTCTTTTGCTTCCCGACAGCTTAAGAAACACGAGGAGAATTATCCAACACACGATCTGGAGTTAGCAGCTGTGGTTCATGCTTTGAAGATCTGGAGACATTATCTCTACGGAGAAACATTCCAGATTTTCACAGACCACAAAAACCTTAAGTATATCTTTTCTCAGCATGAGCTCAACATGAGGCAACGTCACTGGATGGAGTTAATCAAGGACTATGACTGTACAATTGATTACCATCCAGGCAAGGCCAATGTTGTTGCAGATGCCTTGAGTAGGAAATCAGCAACATCAACCATGAATAGAGCACAACTAAACTCTTTAGTATGCTCTAGAAGAGATATGCTTATCTCTTTAAGGAAAGACAATGTACAGTTGAAGGTGTCATTGCTAGTTGGTTTGTTAGCTGAGATGCATATTAAACCTACCCTAAGAGAGCAGATTAAAGAAGCACAGCTAGGTGATGCTGCAGTTCAACATATAAGATCTGGGTATGGAAATGAGAAGCAAGATGGGTTTCATGACTCAAAAGATCAAGTAGCTTGTTATAATGGAAGAATGATAGTGCCAGTTGTGGACAACTTGAGAAAGTTAGTCCTGGAAGAAGCCCATTCTTCCATGTATGCTATGCATCCAGGGAGCACCAAGATGTATCGGAATTTGAAAGATCTGTATTGGTGGCCTGGGATGAAGAAGGACGTTGCAGAGTTTGTTCTGAGGTGCCCTATGTGTCAGCAAGTTAAAGCTGAACACCAGAAGCCTGCAGGAACAATGCAACCTTTACCCATATCACAATGGAAATGGGACCATGTGACCATGGACTTTGTTGTTGGCCTACCCAGGACAAGCAAAGGACATGATTCCATTTGGGTAATTGTTGATAGGTTGACTAAGACAGCACATTTCTTACCTGTCAAAACAACCTATTCTGCTGAAAGGTTATCAGAGTTGTATGTTCAAGAGATAGTGCGTTTGCATGGAGTTCCTGTCACAATAGTTTCTGACAGAGGTCCTCAGTTTACAAGTCATTTTTGGGAACAGTTGCACAGTGCCTTAGGCACTAAGCTGAGGTTTAGTACGGCCTTTCATCCACAGACTGATGGACAGTCGGAAAGGACCATACAAACCTTAGAAGACCTGTTGCGAGCATGTGTTCTCCAGTTCACCGGAAGTTGGGATCTACACTTAAGCCTGATAGAGTTTGCCTATAACAATAGCTATCAGCATAGTATTGATATGGCACCTTATGAAGCCTTATATGGTAGACGTTGTAGATCACCCTTGTGTTGGTTTGAGACTGGTGAGCACCAGTTGTTAGGTCCTGACCTGGTGCAGCAAACCACGGAAAAGATTAAAGTTATACAACATAAGATTAAGACTGCTCAGGATAGGCAGAAATCTTATGCTGACAAACGTCGTAGACCCTTAGAGTTCCAGGTTGGAGACAGAGTGTATCTTAAGGTCTCACCTTGGAAAGGAGTCCCTCGTTTTGGAAGGAAGGGGAAGTTAGCTCCTAGATATATGGGGCCTTATCCAATCATTGAACGGATTGGAAAGGTAGCATATAAACTAGAGCTGCCCCCAGAGTTACAAAGATTACATCCTGTGTTTCACATTTCTATGTTGAAGAAATGTCACCCAGACACCGAGTCAGTTCTACAACCTATGGAAGTAGAATTGAATGATGACATATCCTATGAGGAGGGACCAGTGTCAATCCTTGATAAACGAATTAAAAAGTTAAAGAAGAAAGATATAAATCTTGTGAAAGTCCTCTGGAACCATCGTGGTATTGAAGAAGCCACTTGGGAGTTAGAGGATGAGATGAGAAGGAAGTATCCTGCCCTTTTCTCGTAATATGTTTTATCGATTTCGGGGACGAAATCCTTGTAAGGGGTGGATAATTTGTAACATCCCTGACCTGGGTTATGAGTTAACCCTAGGTGTTTTGCCTAAATATGTAATTAAATCTTTGTGATTAACTCTGAGCATGTAATTAAGTTTCTCAGAAATGTATATTTCAGTATTTGCTCCTTTTTATTTAAAGTCGTAGAATTGTTTTGATATACAGGGACCTATGTGCAATTTACCCAGTTAAAAGGGTTAGTTTGCAATTTTTCACATGTTGAGATGTTCCTCTGAGGTTGAGACATCATGAGAATCTCTTTGGCAAAGTTTGAGGGATTTCCCAAGCTAGAGCACCAAGGTGCAGCTGTGGAAGCAATCCCAGGGCTTGAAACCCTAATTTGGGGTAAAATGCAATTTACCCAAATGATGGGATGCAATTTGTAAAGAATGTCATCTAATGTATCTTTTTAGACTTTTCCATCATTTAGAGAATAAATGATGAGGAATTTACCTCAATTGAGTTATCAAGTTAAGAAATAGGATTTGTGATTGAATAATCAGGGTATATGTGTAATACCCCTTTAAGTATGAACTTTATTATTAGATTGTTCTTCCTTGCCTTCTTTTCTATAACATTAAGATAAGGTTTGTCCTTAGAATAAAGAGGAAGGGACGAGCAAGTAATAAAGGAAGGACTTAGTTGGAATTAAGGGAAACTTATGAACTAATGTTGAAAATCCTACCCCATGTATATAAGCCCTCCTTCCCTTAGTTGCAAGGGAACTTAACCTTCGTTCCCTTACTGTTTCATTTCACCAAAGATGACCAAGGACTTCCTTGGAGCTAAGGAGGACGAACAAGGGGTGCAAGGTAGGTTTAAACCCCTCTTCTTGCCTAATTCCATGGTTAGAATTCGAATTCAAGGTCAGCTTCATGGCTAATTCTCGAAACCCTATCTTTCTAGCCGTCTCTTTTCATCCTTCCTTGGAGTTTTCACCTTGGACAACCTGTGGGAACTCAAGGACGCCATTAGAGCTTGGAGCTTGAAAGCTTGGAGCTCAATAAGCAAGCTTTAGGCGGGTTTTATAACTCTAAACCTATGCTTTACTATGTGCATCCTTATATGCGATTTGATGATAGCTCTTAGTATTTCCCAACTTTTCCCTGCTATTTTGCAAGCAAAACCGTGGGATTTCTGTACTGTTCTTGAGCTAGAAGATGAAGGCGTGATTTCCAAGAAAAACCCACCGCTTTTCTTTTCCTTAAACGGTCCTAACAGTTTGCTCTCTCGGACTCAAGACCGCGAGGTGAGCAAACGGTCTCGAGACCGTGAGAGGGCTCGCGGTCTCAAGACCGTTTGGCCCCGTTGTCCGAGCATGGACCGTATAAGAAACCTGTTCCTAATTATATAAGCTTATTACCCTCAAAATTTGGGAGACTAACTCCAACGGAATCGGGAGATATGACCTTTTTAAGTCACAACTTTAAATGAATTAATTGCTGATTTTCAAACGGTCTGAAATTGCCTTTTTGGGCAAACGGTCTCAAGACCGTGTAAGGTCGTTGACTAAGCGTTGACCGTATGAGATTACTGTTCAAAATTATGTTAGTTAACAACTCACCAAGTTTGATGGTCTAATTCCAAACGGGCTAAGAGTTGAAGGGTGAATACTAGGGCTAACCCTAGATAAAATCAGTACTGAAATTATGGTGACCTAACTAGGGTTTTTAGGGTTGATTGACCTAAACGGTCTCAAGACCGTTTGGGGGTCACCAAACGGTCTCAAGACCGTGAGGGCAATCAACCAAGACCGTTTGGAGGTCTGGGGTCAAGAATAGTTGACCAATTAAAGGTACAATTACACCAAATTACATTGCAATTAAATATTGACATGATCATCAACTCAATGGGTCAGACCTTGATGAATCTGCACGAGAATCCAAAAGTTGGATGGGCAAACGGTCTCAAGACCGTTTGGAACTCATCCAAACGGTCTCAAGACCGAGAGGACAATCACCCAAGACCGTTTGAAGGTCTAGGGTTGAGTATTTTGACCAATTGAGGACCCAATTGTAAATAAGTTATTAATTTAATCAAAATTCTGTTTTGTGGTTCAATCAGGGTTCAACCCCTATCAAATCACCTTAGAATTTGATGAAATCTTGGGAAAACGGTCTCAATACCATGTGGGGTCCACCCACATGACCTCAGGACCGTTTGGGCCAAGTTTGGGCCCAATTGTAGCTCAATTGAAGGGTTCAACCTTGTGTTGATGCACACTGTTGAGTGTTGATGGGTGAACATTGATAGACCCTAATTGAATTGATTTCAACCATAATTGGTTAACCATTATGGGTCAATGGAATGACCAAGTGATCAAGCATAATCTTAATTGACCCAATCCATAAGTGGTCAACATAGATTTGACATTTTGAGGGCTTCAACATCAGTGGACATCATCGATTGCTTTGTTGATGTTGTTGATGGACCAAGCGGCTGTGACCATGTGAGCCTCGCGGTCTCAAGACCGTGAGAGGCCTCGCGGTCTCAAGACCGTGAGAGGGCTCGCGGTCTCAATACCGTGAAAGGGCTCGCGGTCTCAAGACCGTGAGGGGGCTCACGGACTCAAGACCGAGAGGAGGCTCGCGGTCTCAAGACCGCGAAGGGCCTCGCGGTCCTGAGGTCAAAGAAGGGCAAACGGTCTTCATGACCCTCGCGGTCTCAACTCAAATTTGTCTTCGCGGTCTCAACATTAACTTGAACCAATAGGAGGCTTCACGGTCTTGAACCCTTAAAGAGGCTCGCGGTCTTGGATCTAGAAGGAGGCTCGCGGTCTTGGAAAGTCAAAGTGGGCAAACGGTCAACACTTTCAACCGATCTCAACCCAATTGATGATTAATGATTGAAATCAATCAATGTGATTCAAGGTTGACCTCATTCAATCATTTGATGATGTAAATGGTTCAATGTTGCCCAAATCAAACCCTAATGATAATCTAGGATAGTAAGGGGTTATTTGACTAAGGTTTTTGACCATGATGATGATCAATGGGGTGAATTACCAAAATACCCCTGAAGGGCCAATTGAGTTATACCTTGCTCAATTCAAACTCTAATTACATGAGAAATAATGTTTTTAGTCATAATGATTCTATCCAACTTGATCTAGTCTAATGTTATCATCAACCATTAGTATGATGAAGGAGAGAGTACTCTAGAGAGAGAAAGTACCCTAGAGAGAGAAAGTAACTCTAATCACTTAATGGTGATGTTTTTGGCTATGTAAGCCTGTGATGACTCAAACCAACCTGTTTTAGAGTGATGTTGACATCACCTAACCTTATGATGAGAGAGAAAGTACTTCTAGAGAGAGAAAGTACTTCTAGAGAGAGAAAGTACCCTTTTTAAGTAGGAACTCAATTGAAGCATCCCCAATACACAGAAATGAGCATAATTAGGGTATGATCCACCTGTGTGAGATCATAGAAACCCTAATTATGATAAATGATGAACCTTTAACTAATCCAAGAGCATCAATGAAGATGTTACTCATACATGATGATGTTATGAGTTTAATTCACCTAGATGTGAATAGTAAACCCTAATTCAAGGGTAATGACATGCTTTTGAGCAATAAACTCTATTTGAATAGAATTGAAGATTTAACTCTTATGACAAAAGTAGGAAGTACATTCCTTATTGTTGTATTACCTTTATCAGATGTATTAACCATGCATGTTCTGATATGAAGGTAATCATATCCAGGTATGGATGTTGATGTTATATTCATTAAAGGCATGTTGTTAGCTTTATGAATAAGTAATGTAATCTGATGCCTTGCCAGTGGCATCCTATGCTGATACTGGGCTATGAGAGCCATGAATACCATCAAGGTCATGCCTTAGAGATGACTTGTGATGAGGATAATGAGAAATGATGATTAATGTGAGTTAGGCTTGTTACATTTAGTATTCTTCTTTTATAGCTGCTATGCTATTGTTATTGTTTGAAGGAACACGTATGTTGTTAAAGAATACTGAATGTACCTAACTAATCAAGTATAATGTAGAGCCCTGATCATAGATCCATCATTGTCAGAAAGTAAATGATGGTGAAACAGGTTTTCCTTAGGGAACTCCTGGAGCACATACTTTTGAGTATGTGGGGTACATGGATGTGTAGAACCTTACATCCTAGTGTAGGAAAGTGATGTAGATGTGGAATCCATCCATCCTTCACTATAGTTCCATACCGTATCAGTGGTAGGTAAACATGAAACCTCCTGATGACGAAGAAAGCACAGATATCCGTATCAGTGGTAGGTAAATATGAAACCTCCTGATGACGAAGAGAGTACAGAACGCCACTGTGACTCTAGAATAGCGAAGGACCAGTTTACCCTGGTGAGCTATAGTAGTAGAGACATGAGATTTCCTACAAGTGATCCTCTTACTGACTGAGGAAGGTGAAGGTCATGAGAATCCGGCTCTCTTAATGACCTATGTATGATACTGATGCGGCTTCTCAGCGATCAGTTGGAGTATGAGTGGTAAGCCTCATCTCCACAGGGCATAATGTTGTTTGTAAAACATAATCAACCATGTAGTATAACTTGTTAGAGATGACTCCAAGTTAGTTGATTGATGTTGCATTGCAATAATGTTGATATTCTCCATATCTCCTAAATTGTAGAGATCTTGTTATAACTGCAACTGCTATAGAATGCTTTGAAGGCTTTACTGTTTAAGATATTCTTTGATGTTATAATAAAGCTTCTGGCGAAGAGTTATAACTCTCGCTGGGACAATTATGTATAATTGTCTCACCCCGTAGGCTTCAACTTTTTAGGTGGACGTCGGAGACGAAGGAACCAGCCTACAGGTGACCAGTCTCAGCAGCAGCACCAGGGGCAGCAGTAATCTCAGGTAGAGATTTGTCCTGCCATGTGGTGTAGTTAGAGTTAGTCCTATGTGTCCTCTGTACTCTCAGGTCTTGGAGTCTTGTGTTATGTGATCTTGAGATTTTGTATCTTGATGTATATAATTACTCAAGAAGTAATTATCCTGAGATGTAAACAGTTACCTCTCTTTATGAAAGAAGCTTTTATGGATCCAAACTCTTGTCTCGAAAATTTTTAATTTCCCGTGATTTTTGTCTTCCGCTGATTACCGATTCGCTTCCGCTAAGTTTTAATCGTGTTTATGTCATGGTTTGGAGATCATAGCCCACAGTTTGAGTGAAGGATTTCTCCTTCATTGATGAGGTTAGAGAAGAACCTATGGAAACCCCATGAGCTTATATGAGCATGGCACAGTATGCACCTAGATTACGTCAGTAGTTCGAGCAGTAGTGTAACATACCAGATCTAGAACCCTACCCTAGAACTGTGATCTTTTGGGTTTTTCTAAACAAGGTTAAGGATAGAGTAATCCTAATAATCTAATGCGCGAATAATGTAATAAAATACGTCAAATAATTCATTTGATGAAAATAAGTTGATAAAGAACTTAATTGAAAGAGTAACACAGTTAATGGGCCTCTAATGGGCCATATGAAAAAACTCATGTAATAAAGTCTCAAATTAAATAATAGACTTCAAATTCGTAATCTACACATTAAAATAAGTTTACATGTCAATTTTCATTTAATTTGGACCACCTTGAAATAATATGGTAAGTTAAGAGAGAGAAATTGCCTAAAAGGTGTAATTAATAAATAAATATAATAATAGACTCCAAAAGAGGAAAATAATATTAGATTCGTAATCTACATAATAAATATAGCCTTTGGGTGAATTTTCATCCAATTTGGAGAAAGTTTGCTTAAAGGGTGAAATCAGGAGAGAGAAAGTGTGTAAACCTTCAAGATAATAAATAAAAATGCAAATATATCCAATATGTAAAATTGATGGAAAATTTGTAACCAACATGTTAATTATGACTTGTGGATTAAGTTTCATAAAATTTGGATAATCCTAATACCATTAATGAAGGAGGAAAGAGAAAATAGTAATTAATTTATTTAACACATTAAAAGTTTCCAAAAGGCAAAATTAAGTGCAAAATCGGAATCTACATGCCTTTATTGGCCTCTGTGCAAATTTTGGCTTAATTTGGATTATGTTTGAACCCCCAAATCAAGAGAGAGAGAATAAGGAAATAATGCATTCACACTTTGATTTAATCAGATTCGATTTTTGTTTTATATGTGTCACGCCTGCTTTCCTGTTTTAGTTTTTTTAACCTGGACCCTTCGATCTGGCATCTAACTGTGTTCGGCTCATCTCCCACCTTTGGTAGGAGTCTAGCCCGACACAACCTGTACCAGGACTCCTGAGGCGAACGTTTCCCAGTTCTCTCTCCCCCACTCTGCTTTCTTTTCTCCTGGATTCCTCATTCTTCTCTGGGCGGCCCGAGCCCTATATATAGGGGTTTCCCTTCTTTGAGTTTCGGACGCCTTGGTTGAACATGGTTCCCCTATCTTGCCCTGTTTCCAGTTTCTTTTTCCTTCTCCCTGTCGTATCAGGTCATCAAACTTCTAGGGAATTGATCCCAGGCCTCCGGAGGGATCCCAGGTCCTCGTTGCCTGCTTTGGTTCAGCTTCTATCGACCCCGAGAACCCTTCCCCATCTTTGTCTGCTCTGGACTTGGGAGGTCGAGTTCTCCGACACTCATTAGACAATAGCGAAGCTTTATTCTAGTCTGGTAGGTTCCCCTTCGAGCTTGTAAATCTTTGTCCGCCTTCAATTCGACCTTTGTGTGTGTGTTTGCAAGTCGCCAGTTCAGTTCCCTTTTTTGTTTTTCCGGCACCTCTTCCTTCTTCGTCGGTGCTTCTCCGACTGAATTGATACTTTCGGTGAGTTCGGTTCCATCTTTTCTCGCTTTCAGATGACTCCGTTTTGAGTTTTCTCTTGAATCATGGATTCGCCCAAACTTGGCCAAGCTAGCAGCTCGCTGCTATAGCCATGGTGGGGCTCTGCGAAGGGGATGAATCCCCCACTTGGTTTCCCGGTTTTACCCCTCGACGCTTCTTCTTTTCTTCGTTTTCTAGTTAGGGCATAATCGTCTTTGTGCCTCATATTTCCTTTATTATGGGGCGAGTCAAAACGAGCCTTTGACCCACTGAACTGGCCAGTCATGATTGGGCCATGTCAACTGGGCCCGAAATCTTCTCTCTCTCACCTCTGATTTGCTGAGTTGGCTTTTCTGAATTTTTCCATTGGTCAATTTTATAAAATTGATAACTAATTATATATTTGGCCAAAAATTACAAATAAATAGTCGTTGGATTCAGAAAAATGCAAGCTTTCTTATGGTGTTGGTTTTATCCCTGAATCTAATGTTTTAAATAGGTGTTTTTAATGGATCTAATTAATGATGAATTAACTTCTAAAATTCATAACTAATAATTTATAAGTCAAAAAATATAATAAAATATGTTTTGGAATCCTAATAACCTAATATAAAATAGGACATGGTTTTGGAAACCTAATTCATATATTAATAAAAAGGTGTTTTTAGGGTTTATGAAATCAATATAAAACCTAACCCTAATTCCACATATATTCTAATAGGTGCTTTGGAAGCCTAGGCTTGGACCTAGAAGTATCTTTGGACGTTTGAATCTGATGTTGAGGTATGATTGCATCCCACATTAATTCTATATTGAGCAATTTCTTTTTCATCTCTCTTGATGTATGTTGTATCCCCTATTCATCCATATTGAGCAATGCACCTACTTTATCATTCTTTTGACTTTTACCTACACATATGTCTATTCTCTTGATATCATGGTCCGTGTGAACTATCATGCTTGTTGTAGACTCAGATATTTTCTTGATATCTCTTTTATGTGCCTTGGTGCATGTTGGCCTCTTATATTGATATGTAACACTTTGAAGTGGATGTTATATGTTTGTGTTTTCCATTGTGTGATGGCAACCTTTGTATCATCTTCTGACTAAACTATTTACTTGCCTCTATATTTACATGCAATGTGAATCAGTAGCACTAGAATAATGTAAATTACTTTGGTTTTGGGTGTGTGCCCTTTTTGTTTATGGGATGGTGGTGGTGGTGCCCCATACCCGAGTTTCAAGGATGTGAAGCCTTGGCTCAACTTTTATATATATTGGGAGTTTGACGGTGAGTCATTCTCTATCAGGTTTTCAAGGATGTGAAGCCTTGGCCGCCTTAGTGTTTATATTTTTCTAGGACTATGTTTATCTCACATGCATGCATGTTTTGATGATGATTGTGGGGTGTGTGCCCTACTATCTATCTATGTGCTTTTGTTGCACAAATTTTATTGTTTATGGAAAGTATCCTCTTTTATCTCTTTTATTATGAATCTTATCTTTTATGCCCGTGTGGGTAGTCCTTATATCTTGCATGGGACGCCTTTACATTTGATGTCCTATATATCCTTATATTGCTCAATTTTCTTTTTAGTATGCACATACCAGCCTTTGCTGATGTCTCTTTTTGTTTCTCTTTTGCTGGGGTATGCTTCCAACCCTAGGTGGAAGACTTGGAGGCATGACATGGTGACCTGAACTTAGTTTGTGATGATGAAGCTTGGAGACAATCTTGAGGTGGTTTAGATTTCCTCTACATGGATCCTTGTGATGTAAGTTAAGTTGTAACCCTTTGTTTTATAATTGAATAGTCAAATATTTTCTTCCGCTGCTATACATTGGTCTTTTGATTACCATTATATAAAGATTTGAATATTTTACACCCACTCCATCATACCTTCTGAGTGTGTTTGGATTGGAGGTTTTATTGTTCAAATTTTTAGTAGAGAAGTGGTTTCACTTCTTTACAGCATGGTATCAGAGCCCATGGTAGTCGGAATCGACTATTTCAATTTTGTCTCCCTTTAGAACCCTTGACTTTTCTAGATAGCTCTAAGTGAGATGTTGACCTTAGAATTGATCAATGATGATCTTTGTATGCAATAAGGTTGGTTTTGAGGATGAGATTATGTTAGGAGATCTAAATATGGAAATATTGTGACTTGGTTTCTCGCTTTGATTTTGGGCCCTAAATTTCAGTTTTCAATCGTAAAAGTTTTTCACAACAAATTATTTTCTATATAAATATTATATGTACAAAAAGAAAATGTTTTCTCTAGATTTTCCCGAAGTTTTCTTGAACTAAGTCACAATGAAGAGAAACTCTAGTTTTGGTAGAATCTAACCCTAGTTTTGTGACTAGGAATGATATAATGGTGTAGTTGACCTACCCTATGACTTTTGGTCGTTCATGTAGGGTTGATAGGTTAGAGACACAATGACCTAAATCTCAACCCTAGATGGTGACTATTAGTTGGATACATGAGAAATATTAATCTCTAAAAACTTTGATAACTAAGAGATGTGGGTAGCTCTAAAAAGATGTTTAGTTTGACTTGTTAGGTTGATCCCTTTAAGGGATGGAGAGTAGTTAGTTGTTGATGTTCTGATCTATAGATTTCGAGGAAGAAATCCTTTTTAAGGGGTGGAGTGTTGTAACATACCAGATCTAGAACCCTACCCTAGAACTGTGATCTTTTGGGTTTTTCAAAACAAGGTTAAGGATAGAGTAATCCTAATAATCTAATGCGCGAATAATGTAATATAATACGTCAAATAATTCATTTGATGAAAATAAGATGATAAAGAACTTAATTGAAAGAGTAATACAGTTAATGGGCCTCTAATGGGCCATATGACAAAACTCATGTAATAAAGTCTCAAATTAAATAATAGACCTCAAATTCGTAATCTACACATTAAAATAAGTTTACATGTCAATTTTCATTTAATTTGGACCACCTTGAAATAATATGGTAAGTTAAGAGAGAGAAATTGCCTAAAAGGTGTAATTAATAAATAAATATAATAATTGACTCCAAAAGAGGAAAATAATATTAGATTCGTAATCTACATAATAAATATAACCTTTGGGTGAATTTTCATCCAATTTGGAGAAAGTTTGCTTAAAGGGTGAAATCAGGAGAGAGAAAGTGTGTAAACCTTCAAGATAATAAATAAAAATGCAAATATATCCAATATGTAAAATTGATGGCAAATTTGTAACCAACATGTTAATTATGACTTGTGGATTAAGTTTCATAAAATATGGATAATCCTAATGCCATTAATGAAGGAGGAAAGAGAAAATAGTAATTAATTTATTTAACACATTAAAAATTTCCAAAAGGCAAAACTAAGTGCAAAATCGGAATCTACATGCCTTTATTGGCCTCTGTGCAAATTTTGGCTTAATTTGGATTATGTTTGAACCCCCAAATCAAGAGAGAGAGAATAAGGAAATAATGCATTCACACTTTGATTTAATCAGATTCGATTTTTGTTTTATATGTGTCACGCCTGCTTTCCTATTTTAGTTTTTTTAACCTGGACCACTACTACAGAAATAGCATTCAGTGTCGCTTTTCTGGGCGTCGGTTATTAAGAAAAACCGACGCCTAACATATAAGGCGTCGGTTGTTTAATAAAATCGACGTCTATATTCGAAGACCAGCCAGACACGGGTACCGCTTTGTATTAAGCGTCGGTTGTTTATAAAAAACCGACGCTTAAAGTCGCCCGCGAAATCCATTTTTCGATAAAAAATAGTGTCATTTTCAGCGTCGGTTATATACCTAGAAAACCGACGCCTATTTGCGATGAAAATTTGCGCAGACAATGTCACTTTCAGCGTCGGTTATCCTTGTCTAACCGACGCTGAAGGTGGTTCCCGCCAAAAATTTCCATGAAAATATCGTCCAATTGGACGTCGGTTGTTTAAACCAACCGACGCTAAAGATGTTTAGGCGTCGGTTGTTGTAAACAACCGACGCTATTTGGGAACTCATAACCCCCCGCGATCGCCCGACTCTTCCCCTTTCTTCTGTTTCATTGCTACCCTATTGCGGCGATTTTCCCTGTTGCGGTGACTTTCCGACGCTTCTCTGCTGCTGCTGCTCTCCGGCGCTTCTCTCCGGCGCCCCATCTCCGGCGTCCTTCTTCTCCGACGCCCTTCTTCTCCGCCGCCCCTGCTGCTGCTGCTGTCCGCTCGTCGCCGCCGGTCGTTGCCCACCGCCCCTGCTCTCCTCTAGTCGTCGCCGCCAGTAGAAGCAGCTACGGTGCTGTCGTCGTCACCTCCGCCCCCGCCGGTAGAAGCAGCTTTACTCATGCTGTCCTCGTGCAAGGTAACCCACAAACCTTCACCACCTTTTTTGTCCTCTGCCTTGCTTTTCTCTGCCGCCGCCGACCTAGAACTCACCCAGGCAGCGCCTAAGTAGGTGCCAGGGCACGCCTAGGGTCCCAATTTTTTGGTAAACATGAAGGAGCCTGTGGGCAGGTTAGGATAATAGAAATTTTGTAGGATAGGTTTGATGCAATTTGGGTTTCTTGGATAAGGAATTGTGGTGGAAATTGGTAAAATGGTAGAATGTGTTGCAACTAGAGGTTATGCTCCTACATTTTTCCAACAACAACATTCTACATAGGTGGTCCTCAGTAGAACATACATCAATTGGATATCCACCATGGATGATAGCCTTCCAACTGTGAGAAATTGTTAGTTTAGTTTATGAGTAATACATATTATTGTAAATACTAGGACCTTTTCTCAATGAACTCATAAGGTCAAAACTATAGCATAAAAAATAACTTACACATGGGAGGTTAGTTTTTGAAATTATCAAGAGATTTGGAGATATTAAAATACTACCTACTTCATAGATCATGCATCCATATATGACTCACCACAATCATCATGCTCCAATAAATGGAGAAGCAAGTATCTAGAGGAGGAATATATCACACAACTTCATACACATACTTCCAACACCTTCCAATCATCCATGATATATTCCCACTCATGGATGCACGTCTAGGCTGCACGTCTAGTGGATTTTTTTTTAAAAGTTATTTACTGATTGTGTTTATTTAATAATGTACTGATACATATGTGATATACCAATCTGATAGTCCATGATAGAACAAAACATAATGATGTTGACTGCAACTTTGTGTGTCATGCTATTCTTAATTAAGTGTATATTTACTTCATAATTGAATGTTTAAGTAAGGTATAGATATCTTGATGATGAACTGTAATGCACACATTTGACATGTTTGGAATGTAAATGATGAACTGTAATGCACACATGTTTAACTTATTTTATTGTTGAGTATATTGAGAATCCTAATCACCCTTCTTGCTTAATGATGAACTGTAATGCACACATGTGAATGCTTGGAATTTAAATGATGAACTTTTCCCTAAATTGCCAATCATGCTTTTAAAGACATCAATAATCACCCTAATTTGAAGAACTAGGATTTTAGGTATAAGAATGACAACACATTATTTGTTGGCCTAGAAACCCGTCCAAGATTTACTCATTAGGAGTAAATCTTGGATAGTCCCCGGTTTGGGACTGTTCTTGAACACCTAATCTCACTTAGGATGTAAGTGTATAATGTGTATTGAGTTTTTGAGAAAATTTTGGTAGAATTTCCCCGTTTGTTCTCTAAGTACATATGTACTTAGAGAACAGCGGGGAAATGCTGCCGAAATTTTCTTGAAAACCCAATACACATTATACACTTACTAGTGAGATTAGGTGTTCAAGGATGGGATAGGTGGTACACATTTATTATATATAAGAATGACATCACATGTGTTTGTTGGCCTAGAATGTGAACAATCATTGTTTTTTATATTACTTGTACATTGATATAAATTAGAATGAACAATCACTAAATTATATACTGTTTGTATGGAGTCCGGCTTCATTGTAGATATCTATTATTGTGTTTGTTGGCCTAGAAACCCGTCCAAGATTTACTCATTAGGAGTAAATCTTGGATAGTCCCCGGTTTGGGACTGTTCTTGAACACCTAATCTCACTTAGGATGTAAGTGTATAATGTGTATTGAGTTTTCGAGAAAATTTTGGTAGCATTTCCCCGTTTGTTCTCTAAGTACATATGTACTTAGAGAACAGCGGGGAAATGCTGCCAAAATTTTCTCGAAAACCCAATACACATTATACACTTACTAGTGAGATTAGGTGTTCAAGGATGGGATAGGTGGTACACATGTATTATATATAAGAATGACATCACATGTGTTTGTTGGCATTTCCCCGTTTGTTCTCTAAGTACATATGTACTTAGAGAACAACGGGGAAATGCTGCCTAATCTTTTCCTAATATATACTTGTTTCCTAATATATACTTGTTTTCTCTGATCATAGAATGGATAGATCATGGATGTCCATTCGTAATCGTTGCACCCCAGAGTTTATATCTGGTCTTGATCAGTTTATTAGATTTGCCGAGGAACATAGGAAAAAACCTACAGATAGGTTCTACTGTCCATGTAGGCATTGCGGTAACAACTTGAAAGTCAACACTGGTGAGGAAATCAAAAGTCATGTCATGTGCAACGGGATTGTACAAGGCTATACAGAATGGCACTGGCATGGAGAGATTTCAAAATCGAAACCAGTAGATGTCGATAGCAGTGCTTGGGTGGAAGAAGAAATTGCCTCCGATGACGTAAATGTGAACGAACCAGTTCCAGCAGACATCGTTGATGCGATGCTGGATAGTTGTAGGGTAGAGCACACCGATCCACCTCCTATATTTACAAACATTGTGCATGATGCTGAGATACCGTTATACACAGGCTCTGCTAAGTTTACGAAGCTTAGCGCTGTGTTGAGATTGTATAAGTTGAAAGCTAACAATAGATGGAGCGACAAAAGCTTCACTTCATTGTTGACTTTGTTGAAAGAAATGCTTCCTCAAGGAAACGAGCTTCCAATCTCAACATACTAGGTAAAGAAAATGTTGTGCCCAATGGGAATGGAGGACAAGAAGATACACGCATGCCCAAATGATTGTGTATTATTTCAAAAGGACTTTGTAGATTTGAAAGATTGTCCAAAATGTGGTGCGTCACGGTATAAATTGACGACTTCGAGGGAGTCCAAAACTGGTTCTCCTGCCAAGGTGTTGTGGTATCTACCTATAATATCACGGTTTCAACGCTTGTTTGCAAATCCGAAAGATGCGAAGAATTTGAGGTGGCATGCAGATGTTAAGAAAAATAATGATGGGATCCTACGACATGCGTCTGATTCCCCACAGTGGAAGAAGATTGATCTATTGTACCCTAAATTTGGTGAAGAAGATAGGAATCTAAGACTTGGGCTTTGTACAGATGGGATGAATCCGTACGGGACATTGAACAGCCAACATAGCACTTGGCCAGTCATGCTTGTTATATACAATCTTCCTCCCTGGATGTGTATGAAAAATAAGTACGTTATGTTGTCATTGTTGATATCGGGCCCTAAACAACCCGGAAATGATATCGATGTTTATCTTGAACCTTTGATTGATGACTTAAAGAAACTTTGGGCTGAAGGTGTGATGACCTATGATGCTTCAGCAAGAGAGACATTTCGTTTGCACGCTATGTTGTTTTGCACTATTAATGACTTTCCAGCATATGGGAATTTGTCTGGATATAGTGTCAAAGGAGCTAAAGTGTGTCCTATATGTGAAGAAAACACTGATTCAATAAGACTAAAACATGGCGGAAAGACTGTATATCTTGGTCATCGAAGGTTTCTTTCAAAATTCCATCTGTATCGTAGGAAGCGCAAAGCATTCAATGGATGGAATGATGAACGGAGTGCACCTAAACCTATACCAGGGGATGTTGTTTATGAAAGAGTAAAAGACATTGTCAATGAATTTGGTAAGAAATCACAATGTAGTATGGCTACATGGAGTGACAATTCTTCATTCAAGAAGAAGTCAATATTTTGGGATCTGCCTTATTGGAGTTCTTTGACAGTCAGGCATTGTATCGATGTAATGGACGTTGAGAAAAATGTATGTGATAGCATCATTGGTACTCTATTAAAATATACTAGGTAAGACTAAAGATGGGATAAAATCCAGACTGGACCTACGTGAAATGGGAATAAGGTCAGAATTAACAGAATTACGTGAAATGGGTAATAAAAGAACATACTTACCTCCCGCTTGTTACACGTTGTCTAGAAAGGAGAAGAAAACTTTTTGTGAATGCTTGGTAAATGTTAAGGTGCCACATGGTTACTCATCCAACATCCGTAGATTGGTATCAATGAAAGATCTGAAATTGATAGGTCTTAAATCTCATGATTGTCACACTCTAATGCAACAAATATTGCCCGTGGCAATTCGATCTATATTGCCGAAGCATGTAAGGTTTGCAATTACCAGACTTTGTTTCTTTTTCAACACTCTTTGCAGCAAAGTTATTGACCCTGATACTCTCGATAATTTGCAAAGATAAGTGGTTGTTACCCTATGTCAGCTTGAGATGTATTTCCCTCCTTCGTTCTTTGATATCATGGTACATCTTGTTGTCCACTTGACTAGGGAAGTGAAAATGTTGGGACCAGTTTTCTTGCATTGGATGTATCCCTTTGAACGATACATGAGCGTTTTTAAAGGTGATGTTCGAAACCGTTATCGGCCTGAAGGGAGTATTATTGAAGGTTATGTGGCGAGAGAGGTTATGGATTTTTGCAATGACTTTCTCAGTGGTAATGACACTCCTGATAATGACAAGAATATTGAGGAGGGCAAAGGAATTTTGGGATCACAGGTGAAAGTAATCAGCCGTGAGCAGTTGGAACAAGCTCACTTGTATATTTTACACAATATGGACGAAGTGAGTGTTTATATCGAGGAACATACCAATTTCATAAAGAGACAACATCCTCGAGCAAGTTCAATGTGGCTTGCTAGAGAGCATAATAAGACTTTTACTAAGTGGTTTGAAGATAAAGTCGTACATCAACTATCTCAAACACCAAATGATATTACAGAAACTATCAAATGCCTCGCCTTTAAACCAAAACCGAATGTTATGTCTTATGAAGGGTTTGACATTAATGGATTCACATATTACACAAAGTGCCAAGATGATAAGAGTGTCGTCCAAAATAGTGGGGTCACTCTTCAAGCGTCGACTATGTACTTTGCAAGTGCAAAGGATAAGAGTCCACATGAAGCTAAAATGTCATATTACGGTGTCATTGAGGACATTTGGGAGTTTGACTACATAGATTTCAAAATTCCTCTCTTTAAATGTAATTGGGCTGATAACACCAAAGGAGCTATAGTGGATGAATTGGGTTTCACTTTGGTGAACTTTGAAAAGATTGGCGAGAAGGGTGAACCATTCATATTGGCATCACAGGCAAAACAAATATTCTATATCGATGATCCTGCAAATGATAAATGGTCGGTTGTTCTTCATGGTAAAAGACAGTTCATTGAAGATCCTATAGATGAAGAAGAGTAATATGATAAGTATGATGACTCCAGTCCATTCTCAGTTGGGTTGCCAACTCCACAAAATATTGAAGCTAATGATGACTTATATGTGCGCGGAGATCACAATGAAGGATTGTTAATTGATAAAAGATCACAATTTTAGAGACATGTATGTTTATACAAATGCTAAATGTTTGCCTTTTTCTAGTTAATACAAATGCTAAATGTTTGCCTTTTTCTAGTTAATACAAATGCTAAATGTTTGCCTTTTTCTAGTTAATAGAAATGCTAAATGTTTGCCTTTTTAATGACATTTTCAGATGGCTGACCATGATGAGCATGATGTCCATGATGAGCATGAAGTCCATGATGAGCATGCTGTCCATGACGAGCATGGCAAGGATACTAATGTAAGTTCTAAAAACATATCCTGTATTTCTATAAAATTCATTATCTTCTAGTTATGTCATATATCCTATATTTCTATATTGGGCGAATTTAGTGTGTTTTATTTTTGTCAAATTTTAGGTTGATGCACCTGTACCCACTGAAGCACTGGAGCAACTTGATGCGCAACACCAAACACTTAACAAGAAAAGGGGCATCACTCTGTTGAAGAAGTTATTAGCGCTAAGTGGTAGTGGATCCAAATTGGTGGTGGAGTTTGATAATGGAGGAAATCCAATTGGAGTGAACCGCAATAATTTTGTGAACTATCTTGGGTGGACCACTCGGAGCCATTGTGGTGTTAAGTATGACAATTGGCATAAAGTTCCTCAAGGGAAAAAAGACTTGATATGGAAGGATTTATGCGTGAGTTATTATTTGCAATTCTATTTTGTAGATTACAAATTCTATTATTTGCAATTCTATTTTGGATACTAGTTAATAACATTTCTATTTTACAGAATCTGTTTGCATTGGATGAGAAGTTGCATCGTAAAAATGTGATGCAACGCGCTGGAAAGATGCTTAGGAATTATAGGACAAATCTGAACAGAGAATACATAAAAGAGGGTGATAAGAAGAAGAAGTCAGCCCTTGAACAATGGAACTTCTTGGACAAAGAAGATTGGGACAATTTTGTTGCTTCAAGAAAATCTGAAGAATTCAAGGTATTAGGCGTCACTCCCAATTTAATTAATATACATTGTATTCACCTATTCAAGATTAGCATTTAGTGCTACTAACCAAATCATTAATGTGCATACTAACTAGGCCCTCAGTGACGCACAAAAAGCAAGGCGTGCACTGAATGTGCATGACCACACTATGGGTCCAAAAGGCTATGCAAGCGTTCACCAAAGACTACAGGCAGAGTCTGCGGCTACTCAGGAGTCTGCTCCTACTCAGGAGTCTGCCACACCCATGCCTCGCCATGATATCTGGATAGCTGGCAGGCAAAACAAGAAGGGTGAAATAAAGAAGCCTGTAACTGCTGAGGCGGCTGCAAAAATGGTAAAATAACACTCTTAGAGAAATCGTTTGAATATTGATTATTTGTGGTGTTAACTTACCAATTTCTGTTTATGGTGATTAGCGGGAGCTGCACAAGCAGAGGAAACAAGGCACGTTCATCCCTCAGGGCATAAGGGATGAATTGACAGTTGCTCTGGGTAACCCAGAGCATCCTAGACGTGTTAGAGGTGTCGGTGCTGGTGTTGGCATCAAAGCATTCTTTGGGCCATCCCAGCGCAAACCCAGAGCGGGACTTTCTCAAGAAGAGGTAACCTATTCTTTTTTTAGAATGTTACTGCAAAAGGAAATTCATTAATAAGAAGCTAATGTTTCTTTTATCCATGTATAGGAGAATAAGAGAGTTGAGGATTTAGTTGCTAAGAAGATCAACGATGTAGTTGCTGAGAAGGTCAAGGAAGAATTGCTGCGGTGGCAGGCATCTCAGGCTTCCAATACACCTATGGCGACCCACTCTTCTCCTGATGCACAGACTGCGAGTAATCCTGGAGACCCATCGCCTAGCACGTCTACTGTAAGTATTGTTTATGGCATTGTAGTTAGTCTTTTCAAGTTGTTATGTTTTCAAGATGATATGTATATATGTATAATATTCTTTACGTAAATTTGTAGGCATTGAAGCCATGCCGCTTAAGAATGCAAGACTACGTTGTTGCAGAGGCACAGGCTTACCCGTCCCTTCCTGGGGCAATGTTTCACGGGACTCCAATGCCACAGGGCTACGTTCGTGTGAGCCTGATACGTGTGTTACCCGATTGGAGAGAAGCTACATTGCCATATCCCCACCCGGATATTGATAGACTTGCTGATGCAGAAGGCGGGGTGATATTGTGGCCCAAAGCAGATGTCGTTTACACGACTGAAATTGTAAGATAAATTTACATTGATTTAGACTGTTTAATGTGTATATATGATGTCAACTGATCTGAAATTATATGTACAGGTTAAAAAGAAGACACCAGGAGCACCTAGGCCTCCACTTCCACTTCCCGCATTACCCGATTGGGTTCCAACTGACCTAACATACCCGTTAGGTCCTGCTTGTAGGGAATGGCATGTTGGCTACGGGCACATAATGTACATTGCCCTATAATTATTTCTTTAGATGCAGATTATGCAGGTCAATCATACGATAGCTCTTTATTTATACAAGATATTATTGAGTTGTTTATGTATGATTGGCTGAATACATCAATGATAGAGACATGGATAAGGTCAGATCTTGTTTATACATCCATATACCTTGTGTAAGATCCGGTGATCTGGTTTCTTATATATTAATGCATACGCCTATATGTTTTGCAGCTACCTAGTCGAAGATCATTGCAAACAATTTGCATTTGATCATGTGGGATTTTTGATTCCATCATTGATTAGTTTGGTAGCTAAAGACCCTGATAATGTTCAACAATACTGTATAGATGCTTTTACAAATTTTGGTCAGCAAAAGAAGACGATAATAATAGCTCCAATCAATGTCAAGTAAGTTTACTTTATTTATAATTTGGACTTAAGAAAATTCCATTTTTATTTTGCATTTTGAGTTATTAATTGTTAACTTCTTACTTCTAGCGGTAGACATTGGGAGTTACTAGTTATTGTCCCCAGGACATTCACTGTTTATTATCTAGATCCTGCGGGGAGTACATTGAACACTAAAATTGGACACGTAATGAGAATGCCATTATTCTGGTGAGAAATATTTCATTTTTATATCCGTTAACATCTTTTCTTACATTACTATTTACTTATGCAATTTATTGTGTTATATTAACATGTAGGGGTTTATATGCATTCAAAAAGGTTGGAGGAACGGTCCCAAGGAAAAAGAACCAGCCAATAAATTGGCAGAACGTACAAGTAAGTTTCCGATTCGAATATATATATTATTGATGTGAATTGTGCTTAGTTGTATTATTTTGTATGTTTCAATTTATAGTGTGCTACACAAGACAATGGTTGGGCATGCGCATACTATGTGATGCGATTTATGCAGATGATTATCAAATATGCCGCATTGGACATCGATACCATACATGAGGTATTATATATAGTCTCATTAGTTAGTATGAAATATATCAATCTTATCTTATTTTTATATTATTACTTATATATATACATCATTCTCTTTGCAGGTGTTTAAAACTGACAACACTACAGGTAAACGCTTAAAAAATATACATGCTCCATATACGATGGAAGCATTAAATGAAGTAAGAGAAGAATGGGCAAAAGCCATACAAGCAGTGGCAACTGTAAGATATAATTGGGATGTTGATAGCGATAATGAATGATACTATGTAAATGAATATTTCTGAATGTTAATACATGTATTTGAATGTTTCTATATGTGTGAATGTGAGAATTGAATTGATGTCTGAATGTATGTACTTGTGTAGAATTTTGCTTGTGACTTTTGCAGGTTTGCGGCCTGTTTGTAGGCTGATATCAATGGATGTCGTAAACCTGCAGTTCAGAAAACTGAACTGCAGGTTCTCATCCTGCTGACCAGCCACAGCAGGCCTGCAAACTGATATGAAAAAAAAACAAAAATAGGTGTCGGTTATTTATAGAAAACCGTCAGCAAAGACATACAGCGTCGGTTATTTGATAAAACTGCCGCCTAATAGTACAAACAACCCGACCGTGCAGGATAGCACGGCCGTGGTGTAAATGGCGTCGGTTATTCATATAAAACCGACGCCTATAGTACTAACACGGCCGTGCAGGGAAGCACGGCCGTGCAGGGAAGCACGTTGGTGGTTTAGTATATAACCGACGCCAAAAGTGTTCGCGCCACAGAAAATGGCATCATCTAGGGCACTTTATGTGTCGGTTATCTACTAAAACACCGACGCTATATTCCATATAGGCGTCGGTTGTGTAGTAAATAACCGACGCACAAAGTGCCCTAGATGACGCCATTTTCTGTGGCGCAAACACTTTTGGCGGCGGTTATTTACTAAACAACCGACGCCAATAGGACAAATAGGCGTCGGGTAAAAAACCGACGCCGAAGTGTTCGACCTTTAGCGGCGCCCACATAGGCGTCGGTCGGAAACCGACGCCAAATGGGGTTAAACGACCGACGCCAAAGGCCGTTTCTGTAGTAGTGGACCCTTCGATCTGGCATCTAACGGTGTTCGGCTCATCTCCCACCTTTGGTAGGAGTCTAGCCCGACACAACCTGTACCAGGACTCCTGAGGCGAACGTTTCCCAGTTCTCTCTCCCGCTCTCTTCTTCCTCCCACTCTGCTTTCTTTTCTCCTAGATTCCTCGTTCTTCTCCGCGCAGCCCGAGCCCTATATATAGGGGTTTCCCTTCTTTGAGTTTCGGATGCCTTGGTTGAACCTGGTTCCCCTGTCTTGCCCTGTTTCCAATTTCTTTTTCCTTCTCCCTACCGTATCAGGTAATCGGATTTCTAGGGAATTGATCCCAGGCCTCCAGAGGGATCCCAGGTCCTCGTTGCCTGCTTTGGTTCAGCTTCTATCGACCCCGAGAACCCTTCCCCATCTCTGTCTGCGCTGGACTTGGGAGGTCGAGTTCTTCGACACTCATCAGACAATAGCGAAGCTCTGTTCTAGTCCGGTAGGTTCCCCTTCGAGCTTGTAAATCTTTGTCCACCTTCAATTCGACATTTGTGTGTGTGTTTGCAAGTCGCCAGTTCAGTTCCTTCTTTGTTTTTCCGGCGCCTCTTCCTTCTTCGTCGGTGCTTCTCCGACTGAATTGATACTTTCGGTGAGTTTGGTTCCATCTTTTCTCGCTTTCGGATGACTCAGTTTTGAGTTTTCTCTTGAATCATGGATTCGCCCAAACTTGGCCAAGCTAGCAGCTCGCTGCTATAGCCATGGCGGGGCTCTGCGAAGGGGATGAATCCCCCACTTGGTTTCCCAGTTTTACCCCTCGACGCTTCTTCTTTTCTTCGTTTTCTAGTTAGGGTATAATCGTCTGTGTGCCTCATATTTCCTTTGTTATGGGGCGAGTCAAAACGAGCCTTTGACCCGCTGAACTGGCCAGTCATGATTGGGCCATGTCAGCTGGGCCCAAAATCTTCTCTCTCTCACCTCTGATTTGCTGAGTTGGCTTTTCTGAATTTTTCCATTGGTCGATTTTATAAAATTGATAACTAATTATATATTTGGTCAAAAATTACAAATAAATAGTCGTTGGATTCAGAAAAATGCAAGCTTTCTTATGGTGTTGGTTTTATCACCTGAATCTAATGTTTTAAATAGGTGTTTTTAATGGATCTAATTAATGATGAATTAACTTCTAAAATTCATAACTAATAATTTATAAGTCAAAAAATATAATAAAATATGTTTTGGAATCCTAATAACCTAATATAAAATATGACATGGTTTTGGAAACCTAATTCATATATTAATAAAAAGGTTTTTTAGGGTTTATGAAATCAATATAAAACCTAACCCTAATTCCACATATATTCTAATAGGTGCTTTGGAAGCCTAGGCTTGGACCTAGAAGTATTTTTGGACGTTTGAATCTGATGTTGAGGTATGATTGCATCCCACATTAATTATATATTGAGCAATTTCTTTTTCGTCTCTCTTGATGTATGTTGTATCCCCTATTCATCCATATTGAGCAATGCACCTACTTTATCATTCTTTTGACTTTTACCTACACATATGTCTATTCTCTTGATATCATGGTTTGTGTGGACTATCATGCTTGTTGTAGACTCAGATATTTTCTTGATATCTCTTTTATGTGCCTTGATGCATGTTGGCCTCTTATATTGATATGTAACACTTTGAAGTGGATGTTATATGTTTGTGTTGTCCATTGTGTGATGGCAACCTTTGTATCATCTTCTGACTAAACTATTTACTTGCCTCTATATTTACATGCAATGTGAATCAGTAGCACTAGAATAATGTAAATTACTTTGGTTTTGGGTGTGTGCCCTTTTTGTTTATGGGATGGTGGTGGTGGTGCCCCATACCCAAGTTTCAAGGATGTGAAGCCTTGGCTCAACTTTTATATATATTGGGAGTTTGACGGTGAGTCATTCTCTATCAGGTTTTCAAGGATGTGAAGCCTTGGCCTCCTTAGTGTTTATATTTTTCTAGTACTATGTTTATCTCACATGCATGCAGGTTTTGATGATGATTGTGGGGTGTGTGCCCTACTTTCTATCTATGTGCTTTTGTTGCACAAATTTTATTGTTTATGGCAAGTATCCTCTTTTATCTCTTTTATGATGAATCTTATCTTTTATGCCCGTGTGGGTAGTCCTTATATCTTGCATGGGAAGCCTTTACATTTGATGTCCTATATATCCTTATATTGCTCAATTTTCTTTTTAGTATGCACATACCAGCCTTTGCTGATGTCTCTTTTTGTTTCTCTTTTGCTGGGGTATGCTTCCAACCCTAGGTGGAAGACTTGGAGGCATGACATGGTGAACTGAACTTAGTTTGTGATGATGAAGCTTGGAGACAATCTTGAGGTGGTTTAGATTTCCTCTACATGGATCCTTGTGATGTAAGTTTAAGTTGTAACCCTTTGTTTTATAATTGAATAGTCAAATATTTTCTTCCGTTGCTATACATTGGTCTTTTGATTACCATTATATGAAGATTTGAAAATTTTACACCCACTCCATCATACCTTCTGAGTGTGTTTGGATTGGAGGTTTTATTGTTCAAATTTTTAGTAGAGAAGTGGTTTCACTTCTTTACAAGTAGGTTAAAACCGAGGTAAGAAGGACATGATGGATGGATTATGAGATAAGCATAAAGGGCTATGGATAATCTTGAGAAAACATAAGTCTTGAACATAGGATTCACCCACGTAGAGGTATGCTTGTGATCTTGATCCTTCATGGAGAGAGGACCTCTAGTAGTAAGGCTGGATGTGGAGTTAGCTCTAGAGAGAGAGAGCAGGACTCAAGAAAGAAGGTTGGAAGCCTAGACTCTGTGATATGAGGAACAGTGGGAAGTTGAGGATGATGCGACCTAAGTGGATGATAGTGGTTGTCTCATACTTGATCCCTAGAGGTTGATGATATCTTGGTTGCCATAAGAGGAACCAAACCCTAGGGAGAGGATGATTCTTCTGGTACCTATGTGCCTATGGTATAGGTGTTTACCTGTTGAGATGAGACAAAGAGTGTCTTAGACCCTGAGGAGGTTTAAGTAACCAGTTGTGAGGCTTTATACCTAGTTGGTTGTCCTTGAGGAGGGCTCAACTCTGAGGTGTTGCTTGAATAAAAGGATCATGGGAAGCGCATGACATACCTTGTACATGCTCAGTTCATGATTAAAGGTTGAGCATGCAGTTGAACATCTATAAAGTGAACCTAGGGTTCATAGGCCTAAGAGGGGAAGTGGTGTACCTGACACTCATGATGAGATTTGAGTTTCTATAGATTTTAGCATGGCACTCCTCATGTTTAGAAGAAAGGGAAACCCCTTAAGTCAAAGGTATATTTGATGAACCCCTCACACCTAAGTTGGTGACATGGGCAGGTTGATCTTAGTCCAATGTTGAGGAATGAGAACAAGTATGACCTAGCATGGTTTAATAAATGGTCTGCCCATTAGCTACGTGCTTTAGGAGCTTAATAGGACTAAGCATGCTCATGTGGATGTAAACCCTAGATATATGGACGTTTGTAACCCTTGTTATCAAGGTGTAGTTTCTTCCCATCCTAGGAGAGGGGCCCTTTAGTAGGGTGTATACCAGTTGTGTTGGTTTTGAGGTAACCTAAAGAGGTATCATAGGATCTTGAGAAACTAAGTGAAGAGTACATGGTAAGAGAATGAACCTGTAGACCCATAGATAACCATCTCTAAGTACATGTGGATGTGTTACCATGGAGGTAACTGGTATGGGGCCTGACCAAGGTAGGCAGGTCGCCATGACCCCTATGAAAGGATGAAAGACATCCCATGACTACAGAGAGAGATGATGGAGACTTGGGTAAGGTTCTAAGTTGGACATGTACTATGTTAGAATCCTAAGTCTATCCTAGGGTCAGGTAGGGATAAGACCGATGGAAGTAGGAGTTTCCTAATTCCCTAGTTGCACATGACCATAGGGTCAGGAGGTAACAACTATCATTATTCGAGGGCCATGGGTTAGGAGATTGATCACCTTCATGAACTCATGGGACCCAAAGGGAAGATGAGGAGGGCACTCTCTGGATGCATAAGGGAAGAGGGATGACCCCAAAAATGTCGGCACCCTATAGACCTAGAGAAGATGACGAAGGATTGTGTGGTGACCCAAGTAGGTTTGAGACTAGTTTTCCATGGAAGTAAATTTGATATCGAGATGATCGTGTTGTGGAGACATATGTTGCATGTTTCAACCTAGATTTGAAGGTGTAATGGAAATTTGGGATGTACCATCTCTACTCTTGGAACAGGAAGAACTTTGTGTTTGGACGACCGCCAAGTCCTTATTTCCTCTTGTTATGGGAGTGAGAGATAGGACAGTACGCATACCATACACCAAGGATAAAGATGATGTGAGTTGGAACGTTGCTATGAGGTATGAGGATAGAAATGATAACATACCCTTGTGGAGTGAATGATACATGGATGGTTTACCAACACTAAGAGAAATAAGGTAGTCAACTTATGAGGATGTTTTTGTCATGAGCTAAGAGTTATACAAGGTTGAGTTCAAAAACTAAGAGAATGAGCTCAGAGTTTTCTTGATGAGGGTAGACTCAGAGTTTGAGATGATATGATAAGTGGAATAGATGGAGGTGTATGCCCTCAACATTACCTAACACATAAGGATGTGATGTGGTTGAGATGCACCTGCCTAGTTTAGCTAGAGCTAGAAGAGGTTGTTAGGCTAACCCTAAGTTTGAAAAAGGAGATATGTTTGGGCTAACACTTAGATGTAATGAAGTCTGGTGATCAAGTTAGTAGTTGTTTGGTTAGCCAGCCTAGGCCTTGATGCAATAAAAGGATGGTTGTAGAACCTCAGATGCACTTCTATGGGAAAGAAGGTGATGAAAACCCGACTAGAGTGTTTTAGGGTTTTTGAGGAATCAACCTTAAGGAATTGTAACATACAAGAGATCATGATTTAAAGTTCATCATACACCGTGGTACTACGAAGATAGTAAGTGGCAGTAGTACTTCGGATGCTTAAGATGAAGTTGCATGTGGCTTGTCGCCATGCAAGCCAGAAGGTGAAGGACGAACACCAGTAACCCAATCAGTTGATATAGAGGATAAAGAGTCCCTGAGAGGGAATGGGAGTTCATCACTATGGATGTTGTGGTAAGTATCCCCTAGACCAAGGAAGGTCAAAATGCAATATGGGTTATGGTAGATCGCCTTACCTAGATGACACGAGAAAGAAAGGATACTGTCAAGGGACGGATCCGGTTGAACTACATATGAAAGAGAGATAGTTCAACTACACCATGATGTGAGTTCAAAGGTTCTTGAGTATAATTTAAAGATTCTCTTCCATGAGGTGGAAGTAGATACATGAAGAAATCGATGTTCGTACAGTCTATCACCCATAACTAATGGTTAGTATGATCCAGACTAGAGGGTCTGATAAGAGCATGTGTGCTTGTTCAGGGTGATACATGGAGACAATTCTTGTCCTCAATAAGATGTGATGATAACCACCATAGCCAGTATCGGGATGTAAAGAAGCTATGCAAGGAAGGTTGTGTCGGTCACCACTTCATTAAGATGATGTTGGTGAAGGGACCTCGCGAAGGTCAAGAAAGAACCACAGTGTGTGGATATGAAGTCGCTTTGATCGTGGGATGGCTGAGAAAGAGAGCCCAGGGGCGACATGAGTCGTGAGTTGATGCAAAGTAGACTGACATGCAGTTCACTGTGGGAGAGTATGTGATGTGAAAATCCGATCCCTCTAAGCTACAGCTGAGAAAGTTGAGTCCCCAATACATGGGTCCATTTGAGATGGATTTGTGGAGATGGTTAGCTTTAGCCTTACCCCTCAGGATAACATGATGTATAATGTGTTCCATGAGTCCGATCTAGAGCACCATGTGAGGTACCTAAACCATGTGTTGATGCCCTAAACCTATTCAACTTTATGAGAGGTTGAAATGTCCTGAGTCACCTATGAGGGTATGATATACCAAGGTGAGAGAGAACTCAAATGAAAGAATACGAGATGATGAAGGTCCTTGGGAGCACCATGGAAAGGGTGAGGCCACATGGGAGCCATGATGGACATAATAAAGGCTTATCCTATTTGTTCGTGTGCCTGGTGGAATTTTGGGGGAAAAATTCCTATAAGAAGGGAAGGATGTTACAACCTCAATTTTGTATGTGTTTTCATAATTGAAATACAATGATTTTATGAATTTGGACATAATTGAAAAGGTTGTATGTTTTGCTTCAAAGAAGGGATTTCTTTGCAAATCTCCCTTACAATAGGAATTTCATGGTTCCTATTAATATATTAATCCAATAATGGATATAAAAGAGAAGAAAAGAAGAAAAACCCAAATAATGGAGAAAGATAAAAGATATTGGATAATAAGCATAGTATTTTTGATAAATATTTGGAAATATCTAGAAAGTGGCATTAATGGTCACAATCAAATAAATTTCATTTACCATAGCCTTTTTGGTTGCTTGTGAGCGTTATTGGCTATTGAGCCCAATTATAAGAAAAAGAAAAATAAAAGAAAAAGGAATTTATCTAATAAAAGGAATAAGTAAGGAAGGGATAAAGAAATAAGAGAAATAAATAAAGGAATATTTCCCCAAGATGGGATTTCGTGCATTTAAGGTACCTTGAGGTCCAAGGGATCCAAGAAAATAATTTAATAGCAAAGGAAAGAGAAAAGATGGGAGAAATAAGCCTAATTGAGTAATATCTTGCACCTAAAGAAATTTCTTTTAGATAATGAGCCCAATTTTGGCAGATAAGTACAATGAGTCATTAATAAGATTCCCTCAAAATTCTGGATAAAATGGAGCCATGGTTTAGGAGTTATGATTTTTCTAAGTTATCCTAAATAATGAGGAATTATCTTAAAATAGAAATTTGGTTTTGTAACGCCTGGGCCCACTGCCCAAGGCTCTAGCAGGGTTTCAGGAATGATGAATGGCCCCACAAACCACCACTAGCCTTAACTACACACTTTGTCCACATCCTAGTACTACTCCAAGCTGAGCACACTTAACTATGGAGTTCTTTAGTGATGGGCTCCCGGAAAAGGAGGTGTACCTTGGTGATATGGGTAGTCCAATCATTCCTTTTAAGATCAACTTATACCAGGCCTAAAATGCTGGGATGTTACAATCTCCCCCACTTAGACTCTTGACGTCCTCGTCAAGGCTCAACTATAAGGCCTCATAATCTCTTCCCCATTTCAATGCAGACCCACAATGGCCCATGGACACCCAGCTCCCGTCCACGGCTACCAGCGCAAGGGTGGCTCCATCTCGTCTCTACGGATAGCCCTTTCCAACTTGCCTGGACCGCACGGCTCAAGACTGGCATGCCACATGCCCATGTGGGCCCCACCTACTGGAGGGGTTATGGCTCTGATACCATTTGTAACGCCTGGGCCCACTGCCCAAGGCTCTAGCAGGGTTTCAGGAATGATGACTAGCCCCACAAACCACCACTAGCCTTAACTGCGCACTTTGTCCACACTGACGCGCAAGCCAGGATCAACTTCCCGACTGGTCACCCATCCTAGTACTACTCCAAGCTGAGCACGCTTAACTATGGAGTTCTTTAGTGATGGGCTCCCGGAAAAGGAGGTGCACCTTGGTGATATGGGTAGTCCAATCATTCCTTTTAAGATCAACTTATACCATGCCTCAAATGCTGGGATGTTACAGGTTTCCTTTTTGGTTGAACGCAAGAAATGACGACCGTTGGATAGTGATCGGACGATCTTGAGATCGTCTTCCAGCTCGGGTTAGTAAAGGAAAGATCGGTTGGACATGCAATCTCCTCACACCTTTCTCTCTCTCCTCAGGCCACGATTTGGAAAGTTAAGATGCCCATTAGAATCGCGAGACAGAGTCGGACTGAACCATCCCTGGTTTGCCCTAGTTTCCATGTGTGGGTCAGTTTTCCCTATTTTGCAGATAGGGTCAGACTCCATGCTCATCTCCCCTATATATATATATAGGGTTGCACACCCTCTACGAAAGCCAGAACACACCTTTATGTTTAGATCAAGGGGGCTAGTCAGCGTGTGGGTTCAATTGCGAGAAAGATCCTGACCTTCACCTTTGGCTGGAAGTCGCTTCTCTTCGGGAGAAGAGCTTCTCCGTCCTGTCAACTACAGCTGGAACTAGAAAAGCCAAAGACACTTTCGAGTTCGATGGGGCTCGGCAGAGGTGTGGTGGTCTCCACCGACGGCTGGGGGAGCAAGATGCTCAGAGTCAACTCTTAGGTTGACCGCGGCAAGCACTGGATCGTGAACAAGGGTGAATCGCGAGCTTCAAGATGATAAGCAGTGCATTTACCAAAGTACCCCCAAGCACATGGACCGACTACCACTTTATCATAGGAATACAAAGGTCTTTTCTCTCCCTGACTGAGTTGCCAACAAAGAAGGGGCCAGATTGGCTGACGTGGCGACCAATGATTGGCCAAAAGTGTAATTTTTTAATGAATTCGTAATTAATTATTGGTAGCTCCGATGGAAACATGGAAAATATGAAAATTGATCAGGAGAACGCGTAGAATCCAATAAAAATACTTTTAAAGCTTGGTTTTGTTCGTATTTGGAAAAGTATGTGAAGTTAATGAAAAGTTCTTTGAAATTATGTTAGAAACCCTAATTGAAATTAATGGTTAAGTTCATGATGCTTAATTGGTGAAATTAAGTAATAGTAACCTGTTGAAATGTTAATAATGAACTTGAACCTAATCTAGATAAATTATTGCATGGTTTAGGGTTTTACACCAATTATGAATGATAAAGCTTTTGGAAACCTTAACTTAGAGTTCCATGTGCATAAATGAGCTTTAATGGGCCTTAAAACCCTAATGTTAGTAATTGTGACTCTTAATGGTTTAAGTTGTTCAAATCCATGAATAAAATTGAGATATGATGATTCTAAGCTATTTTGAGTATAAAAGTTCCTAATTCTGGATAAATACCCTTAATATATAAATTAGCATTTTCTAATGGATAAAGGTGGAATTAATGATAAATAGAGTTCATAGGTGAATTAGACCGTAATGAAATGTGAATTGTTAATTTGGAAAGGAACCAAATATGATAATTGGGCCTAATGATCTTGTCATGAATTAAAAGGATAAAAATAGTAGTTTTAATGTAATAGGGGCATAATAGACCTAATGGACAGTAATATGAAATTAGGGTTTACAATAGTTTAAATGAAGTGAAACCCTAATTGCAATGAAAACTCTAAAAGTGGACTAGAAACCCTAGGAAGTGAGCTAGGTTTAATAGATCGTGATGACATGATCAATAATAAGAAATTGTATGCATATTTCAGGATCTCTTTGTGTGCTTGCTTGTCTATTGGATTTCTTGCATTGATTGGGTTAACTCTGTCTCAAATCAGCCTGACAGGTATGTGGTTCATTATGGTTAATCACATTATTTTTTCGAAGAGTTTCCCGGATGATTCATCACATTGAATGCAACTTAACAATTTGGTTGTTCATACTTGCAAATCATAAAGTCACTATGATTATCACAATAATAATAGAAGTGTGTATTCTTGCACCGACATGCCACCTTGATGGATGATGCAAAAGGTCAAGCCCAAGAGGGAAGACCTATGGGCACCATGAGTGGTGACCCCAGGCACCAAGCTCAGGATTGAGAAGGTGGCCTATGATATTGAATGACTAAAGGGCACCATGAAGGGTGACTTAGGCACCAAGCTCGGGAATGAGAAGGTGGCCTTAAGTCAATGGCAAAACAGAAACCCGAAAGGGGGTATGCCAGGGTTAGGACAAAAGCAGTGGAGAATGTCACATTGAAAGTGTAAATTTGGATTGTTAATTAACTTGACTGTGATATTTATATTGTTAGCCATATTTGTGAAATTTTGGTTGTCCCCACATACTGGCATATTTCGATATGCTGACTGACATTTTGTTTGTCGGTGTTTTAGGTACAAGATTGATAAGGAAAAATAGTAAAGTGGCATATGTGAAACTAAATAAGAATTAAAGTACAAAGGAGGATTAGTTAGAATAATCTCAAGATGTGGATAGAAGTAGATAGCCAAGCTTTTGAAAAAGGAATGCAAAGTTTTATTTTATAGCAGTTTTCAGTTTAGTTAGTAGAATTTCATAATTATTACTGATTAATTGTTGAACCTTTGATCATGTTAATTGGGATAACGACTCTGACCTTTGGGTCTCCCTTAATTGGGGGTTACCGAGAGGGGGGTTCGTTACACCCTCCTCTCAAATAAGAACTCTAAAGATGCTCAACAAAGTTGAAGGTGCATTGTCCCTTAGACTCTTGACCTTGGATACTATGAACCGATGGTAGATGGAACGACTCGAGTCTCGATGGTGAGGTAGCTATGTGGTAACACTCTACCGTCTCTTTCACATCACGACCCCCTCAATAACTGAGGTGTTAAACTATTTATAGGAACGGGCTACGGGGCAACAATCTTATTGGTTGTGAGCCCATTAGTCAATGAAAGTGAGAGCCCGTCAGTCGATGAAAGTGAGAGCCTATCATTCAATAGAAGCGAGAGATGGTTGGTCATTAGAAGTTAGAGCACGTCAGTCACTGGAAATGAGAGCCCAAGGAAGTGAGAGTTCGTCACGCACATATGGTCTTTGGAACCGAAGTCTGTCGATCACCAAGGTGGGGAGTATGTCCATTGTCGAGGCTTTCAAGAACTGAAATCCATCAGTCGACAGAGCTCCTTATCTAGTCGATTGTTGGGAAATGGATTCATGTCAGGCACTGGGCTTGCCAGGGTGCATCACTAGTGATTTTCTATGTAAGAATGATAGAAATAGGTAATCAGGATAGTTATATTGGAAAGGCCAAAACAAGGGAGATTTATAGGAATAAAGAATTGTAAAGTCGATAAAGTGAAGATAAAACATGGAATTAATATCCAAAAAGTTAGATGTTATCATCCCGTCCAAAACTTAGGATCTAGCTTTCCCTCATTCTAATAAACAGAAGTAAGGAATCGAGTGACTTCAATGGGCTTTGTTAAATTAGTGTTTTTCTTAGAGTTTGAAAGGGTCTTTAAGCCAGCTTTAGGTCAAGACATATGTATCATGGTTGGTTTTCCCTTAACCCCTAGATTCTCTCTCTTAGATCGGGATTTGAGTTACTCTTGTTGTTTATTATGGCCTTCTTTTGAGCAAGGGTCTATCCATCGTTATGTACTAAAAATCCCTTTCCTGGACATACTTGTGCATGGTTCTGGCTAGAGGTAGCTTTCACACCCAAATTTTATTTTCATTTGGAGAGTCCTAGCTAACTATGTATGGGTAGGCTAAGGTTGTGAGGTATTCTATCCTTCTTAGGGTTAGTCAACCATGGGTACTATTTTATTGATAATGTTACCTACATGTCCGTCCTAATGTACTTTCAGGTAATTAGGTGACATCACCCTTTAACGATAGGTGGGTATGTTTTGGATTCTTCTCTTGTGCCATTCAACATCTTGATGGGCACAACTCTCATGTTTTTAATCATGCTCGACTTTTATTCTTGCTCGCAAGGCATGGGGTATTGGATTTTTTAGGATATAAGGGATGCCAAGACTCATTTTATCCCTAGTGGGGATTCTAGTACCAGAAGGGGTAGTTGTTTCCTTTTTGTCAGGGGTTTTTGCTTTCCAATATGTAATTGAGATTTAAGGTGATCAATCAAGAGCATATCATACTGAGTCTTCCTTTTTTTTAGGGTTCATCTTGTGATATGTTAATATCTTGAAATACAATTTTCAAAGGATTGGTTTTTCCATCAAAAAAGGACTAGCGGCGCAGCTTGTTGCCCGCTTGTCTTCTATTTCAATGTAATACTCTCATGTTTATATGGTCTAGTTTAGGTTGATTTGATAGCCTAGATATGTGATTCTTGAAATAGTTACGCTAAGAGTTAGCCTAAAGAAAAGGAAGTCTAAGGGTGAGAGTTATGATAACATTCAAGAAAATTGGTAAACGGATCTAGTTTCTATTTAGAAGTTTTGAAAAAAAATTCAAATTTTGGGCTTATGTGCAAGGGCTTAGGCAGTCATAAGACTTATATGCAAAAATGTAAATACGTAGAAGGTAGGAAAATAGCACCTCCCTTTCCCGTTTATAACCCCCCCAAACTTATCATGAGCTTTGTCCCAGAGTGTCATAGATAGAAGTTGGATATAAACGGGTGGGGTTTACTTGTTGTTTATTGGTCCTTTCTCTGTCTAATGAGAGTGCAAAAACGTATCAACATAGACTTCTCGGAGGGTATGATAACATTCATGTTGCATATTTTCAACCTTAACATCCCTCAGAGCCAAGGAAGTCATCCAATACAGGCAGTGAATGTTGGTATGTATGCCCCCAGAGCAAATTGTATGATGATTTTAATGGCATATCTTATAATTGATTTGATTAATAATAAAGGAAATCTTCCAATTTATTCTATTTTATTTAGTTATGAGATAATGATGTAACATAATAGATTTCTAAAGAATGATATTACTCAATGATGTATGTCATTGGGTTGATGACCTGAATAATGAGATCCTACGGATATCTAAAGTACATACATTCTTGTTATGTCCCTAGTCAGATGTTATTGTGGAAGGCTTATAGATTGTGGAAGGCTTATAGACAACAATAACATATAAAGCTAGAGTGTGTGTTGGTTGATGACATAATCTCATTAGTCATTATATGTGATATCATACCAAACATATAGAAATCTGTTAGAGAATAGTGTATTGGAAAGACCCACCATAAGAGTGATACATGGAAGCCATAGTCAGAATCATCTTATATAGTGTTGGTGGTGATTGTGTCTCTTAGACCTGAAATCACTACACTCATCACATGTTGTTCAGTGTACTTTGACATCATCCAGTGTGATAATGAATAAGGGTTTCTATAAATATGATGATTGGATGCATTGTGGCACATGAGAATGACTGTGAGTGATATAGATGGGTTTTGTCCCTCCTACAGAAGTATGATATCCTAGCCATTTGATAAGAGAGACTAAGAAATGCATGGCCATCCTCATGTGAGTCAATATGTGATATTCAACTTATGCATATCTCAAACGGTATGCTCTTGTTCAAGGAAGATAGATTGAATGTTGAAATGACGATTTTATGCCTCGAGTTCAATCTGGATATTAGTGAAAAAGAAACTATACAAACACTATAACACCAATCACATATTGTAGGTTGAAGTTGTTCTCTAACTTTCCAATTACTTCAATATCAGCTAAACTGGGGCATGAACCTATCAGTTCACTCAGTGAAACGATCAGCTCAAGGTTGGTGAAATGACTAGTTGATGCGATAAACTTCTCGGTTCATGGATCAATTCAATTGTGTCAAGGATTTGTGTTGACGTCATGTCATAAATTAATTGGATATTAATTGCCAATACAACTATGAATGAAAAACATGATGAAACAACTAGTTGGTTGAACGGATTGGCTCACATGCCAACCAATCAATTCACCTATGAATATATCATTTCTCCACTCACAGGGTGCAAAACTTCATGAAATTAGAATTCCTTCAACTCTTGCTCAGATTGGAAACCCTAACCCTCCTACAAATAGAGGGGTATTGGGGGCTTCCCAGACACAACAACATCAATTTTCTCTGACAATTGTTGACTTCTCTAGTTCTGGTAACCAATACAACCTGATCCAATCCTATTTGATAAAGGGAGGTATGGCAAGGGAGAATAATTGTGGGAGATCAAGTTGGTGCTAGTATACTAGCAGAAGGTACAACTCCTTCTTGTACATCCTTCTAGAATGGCAAGAGTTTTGGGTGGTCCTTTTTTACTACTCTAGAGGTGAGGAACTTTCCCCGCTAGGAGGACAATGTCAAGCTGCTATCCATGGTGATCAATCAAGAGTTGTTGCAGACGTTTGAGTGAGAATTGCAGAAAGGTGCATACAACGATGAGGAAATTGTCATTAAACTTGTTCCAAGAACATGTATATCCTCAAAACCATCCTTCTTATTATATATTTATTGATGTGAACTACTGTTATAAAGGGGATATGGAAGTTAAATTTTTGTTTCCACTGCCTATTTAGCTGCCATAATTTCCAGTAGTGGTATTAGGGCCATATCAATTTACTAGATTTTGGGATACTCGATATGATCATTTTTTTTCATCGATATCAATACTTAAACTGATTAACGTGCATGTATAATTAGATATCATGTACACTCCCAAAGAATATATATATATATATATATATATATATATATATATATATGTCAATACTAAAGTTGATTAATATGCATGTCTAATTAGATATCATGTACAATCTCAAACATATATATAGGGTAGAAAGCAATCTAGTGAGAGACATTCTATGGTGAGAGCATGAAAGGCATTTGAATAACCATAAATTTATAGCTTTTTTTCAATATCCTACCTTATGTATGGGAAGAACATCATGTAATTTACCTTCACACAAAAAATCATTACAATTCAATATTTTTACATGTCCATATATAGAATATATGTATTTTACATCCAACGGCCTGAAATTCAATATTGAGCATTGAAAAGTATTTGCTTGTTTTCAATGCAATACAAGTCCTATGATGATAAAGTTTTGTAGGAAGGTAACTAATAAGGTATTTTTTTAATCCATATCGTTGGATTATGAAAAATTGATTGCTATGTCAAGTTATTCAAATGCCTCTCATGCTCTCACCTATATATGTTTCTCACTGGATCGTTGTCCTATATATATATATATATATATATATATATATATATATATATATATATATATATATATATATATATATATATATATATATATATATATATATATATATATATATATATATATATATATATATATATATATATATATATATATATATATATGTGTGTGTGTGTGTGTGTGTGTGTGTGTGTGTGTGCATTTTACTTGTGTCCTCGTAAAGGCTAATTTTGATGGTGTATGTGTAGCATCGTTATGGAAAATAACCCTAGATATCTATGCATGGTGATTGTATTTCTTTATTCATGTTGTATCTTGGTTTGCATACTAAGCCTCTACCTTCTATTCCAATTGGAAAAATATTATTATCTCCTACATATGCTCCCCAAGAATGTAACTCCAGGTTTTTCTATTACCATGTAATAGTATTAGGATAGTTTAACTTCTTGTTACAAAGAAGAAGACACTCAGCCTCAGACAAATTGACTATCTTGAAGATGAGCTGACCGACTATAGGACCAACAATAGGAGGAGCCGAATTGATCAGGTCGTGGCCCCAACTGATTTACTAGAGGATCCATAAGATGGTGGACCGGTGACCAGGTGACTAGGAGATGGCCAACTGATTGGCCAGGAGGCGAGTCGATTAGTTCAAGGGTTGAACCAATCAACCTAGAATTACAAACAAAGATATTCAACAACAACTCTACATGAGATGAAGACCTTAGGTGGTGGTAATTACTTGTGGCTCTAAGGAATTACAATTGTATGCCCATAACCATAACTTATGTTTTATTGCATGTTTCTGTTTGTAGGATGTAGCACGTATATGATATAAACTATATGTATCTGGTCACTGGATGTGTATATGTATTTATAAATACAACTCCGTCAATAATACATTAAGTCTAAGATGATTTCCATTAGAAATACTCATGAGAAACTTGATCGACTATGTGTGGGCATGCCAAGCGTGGTGTGTTGTCCATCTCGTGGAAGCGTGATAGTAGTAATGTGGGCCTACAAAGTGCGGTGCATTACTATCATGTTGACTTTTGTGTGAGGCTTAAATAGGTGTCCTTAATGAGAGTAAGAATCTAGAAGCATGCATATATTTATGGCAAAGAGTTTTGGATATCATCTATCTAATAATTGCATAGAAATGCATTTGGTAAATGTTGCCTACAATAATAATTGGTTATGGCTGTTGGCGTTGGCCAGGTGATAATTCAATTATTTTGGATCTTGGCTCACTAGAAGGTTGTACGTTGCAATCTTCCAAATTGATATGTAAGTGATATCAATTTGAACAAAATAGTGGGAGTGATAATTAATTAAAGGCCTAATTGAATATTGTCAATTTTTCAAATAAAATCCAATAACAAAGGGTTTTTAACAAATGCAAATTTTATCTTGTAGAATCAAATATCAATCAAATGATCATTGGGATTGGTCCTTAGGAAGAATAAATTTAAGAGGACAGATTTCCACCACTGGTTTTAGACTTTGAGAAGGGTTCTCAATGATGAGCATAAGCTCTATGTCCTAGATAAACCAGTGCCAGAAATACCTACTCCTGAAGTGCCTAGAGTTGTAGTGGATGCTTACTGGAAGCAAGACAATGATTCTATAGACATAAAGCACCTTATGCTAAGATGCACGAACTATGAGTTGCATGAGTAGTGTGAAGACATGGGGATACTTGAGATGGTAACATATCATAGGAGTATGAACCATAATCTTATAAAGAAAGAAAGGTACAATGTCTCAAAAGCTCTCTTTGAGTGTAAGATGACATAGGGAGATCTAGTAAAGACCCATGTGCTCAATATGGTTGGAAATGTGGAACATCTAGAAGAGTTGGGATTCTCTTTGATCCAAGAGTTGGCCACAATATGATTCTGCAATCACTGCCCGAATCATATAGCCATTTTACTAATTGTTACCACTTGAATAACATGGCCAAACCGTTGTCATATTTTCTTGGCATTCTGATTAATGATGAAGAAAAAATGAAGAAGAACAAATCCATGATGGAGATTAGTGGAGTCAAGTCCAAGGATAAAAGCAAGGCCACGAAGAGTTCTAAGGCTTGAGGTAAATCTATATCATCAACACTCAAGACAAGAAGAAGGAAAAGTACAAGAGAAATATATCCTTCATACTTGAATGCATTCAAGAAGAAGAAGATGCGGATAAAGATCTTCACTTCAAGTATATGTCTAATTGAGATAAATTTATCTACTTCTTTGTCTTGGGTACTAGATATTGGATGTGGATCTCACATATGCTCAAATATGCAGGATTTGAAAAGAAGTAGGCCTTTAAGAAAGGGCAAGGTCGAATTGTGAGTCACAAATATATAAAGAAATATTTGTTGCCACTACAGTTGGAAAAACATCATTTTTGTATCTTGTATGGATAGGGATAGATATGAATTTCATATTACAAATGGTCGATGTTCTATTTCACAAGATGAGATCTTTTATGGTAGTTTCCCAATGTCTTATGGTCTTCATTTCCTAGATCTAAAGACAAATGTTTATAATGTAAATACCAAAAGACTAAAACTCAATAACTCAAACAAAACATATATTTGGCATTGTCATCTAGGGCACATAAATGAGAATCACATATCTAGACTCCATAAAGGTGGTTATTTGTACTCTTTTGATTTCAAATCAATAGAGACATGTGAATCTTGTTTGTTGGGCAAGATGGCCAAGACTCCCTTCAATGGAAATAATGAGAAGGCTGGTAATCTATTAGGACTATACATACTGATGTATGAAACCCATTTAGAATAAATGTTAAAGGTGGTTATCAATACATCATTGCCATACTGATGATTTCAGTAGGTATCGTTTACATGATGAAACATAAATCAGAAACCCATGAAAAGTTCAAGGAATTCATGATTGAAGTACCGAACTAACTTGGCAGTAGTATTAAGGCACTTCATTCTGATCAAGGTGGAGAATACTTAATCTAAGAGTTTGAGGACCTTTTATGAGTAGTGGTATTATATCATAGTGAAATCCACCTGGAACACCACAGCATAATGGTGTGTCAAAAAGGAGTCACACATTGCTAGATATGGTGTAATCAATGATGAGTTTAGTTGAACTTCTGACTACCTTTTGGGGATATGCTCTAGATATTTCCACTTTTATACTAGATCGAGTACCATCTAATTTGGTGCAACAGACTCCATATGAGATATGGTATGGGAAGCGTCCCAATGTGTCTTTCATGAAGATTTGGGGTTGTGAAGCTTATATGAGAAAAAAAGTTTCCCGAAAAGCTTGGACCCAAATCTGATATGTGTTATTTTGTTGGATATCCTAAGGAAAGCAAAGGATATTGTTTTTATTCCTTAGCTAAAAATAAAGTGTTTGTTATCAGAGATGCTACATTCCTAGAAAGGAATTTATTTTCAAAGGAATCAGTGGGAGGAAAGTAGAACTTGGAGAGTTATAAGACCAATAAGAAAACATTGAACTAGTAGATGAAAAAGAGGAAAAAAGTGAATCATAAGTCATTGTGGAATCTCAAATTCCTCAAGTAACACAGGGACCTCATAGATCTAGTAGGACATGGGTGGGACCTCATTGATGGGGAATTAAATCCCTACTTTACAAATGGTAAAGACATGGGTGGGAGATATGTATTCTATGAAGGACTTAGGTGAAACATCCTACATTGTGGGAATCAAGATCTATAGATATAGATCCAGAAGTCTTCTAGACTAAGTCAGAGCATATACATTGACAAAGTGTTGAAGAGGTTCAATATGGAGGACGTAAAGAGAGGAAACCTGCCCATATCTCATGGGGTTACCATCTCTACATCTCAATGCCCCAATTCATCTAAAGAATAGGAACTCATGTGTAGAACTCCATGTGCATCTGTAGTTGGATCCATCATGTATGCAATTTTATGTACCCATCCTGATGTCTCATATTCCTTGAGAATGATGAGAAGTATTGCTTAGACCCAAGTGATGCCCACTAGATAGTCGTGAAGAATATCCTTAAGTAATTGAGAGAACTAAGGATCAGTTCCTGGTCTATGGAGGAGAGGAAGAGTTGGTGGTAAAGGTTTACACCAATGCAAGCTTCCAAAGTGACAAAGATAAATATAGATCGCAATTTGGATTCGTGTTTTGCCTCAACAATAGAGTTGTGAGCTAGACTAGTTCCAAGTAAGAGACAGTTGTTGATTCTACAATAGAGGCTGAGTATATCACTTCATCGAATGTAGTAAAGGATGTTGTTTATATCAAGAACTTCATCTCAAAACTTGGGGTGGTTTATCAACAATGCAATTGAGATATATCGTGACAATAATGAAGCTATTGCATAACCTAAGGAACCCAGTTCACATCAGCGTTCCAAGCATATACAAAGGTGGTCCCATCGCATACAAGATATTTTATAGCGAGGAGATGTCAGGATATGTAGAGTACCAACTGAGAAGAATGTGGCTGACCCCTTAATAAAAGCACTTTCACAGCAGAAGCATGATGGTCATGTTAGATCACTTGGTATCAAGTTCATGGGTGATTGGCTCTAAGTTTAAGTAGGAGTCTATTGGTATGTATGCCCTTAGGGCAAAACATATGATTATTGTAACGACATATCTTGTAATTGATTTGACTAATAATAAAGGCAAACTACTCTAATATTTTGTTTTATTTACTTATGAGATAATGACGAACATAATTAATGTCTAAAGAATGATATTACTCAATGATGTATGTCTTCGTCTTGATGACATGAACAATGAAATCATACAGATGTCAAGAGTTTATACATTCTTGGTATGTCCCTAGTCTGATGTTATTGTGGAAGGCTTATAGACAACAATACCACATAAGACTAGAGTGTGTGTTGGTTAATGACAAAATCTCATCAGTTATGATATGTGATATCAAGCCAAGAACATAGATATTTGTGAGAGAATAGTGTATCAGACACACCCACCATAAGAGTGATACATGGATATCATAATTGGTAGTCATAATGATCTCTTATGGTGTTGGTGGAGATTGTGGTCATTAGATCCAAATCACTAAACTCATCACATGTTGTTCAATGTACTTTGACATCATCCACTATGGCCTTGAATAAGGGCTGCCATGAAGGTGATGATCGGATGCATTGTGACACATGAAAATGAATGTGAGTGATATAGATAGGATTTGTTCTTCCTACAAGGGTATGATATCCTGGCCACTTGATAAGTGAGACTATGATATGCACGAGCATGCTCATGTGATTCAATATGTGATATTGAGCTCACATATATCTCAGAGAGATTGCTCTAGTTTAAGGAACATAGATTGTATGTTGAAGAGGATGATGATTCCATGCCTCAAGTTCAATCTGGATATCAATGTTTAAGGAACCATACAAACAATATAACAAAAATCACAAATTGTAGGTTGAAGTTGTTCTCCTAATTTCCAATTACTTGGGTAGTAGTGTTGTGTTTCTAGATACCGCTCAGTGCATGTGATATCGTAAATTAGCTATTGATGTTCACTTCCAATGTAACTTGTAACCTATAGGGTCACACACATAGGAAACACATGGTATAGGATAATCACCACCCGATCTTTTTATCTAGACTATGTACAATAATCACCACCCATGACCTAGTGTATCTTTTCATAGTTTAGTTTAGGATGGAACCCAAATGACAACATTTTTTAAGAATTATTATGATCAATATAACCAATAAGAACTAACACTTATTAGAAAGATGATTGATTGTTTTATTACACTAAGATTATAGTTATCATATTTTCTGATTAGATTCTAAGTTTATCAAGTGATGGAGACACTAGGATGGAATGGTTTCATCATTGCTACCTATCATTCACGCTCTCACAACACATATTAAGAATGAAAACACATGTGTTAGAGCCTGGAAAATCCACCTTTTGATGTTAGGATTGATACTCAGATAGATAGAACCCTAAGGTTGTCATCGTATTACCTAGATATGACACACCTATTACCTCAAAAGAGTCCTATCGGAAATTTACATTAATGGTTAAACATAAACCAACCCATATCCAAGATCATAGGTTCAAAGTTCCCTACTTCTAAAATATGAAAAACATGCAAACATGGTGATCATTCAAGATTACAAGCATGAAAAAGATTGATTACAAACACATAATGGTTCAATTAATAATAGATAAGTGAAGAGAGAAAAAAAATCAGATAGTAGGGTTACTCCCTGCACCAAGGAGAGAGGACCACAGACTCATGGTCGAAAGTACAAATACAACAAAAGAAAAGAGAGAGATGGCCATTGTCACATTAGAGGATGGAATCGTAGACATGGTGTACATGAGGGTAGTTCTTTAGACTCTGGGATGAGAATGTCAAGAAAATAGCAAGATCACCTCATTAACCTTCATTGAAGATGGAATGGGAGATGTCAACATCTCTTACTTATGGACTTGATCTGTTGCTATTAAGGAGAACTAGGTGGATGATGGATCAATGAGAAATGAACACCTTTGTTCTATCATTCTTCTAAATTAGAATTGTGGAATTTTGTAAAGGTTGGAATATTGTTAGTTTTTTGACTCATAGGGGCAACTGATGTGAAGGGTCAATGGAGACTCATGGTGAATCTTGTGGAATGAAAATGGTATCCTGGAAGTATCAATCATGGATCCATTTAATTGCGGTAGTGGCCTTTTATTTAATGGTGGGGATTGGATTTGGAACCTTCCCATCCTCCTTGCACTTGAGTCCCATCAGTCATAGATATAAGGGATCAATGGTGGGAGGTAGATGAAGAGTCTGATTACCCTATAGTATTTTCATAGGCGTAGGTGCAAAAAATGACCATAGATGGAGCTGGAAAGAGCTTCATCAAAGTCCATGGTCTTGTAGGAATTTTGTTGGAGGTCTGAATATAGGTTGGTTATTGTATGGTGTGGCACCTATTTCTCTTTGGTCGATGAGAGTAGGGTTTTCATCAGAGTACTAAGTCTACTTGGCCATCAAAGGATGTGGCATAAAATCATCATCCATAGATAAGAGTAGGGTTCCCATCAGTCATGAATTCACTGAGTCGGCTTAGCCATCAGAGGAAAGCATAGGTTGGGCATGGATGGATGGGGGCAGGGTGCTCATTGGGTTGGATTTTCACTGGGGGTCAGTTTACGAAAAAGTTGAAGTTTCACAAGAATGTCTGTCATCATTACTCGACATTCGGTCGAGCATTGGGCTGACTTCAAGTTGTATCGATGAGATTAACGGTTGATGCAAACCCACAATGGTTGTTGGAGGGAGTGGGCTATTGACCTAGGTCATCAAGTCTGCATCGATGAATATGATGCTTGCCGAAGACACAATCGATGAAAACACACATTAACAAACATCTTGTCCATTTATCAAACATTTCTCGGCCCCTCTTGTCAGTTTATGGGAGCATTGTCTCCAACACGGGTGAACATAATAAAATTCTTCATCCTGCCATGAAAACCAAAGAATTTGATCAAAATCTATGAATCATGATAAAATTAAGAAAGCCTAAATTCAAGATGGTTCTAAGATAAAATCATGAGAAAAATTCAAAACTAGAAAAGAAATTCAACTAAAAGTAGAATGAATATGCATCCATCATTGCTATTATATAATAAGCATCAATGTGGAACTAGAAAATATTTAGAATTCTAGTACAATCCAAAAAGGCTTCTTTTTGTCTAATAAGCCAAATGGTGAGAAGAAATTTTAGTAGTCAACATATTTTCAATAACAAAATTATCTAATAGAGTATCTACACTTGGTTATGGTTGGATAACCTTTCTCGTCAAATCTAAAGAGGAGTATATGTAAAGAAATTATAGTGATTTAAGAAGAGGGATACGTCACCCTAGGAAAAACTACTTGAAGATAGAAAATGCTTAAGGGAGTTTATTCAACTGGAAAGTAGTATAGGTTGTTCATTAATGATACTAATGTTCTTAATGTGTTCAGGAGTAGATATACAAAGCTTCATATTATGTATAGATCCAAACATAATCTAGAGGTCCATATAGAATTTAGTATGTGATGAGTGTTAGGAATAAATCAAGATACAACATTGAGTGATGGTCATCAACTAGGATATTAGATTAAGTGATGTAAATTTTTCATTGATCAATCTCCAAAGTGATGTCTTGTTCACAATATATATTCTTTTAGTACTTTTTTTCAAATTTTGATCTTCCTAGTGGTGTTTTTACAACCATAAAGCACTATGATGATTTTATTAATGATGTAGTGTGAGTGTGTTTTAATGTCGATTATGTCCCAACAACCATGTCATTTGGCATTACATATGTTGTCCCAACTAACAAGGTGTGGATTTGACTTATCCTCATTATCACCCCAGAGGAAGCATTGTTTGATCTTATCACACTAAAAAATGCCTTTAGTTGGTAGAGGAATGACGCTAAGAGATAGGTTATGATGGGGATGAGTGAGATTTTATATTGGGTGAGATGAAAAGATAAGTTAATGGTTGCATATTTCCATCGTGAGAAGTTATTTGGTGCTATGTGAATGATAGGTTTCCATATTGAATTTTGTATAGTGAATGGAGGACGAGGAATTTCAAGGTAAGTGATAGGGATATTTTCCTCTATATAATACAACATAATTTTGAACATATCAAAGGAAAATGGGAAAATGTGAATATTACATAACATTGATTAGTTCAAGTTTATCTTATACCTAAAAAATGTAGAACAAACCAAGAATTCAAATATTGTTAATGATGTTATTTTTGAAATGAGACAAAGAATTAATGAGACCTAATAAGGTACCTAGATTAAACATTTTTTTCCAAATAGATATAAAAATGATGAAAATATAAGGGGACAAAGGCCTTACCTTGTCTAATCCCATGAGTAATGGTAAAATAATCAAAAGTTTAACCCTTAATGAGAGTGAATAAAGGAGTCAAACTAATGCAACAGGTGATCCATAGATCCATCTGCTATGTAATGACAAACCTCTCAAACATTCTATGCGTAATTGCTAGCTGATATTGTCAAAATATTTCTCAAAAGCTAGCTTAAGAATTAGGATAGGAGGTTATATGTTTTCACTAGAAATAAGATAACAATCATGAATGTGTCAACCATTAATGAACATAGATTATTCAAGCCTTATAATATTAGGAATGTGTACTTTCAATTGAGAGATCAAGAGTTTGGAGATGATTGTTCATAAGGCATTAGTTATGCTAATAGGAAAAAAAATGCAAAATGGAAGAAGGGTATTTTGTTTTCTTTATAGAAGTGTTACGAGTTTGGTTGAGGATACAAATTTGAAGTTAAAGATCATTTTGATGGTATAAGTAATTGAACAAATTTTGAAAAGAAGATTTTATGTTCTCTCATTGTATCTGGTAGAAATCTATGCTAAATTTGTCATGTTTGGTGATTTTCAAGTAGAAAGACTCTTCGATGTATACAATAGAAGATAAGGTAGAGATGAGGGAATAAATATTTAAAATTTTATTAGAGGATAATAATGACCAATTCAATCAAAAAATAGTTAGAGTAGGATTCGTTATGATTGAAAACTTTGTGAGTTGTTCATAGAAATGTTTGATATAATGTTTTGCTTTGTTACCATTTGGTTGTTAACATAAGTAATGTGGATATTGGGATATTCTTTTCCAAAACATTACAAATTACATGAGAAAGTTTAGTGTGATTATCACCTTATCTAAGCCATGATCATACTTTAAAAAAGATCTCTTTTTTGGAAGTAACATAAATGAGAGACATTATTATGAATTGAGTTAAATATGAATAAGAAAAAGGAGGCTCTCAGGAATAATGTTCTCTTGTTACAAGAATTGAATTTTTTATGAATATATCCAAAATGTTCCTTATTTTAGGTGATCAACTTGTGTCACAAGTATTTAAGGTTAGTATGTATGTTAGAAAAAGGTTCAATATCAAATGTGCTCATCTTCTAAGAAGAGGTAATGATATTAGTATAAGATGGATGTTCAGTCTAGAATCTCTCAAAGAAAAACTATTAGGTCCCCGAGGAGTTGGACGAGTGTAATAATAAGGTGGAAATCATCAAACATGAGTCTATAGGTAACCCTAGAAAAAGTAACCAAAATGTTGGTTTTCCATACCTGAGATCAAAGAAAAGATTGAGATGTGACTAGGAGTTTCCTCCATTCCAGGTGAAAATTAAATCAACAATAGATAAATATATTATGCTATTATCAAGAATGTACTTGGTGAAGAGTTTGTTATTTTCATCGTCTAGAACTTTCAAATGGTACATCTAATTATGCTAATATTAAACCTAGTAAGTTTGAAATCACCACCTAGAAACCAAGATTTCTATCTACAGGTTTAGGATAGATGGATATTTTCAAATAATACAATTTATCACGTTCTTATTCACCTTAACTACTAGAGAAAGACCATATAAGTTTGTCTTTAGTATATCAAAAACTGTTGGTAATTATTACAAGCCTCATTGAGTGTTGACATGTTCTAGACTATTAGGGTTCGAACTAGACATGAGTATTCCAATGAGATCCATTGCAGTGATTTGCTCTGTTGATAAAGTTTCCACCAAAGGTAGTTAATTGCAAACGTTAAACTTTTGTTTTTTTTGTTAGAAATTTTTGAAATTAATTTTGTAATAACAAAGAAAGGGTCTGATCTTATGTTTCCTACAAGAATATGATGTCTTGAAAACATTCTAGGATGCACTAATCATGAGAAAAAGTGGATATATCACAGAGGTTGAAGGGAGGTAACTAGATATGTATGTTGGTAATCTGGTCTACCACGATAGAGATGGTATGTCTGTTGGTCCAACCAAGATGAAATTATGAATTGATCATATCAAAGTTTGCATGTATATTATCATCCAAATAAATACCAATTATATTGGTGGAGCCTATGAAATTGGAATTTTATTCCAATGAAACAATGGATGAAATGGGACTATAAACATTGTTGTCTAAAGAAGTGGGACATGTAATAGTATAAATAGGATTACCTGAGTTTGTGTTATCAAATATGTTCTTTTGGGATTTGTTTAGAGTAAGCATGAATTTATTATTATAATTCTTGTCATTTTTTAAGAACACATGTCTTGAAACAACCTTATCAAGATCTTCATCATTTTTATTACCAATTACAGCCAAGACTTGATTCTTGATTTGTTTAATCACATCTAAATTATCATATGTCTTATTTTCAAAATGATTGTTAGAACAATGAACATCAACTACAAGAAAGTAAGGAATTAGCGACCTAAGTAGAAATAATGTAAAATGTTTGTCATAATTTTACCTTAAGAATAAAAGAGAATGTCACTTAAAAATAGGTAATAATCAAAACATATCTAATGCATCTTAAATATTATGACCATTATGTAATTAAATATTTTCTTTATATTTATATACCTAACATAAACCTAAAACCAACGTTGAGACAAAAAACTCGTTTGGCCTTTAATTTAGTTGAAATTCCCAATTTTGTAGCCTCTCAGACCCAAACCCCACCATCACCCACAGAGAGTCTACTCTGCCCCTTCAAACTTTTTTCCCCGTGACATTGTCTGCCCAACTATAGATATCCTCGATCCCATCACCACAAAGTGACACTAGTGTTAATAAGCAAACTGTAGTTCCCTTTCACATGTAAGAAGTAGATGAAGATGTAGAGCATGCATAAGTTATAAGGAAGGTTGTGGAAGATCTTATTATTTGTTTAACATTCTCTATATGAATATCCAAGTAGGAGAAAGGATGACAGAAGGTAGGATGAAGGTCATAGAAGGTAGGAGGTGACGACACCAGCCTTGGAAGTAAGAAGAATAAGCAAGTAGGAGACGCCTTCATGTTCACTACATATACAAAGACATTGGGGTAATGCATTTTTATTTTTATTCCACTATATTTCAATTCCCAATTCAGTTGTAATTTCATTTTTAATAGAATTTAACAGTTATTTGAGAAATTTCATTTTATGTCTGATCTTTACTTATCCCATGCCACCTCGCTCTCTAAATTATAGGTCACAGTCATGATCCTTGGAGGCCATGTACCTTGGTGAGACTCTACTTTTCCTTGTCCCTTGGTTTTGATACATCCTAAACTATATCTTCTTATAGAATAATGTATTCATCCATCATATCATTGTGAATAGGTATGTCAACATACATTTTGAGAAGATGAGCAGTGTTTCTTACCTTAACACATTCCCCTCTATTATCAGGAATGTAGGCCTCATCTTTACTAGTGATCTAAAGGAGGTCAGGGAGGAGGTTACTCTCCTTGCAAATCTTCCCATCATTCCATTCTCATATGATTTTGTTGTGATGTCTATTTATGACAATGGATCCATCTTGAGCCATGAGATCCTTCACCTCATTGTATATGACCTTATTGAGAAAATCACCACAGATGTTCTCATGGCTCAATAAGGTCATATGATCCTTCACCTCATTGTATATGACCTCATTGGATTCAAGTTTCTAAGATTAGCACAAATCTTAACAAATTGAAGAAAACCTCTAATTCATCCCTTAAGATTCTACATATTTTGATAGCAAAACTGAACCCATCGACAGAAACACTAAAGCCCAAGTTCATGGATCGATTCTCAAGAATTATAATATTCAAATCATACTTGAAAGCATAGCATAAGAACTATCCAAAAGAAGTATCATTGATCATACCTAAAAGTCTTTGCATAGATTATTTGAGAACCAGGTTGTCTTATTGTCGACATATCATGTAGACTTAATGCCAATTGCCAATGGTAATGTTTCATAAGTTTTTCATTACTATGTTTTCTATTTTATCATAAACAGATCAGTCATGGCTGCATTTTTTGCAATTCAATGTCTATGGCATCTTTCTTCAATGTAGAACACTAACTAGGAATGTCAGGGATAGGGAACACGTTAGGCACTTTGCCTTCTATGTTATCTTGGTTGGGTAGGGCACGTGTTGTCCCGCACCTTAAAGTGGCTATGCCATTGTGAAAATGGGGATTTCTTTGGGTGGTGTAGTTGTTAAGAAGGAATATGAAGACAACTTTCTATTTGTGTTTGAGGTTTTTCTCAAGGCCATAGGTGGGTGTATAACACATTGCAAGTTCTTATTATAAGTTTTTCTATTAGGGGCAATTGTTGGTAGGGATGATGTAAGGATATGTTGTATATTGGCCACATTGTTCATTGAGTCTAGAATAAAGTGGTGGATTGATGTTTGATCTAGGTTATTCAATTAAGGGGACCGCTATGGGTGTACTATAGACATTTTATCAAAAACATTTGGTTGCTTCAATAAAGTTGTTGAATTTTGCTGGTATGACTCTTTACAATAGGTAATAAATGTTGGAGTGGTCATGACCTCTCTTTGTGATGTGTGGCAGTTTTTATCCTTTTTAGTTTATTTTTAGGGATAATGTTGGGACATATAGTAAGATTGATTACGATATGTTCAATTCTCTCTTCCTTTCATTTTGATGTATATGGTGGGGTGGTTTTTGTGGTTGGCTTAGTGATGATTCAAGCAGTGGGGAATGAAACAGATCAAGGGGGCCTTGGTTAATGATGTATCTATGCACTTGATACACTCTAATTTATATATGTGATTGACCACATTCTAATTAAGATAAAACTATCTACCTACTCCTTCCACTAGATAGATGAGGTCGGACTTACATACTTACACATACAATGATTTTTGAGAATCCAATGTCTGTCCACATAATGAAAGTGAAAAGGATGGTTCATGATTTTTTTTTGTTTGAATAGTCAACATGTGCTTGATTTTATTGGTTCTTTACCTAAAGGGCAAAATTCCATTGACATTCATATTTCTTTTATCGTATGTTGAGTCTACAATGCCTCTTTTTTTGGGAATTTTCTCTAGTCTTTGATATGAGTTCTTAATTCTAATTGATTAGATGTCTACCACTCCAAGTCATGCATATCTTATTAAATACATTTACTCCTCTCTAGAATGTCTTATGAATTGACTTTAAGTGTTAAATGCATGTGTGTTTATCTCTCTTCTAATGTTTTTTGGTCTTGTTCCAAGTTATGTTGATTCCTTTCTGGTATACCTTGCTTATCATTTCTATTTTGATAAATAGAAATGGAGATCCATCTTTCTTTCTGATGGTTTGTGTTCAATGGTTTCTATGGGGCTTCAATGGTATCTTAAGTTTTATTTAGAGAGAAATACTTCAAAGGGTCTTATGCTAGTTTTATGTCTTAATATGGAGATTAGTTGTTGTTCACTCATTCTAGAGCCTTTTCCTTTATATCCACAAAGTTAATTTGAGAACTATTGGTGATTTTGTTTTGATAAGGTTATACTATAGATTATATGAGAATGTTGATAAATACTCTTAAATAAAATTGCCTTTAATCAATATGGGTTATGTCAATCTGAGGTCCCTTTTGAGATTTTCTTAGGTAATGGTTGCTAGTTCTTAGTAACTTTTGTTTCTTATATTTTTAGGCTTGTTTATTGACAAAGGGTGTAAGGACACAACATTATAGTTTTTGACATTAAAAAAATAAATCCAAAGAGAGACAAAGGAGCTTGAGATACCCAAAAATGTAAAAACAAGAAACATATGAAAACTATTTAGGCTGGCGTCACTCACTTTGAAATTCTAGATTCAAACTTCTCATTGTGTCATATGAGATGTTTCTTGCAGTTGTATGATTATTGAACCACTTTTATCATGACCATGATCACAACCCATCCTCCTCACTATACAACAAATATAAAGGAAATCATTAGTGCGGCGATGCTTATAGATGATTTAATTGCCATGATAAATAAGAAACACATATTATATTAATTTATTTTCTATAGTTCATCAATATGATGATCTTCTTTGTTTCACCTTTATATTTGTAATTACATCATTGTTAAAGTAATTGGTTAGATGACTTAGGTCTTTATCATGAATTCTGGTTTGTGTCTATAGTATTGTTTCTTTTAATACAATTGGCATTAGTGAACATAAGTTAAATTTCAATTATTGATCAATTTACATTGCCACATTAGACATCATATTTAAGCATACATGTTTTTAGACACCATTGTATGTGTTTCATGTTTAGTAAACACATCAATAAAGGGTTTTCCTCCTAGGGCACTGCTAAGTACATATAGGGAAATTTGGGTTGCCTCCAAGGTCTTCCAGTGTCTACCAAAAATTTTATGTGTGTATTTATAGTGGTGACATAAATACATTAGTTTGTGTAGGTTGATTATTAAAAAAACACCTTAGCTATTGAAGACATATTGTTAGTCCTCTCAATATTCACTACTACAGAAACATCATTCAGTGTTGCTTTTCTGGGCGTCGGGTATTTAGTAAAACCGACGCCTATAATATTAGACGTCTATATTTGAAGACCAGCCAGACACGGGTACCGCTTTGTATTCAGCGTCGGCTAGTTATAGCAGACCGACGCCTAAAATCACCCGCGAAATCCAATTTTCGAGTGAAAACATTTTAGGTCACCTACATCGTCAGTTTTTTAACTATTCACCGATGCCTGTTTAAAATGAAAATTTGCGCGAAAAGTCTCACTTTCAGTGTTGGTTATCCTTCGATAACTGACGCTGATAATGGTTCCCGCCAAATAATTTAGGGTAAAGGTTGTCTAGTTGGGCGTCGGTGTTTTACTATCAACCGACGCTAAAGTATAATAGGCGTCAGTTTTGTAGATAACTGACGCCGTTGACCAACTTAATAGACCCGATCACCCAGCTCTTCCCCCTTTCTTCCTGTTTCATCGCGATATTCTCCTGTGTTGTTGCTCGCCGCCGCTCTCCCAAAATCACGACGTCAGTTGCTGCCCCTCTGCTTCTTCGGTGCTGGTGCTCTTCTGCTCGTCGGCGCCGCTGCCCGCCGCCCGCCGCTACTGCTTCTTCGCCTATTGCTTCTCCGGCCGGCGGTTGCTTCTGCCCACCACCCGCCCCTCTCCTTCTTTGCCTGCTCTCAGCCACTGCTTCCGCCGCTCGCCGCCGCTCTTCTCCACGCTAGCTCCAGGTAGGCTAGCCTCTTTGTTTCCTCCTCCCTAGCTCCTTACCAACAGCAAGCACGGCCATGGCTGTGTTGGCCTACCATGGCCGTGGCTGTGTTGGCCTACCACGGTCCATGGCCGTGCTGGATAGTACGACCGTGGTAGGCCAACACAGCCACGGTCGTGCTTGTTGTTGGTAAGGATATGAACAAATTTTTATGTAATGCTTTATGTAAATCCTAGGATATGAACAAATCTTTTGCTTGCATATATTTTTCATATATTTGTGCTTCTACTCGTAATGTTTGGCCTAATTTAGTAAATTTTGATGCATGTTGAAATAAGATTTAAACTTGTCAATTGTAGCATCCTAATCTGATTTGATTAAACCCTAACCTCAATTGTGATGAAACCCTAACATTAATTGTGATGAAACCCTAAGATGTACATATCTATTATTGTGTTTGTTGGCCTAGAAACCCGTCCAAGATTTACTCATTAGGAGTAAATCTTGGATAGTCCTCAGTTTGGGACTATTCTTGAACACCTAATCTCACTTAGGATGTAAGTGTATAATGTGTATTGGGTTTTCGAGAAAATTTCGGTAGCATTTCCCTGTTTGTTCTCTAAGTACATATGTACTTAGAGAACAGCTGGGAAATGCTGCCGAAATTTTCTTGAAAACACAATACACATTATACACTTACTAGTGAGATTAGGTGTTCAAGGATGCGATAGGTGGTACACATTTATTATATATAAGAATGACATCACATGTGTCTGTTGGCCTAGAAACCCATCCAAGATTTACTCATTAGGAGTAAATCTTGGATAGTCCCCGGTTTGGGACTGTTCTTGAACACCTAATCTCACTTAGGATGTAAGTGTATAATGTGTATTGGGTTTTTGAGAAAATTTCGGTAGCATTTCCCTGTTTGTACATTGGTATAAATTAGAATGAACAATCACTAAATTATATATTGTTTGTATGGAGTCCGGCTTCATTGTAGATAATAGGAGTAAATCTTGGATAGGATGTAAGTGTATACCCTAATCTTATCCTAATATATACTTGTTTTCTCTTTGATCATAGAATGGATAGATCGTGGATGTCCATTCACAATCGCTGCACCCCAGAGTTTATATCTGGTCTTGATCAGTTTATTAGATTTGCTGAGGAACATAGGAAAAAACCTACAGATAGGTTCTACTATCCATGTAGACATTGCGGTAACAACTTGAAAGTCAACACTGGTGAGGAAATCAAAAGTCATGTCATGTGCAACGGGATTGTACAAGGCTATACAGAATGGCACTGGCATGGAGAGATTTCAAACTCGAAACCAGTAGATGTCGATAGCAGTGCTTGGGTGGAAGAAGAAATTGCCTCTGATGACGTAGATGTGAGCGAACCAGTTCCAGTAGACATTGTTGATGCGATGTTGGATAGTTGTAGGGTAGAGCACACCGATCCACCTCCTATCTTTAGAAACATTGTGCATGATGTTGAGATATCGTTATACACATGTTGTGCTAAGTTTATGAAGCTTAGCGCTGTGTTGAGATTGTATAAGTTGAAAGCTAACAATAGATGGAGCGACAAAAGCTTCACTTCATTCTTGACTTTGTTGAAAGAAATGCTTCCTGAAGGAAATGAGTTGCCAATCTCAACATACCGAGTAAAGAAAATGTTGTGCCCAATGGGAATGGAGGCCAAGAAGATACACGCATGCCCGAATGATTGTGTATTATTTCAAAAGGACTATGTAGATTTGAAAGATTGTCCAAAATGTGGTGCGTCACGATATAAATTGACGACTTTGGGGGAGTTCAAAATTGGTTCTCCTACCAAGGTGTTGTGGTATCTACCTATAATATCATAGTTTCAACACTTATTTGCAAATTTGAAAGATGCGAAGAATTTGAGGTGGCATGCAGATGTTAAGAAAAATAATGATGGGATCCTACGACATGCGTCTAATTTCCCACAGTGGAAGAAGATTGATATATTGTACCCCAAATTTGGTGAAGAAGATAGGAATCTAAGACTTGGGATTTGTACAGATGGGATGAATTCATACGGGACATTGAGCAGCCAACATAGAATTTGGCCAGTCATGCTTGTTATATACAATCTTTCTCCCTGGCTATGTATGAAAAATAAGTATGTTATGCTGTCGTTGTTGATATCGGGCCCTAAACAACCCGGAAATGATATCGATGTTTATCTTGAACCTCTGATTGATGAATGAAAGAAACTTTGGGATGAAGGTGTGATGATCTATGATGCTTCAGGAAGAGATACATTTCGTTTTCACGCTATGTTGTTTTGCACTATTAATGACTTTCCAACATATGGAAATTTGTCTGGATATAGTGTCAAAGGATCTAAAGCGTGTCCTATATGTGAAGAAAACACTGATTCAATAAAACTAAAACATGACAGCAAGACTGTATATCTTGGTCATCGAAGGTTTCTTTCAAAATTCCATCTATATCGTAGGAAGCACAAAGCATTCAATGGATGGAATGATGAACGGAGTGCACCTAAACCTATACCAGGGGATGTTTTTTATGAAAGAGTAAAAGACATTGTCAATGAATTTGGTAAGAAATCACAATGTAGTATGGCCACACAGAGTGACAATTCTTCATTCAAGAAGAAGTCAATATTTTGGGATCTTCCTTATTGGAGTTCTTTGACAGTTAGGCATTGTATCAATGTAATGCACGTTGAGAAAAATGTTTGTGATAGCATCATTGGTACTTTGTTAAATATATCAGGTAAGACTAAAGATGGGATAAAATACAGACTGGACCTATGTGAAATGGGCATAAGGTCAGAATTAACAGAATTACGTGAAATGGGTAATAAAAGAACATACTTACCTCCCGCTTGTTACACGTTGTCTAGAAAGGAGAAGAAAGCTTTTTGTGAATGCTTGGTAAATGTTAAGGTGCCACATGGTTACTCATCCAACATCCGTAGATTGGTATCAATGAAAGATCTAAAGTTGATAGGTCTTAAATCTCATGATTGTCACACTCTAATGCAACAAATATTGCCCATGGCAATTCGATCTATATTGCCAAAGCATGTAAGGTTTGCAATCACCAGACTTTGTTTCTTTTTCAACAGTCTATGCAGAAAAGTTATTGACCCTGATACTCTCGATAATTTGCAAAGAGAAGTGGTTGTTACCCTATGTCAGCTTGAGATGTATTTCCCTCCTTCGTTCTTTGATATCATGGTACATCTTGTTCTCCACTTTACTAGGGAAGTGAAAATGTTTGGACCAGTTTTCTTGCATTGGATGTATCCCTTTGAACGATACATGAGCGTTTTTAAAGGTGATGTTTGAAACCATTATCGGCCTGAAGGGAGTATTATTGAAGGTTATGTGGCGAGAGAGTTTATGGATTTTTGCAATGACTTTCTGAGTGGTAATAACACTCCTGTTAATGACAAGAATATTGAGGAGGGCAAAGGAATTTTGGGATCATGGGTGAAAGTAATCAGTCATGAGTAGTTGGAACAAGCTCACTTGTATATTTTACACAACATGGATGAAGTGAGTGTTTATATCGAGGAACATACCAATTTCATCAAGAGACAACATCCTCGAGCAAGTTCAATGTGGCTTGGTAGAGAGCATAATAAGACTTTTACTAAGTGGTTTGAAGATAAAGTCTTACATCAACTATCTCAAACACCAAATGATATTACAGAAACTATCAAATGCCTCACCTTTAAACCAAAACCGAATGTTATGTCTTATGAAGGGTTTGACATTAATGGGTTCACATATTACACAAAGCGCCAAGATGATAAGAGTCTCGTCCAAAACAGTGGGGTCACTCTTCAAGCGTCGACTATGTATTTTGCAAGTGCAAAGGATAAGAGTCCACGTGAAGCTAAAATGTCATATTACGGTGTCATTGAAGACATATGGGAGTTTGACTACATAGATTTCAAAATTCCACTCTTTAAATGTAATTGGGTTGATAACACCAAAGGAGTTATAGTGGATGAAATGGGTTTCACATTGGTGAACTTTGAAAAGATTGGAGAGAAGGGTGAACCATTCATATTGGCATCACAGGCGAAACAAATATTCTATATCGATGATCCTGCAAATGATAAATGGTCGGTTGTTCTTCATGGTAAAAGACAGTTCATTGAAGATCCTATAGATGAAGAAGAGTACTATGATAAGTATGATGACTCCAGTCCATTCTCAGTTGGGTTGCCAACTCCACAAAACATTGAAGCTAATGATGACTTATATGTGTGCGGAGATCACAATGAAGGATTGTTAATTGATAAAAGATCACAATTTTAGAGGCATGTATGTTTATAAAAGATCACATTATCTTGTAGTTAATACAAATGCTAAATGTTTGCCTTTTTCTTGTTAATACAAATGTTAAATGTTTGCCTTTTTCTAGTTAATACAAATGCTAAATGTTTGCCTTTTTCTAGTTAATACAAATGCTAAATGTTTGCCTTTTTAATGATATTTTCAGATGCCTAACCATGATGAGCATGATGTCCATGATGAGCATGAAGTCCATGATGAGCATGATGTCCATGACGAGCATGGTGAGGATACCAATGTAAGTTCTAAAAACATATCCTGTATTTCTATAAAATTCATTATCTTCTAGTTATGTCATATATCCCATATTTCTATATTGCTCTAATTCAGTGGGTTTATTTTTGTCAAATTTTAGGTTGATGATGCACATGTACCCACTGAAGCACTGGATCAACTTGATGCGCAGTGCCAAACACTTAACAAGAAAAGGGGCATCACTCTGTTGAAGAAGTTAATAGTGCTAAGTGGTAGTGGATCCAAATTGGTTGTGGAGTTTGATAATGGAGGAAATGCAATTGGAGTGAACCGCAATAAATTTGTAAACTATCTTGGGTGTGTCACTCGAAGCCATTGTGGTGTTAAGTATGATAATTGGCATAAAGTTCCTCAGGGGAAGAAAGACTTGATATGGAAGGATTTATGTGTGAGTTATTATTATTTGCAATTCTATTTTGTAGATTACAAATTATATTATTTGCAATTCTATTTTTGGATACTAGTTAATAAGAATTCTATTTTACAGAATCTGTTTGCATTGGATGAGAAGTTGCATCGTAAAAGTGTGATGCAATGCGCTGGAAAAATGCTTAGGAACTATAGGACAAATCTCAACAGAGAATATATAAAAGATGGTGATAAGAAGAAGAAGTCAACCCTTGAACAGTGGAACTTCTTGGACAAAGAAGATTGGGACAATTTTGTTGCTTCAAGAAAATCTGAAGAATTCAAGGTATTAGGCATCTGATGGAGCTAGAACTTACACCAAAAGATTACTCTTCCAATGGAAGTCCTAATATGCACCAAAAACCCTAGAGAGTTGATGTCCTCTCTAGGTTTACCTACAACTGGTGCTAGATAAATGTTCCAACCCCACAAGAGTGTGGAAGCCTTATCATAGTACAGATTTAGGATCGAACCCAAAGGACAACGTTAAGAATCTGAGTGTCTTTTTCTTATTTCGTATCAATCCAAGTTAATCATCTAAGACCAGAAGTTTGATTTGAGTTATTTATTCTAAACATACAAAAGTAAAGGCAAGAATAAAAACTAGTTTAATGGTTAAAATCTAAGATTAGCAAATGATGATGGGTCAATGGGGTGATGCGGGTATTCGCCACCACTACACATGAATTGTGCTTGTACCAAACATAGCAAGACTTGTAAGCAAGATACACGGATGTTGTACAATACCGATGTCTTATAGGACAAGAGTAATGCACACATCCTTCACGGGTTGAGTAACTCTCATCCGGTACATATCTACGTGTCAATGAAGATATCTAGTCTCCGAAGAGAAAATCTTACCCAACCTCGTGAAACGTGCATCAGAAAACTAACAAGCGAGCGATAATTACCAATTCGATTAGTATCCTTATAGACTATCCCTCTTTTGAGGATACAACTACGAGAAACGTGAGAGTGTTGCCACGTCAGCCATTCCCAAATGAATGGTCAAGTACTTTGCACCACTCTCTCCTCAGAGTGTGTTCCTCGACCTATCAAGGTTGCACTTTTGCACGTCAACTGATTCCATTTCATAGTAAAAAAGTACAACGATGGTGGTGAGTTTACTCCACTCCTTAGAAAGCGTTCCTAGATACCGAAACGGATGCGCGGTGGATACACACACCAGAAACCAAAACTAAATCGGTATTCGAGTCTTCGAGAGCGGTCGTAGACAAACCACAACGAAAGAAAATAGATGCATACAAGAATGCGGCCAACATCCAAGCATGTATGAAACGATTTAGTATTGAATCAGAAAGATAACATCTTTTTAGTACAAGTTACAAAACACGGGCAGCGGGGCTAGTCCCCGCACCCCAGTGAATGGAACTACTCGCTCCTCATAGAGGGAGAAACAAAGAAAGAGAAGAGAGAGAAAGAAAGCATCATCGGAGCAGAAGAGTAGATCTGTGACAGCCCGGTGTAGATCGTCGCAGTCTCCGGGACTGCTCTGTTGTAGTCGATGATGCCCGTCTCTCCGCCTCGATCGTCGTGTCTACCTCCGGGATTGCACGGGTAGAATGAGGTAGAACAATGGTAGAAGTGAGATGGTGGAGGTGAGATAGTGATGGAACTGCCTTCTAGATCTGTCCCCAGTCTGGCAGCTTTCCAGATCTGAGCTCAGACCGGGATTCTAAGGCTGTGGGTGAAGTTTGGTCAGAAACGGTACTCGGGCAGTCTGGCGGCGTTCTGGCACTGGTCCCAGTCCGGCAGCCTTGGGCTGTCGTGAGATGGGATCCCCCTAGTGAGGACCCTTGGGGTCCTATTTATAGGAACAGGGCAGACCTTTAAACGGTCTTGGATCAGTTTGATAAAATATCTCTTCCAAACGGTTTCCTGTTGCCGCTCATACTGTTTGTGTTTGCTACTTTTAGCAAACGGTCTTCAGGCTACTCATGAGCAAACGGTCTTGTTTTGTTTATTCCAAACGGTCCTCACATGGCAATTGGCCATGCGGTCTTTACTTCCCAACCATCCGTGCGGTCTCACGTCATACGGTCTTGCGCAATAATCAAACGGTCTTGCACTGTGCTCTTCATGCGGTTTGCGTGATTAGGTGATTCACATGCATGTGAATAGGCCATACGGTCTTGATTTCGACTACATATCCATTCGGTCCTCACAACAGTTGTCCAAACGGTTTGCTTTATGCATACGGCCATACGGTCTTGATTTGGCTCACGGTCTCGGTCATGCGGTTTGCTTCTCACGAACAGCAGCTCCATGCGGTTTCAGCTCCTATTGCTCATGCGATCTCGGCTCCATTGCTCATGCAGTTTGCATGGCAATCAGCAATTCCATACGGTCTTGCTTGGTTCTTCACGTGGACTTAAACGATCTTGGCAGCAACATAGCGCTCCGTCACGTGGAGCCATGCGGTTTCGCATCAAAGCAGCAAATGATCTCATGCAAAGGTTCTAAACGGTTTGCATGCATGTGCCTGATGCAAACGGTCTTGCATGTGTGGTTGGCAAGCGCGGCATGGCTGCTGCGATGGCGGAGACGGCGGTGGCGCTGCTTCGTGTACGTGCGATGGCAGTGGAGCAAGGTTGGTGAAGATGATGACGCCGGCGGTCGCGGACAACAGTGGTGTCGACGAGTAGGTTGCAGGTGTTGTTTGCGTGAGATGCGGAATGTGGATGTCGACGGCGTAGGTTGCAAGTGCTACGGGTGCCGTCGTTGCTGCTACTGACCACACGGGCACCGTCGTTGCTGCTGCTGACGACGCCGATGCTTGTGGCAAGCCAGCCGTCGTGGGCACCGTCGTTGTTGTTGTTGACGACGTCGGCGCTTGTGGCAAGCCAGCCGTCGTGGGCACCGCCGTTGCTGCTGACGGTGACGATGTCGCTTATGGGAAGAAGGTCAAGATCGCATGCGGGTCAAGATCGCATGCGGGTCAAGACCGCATGGGGGTCAAGACCGCATGAAGATCGAGACCGCATGGAGGTCAAGACCGCATGAAGGTCGAGACCGTTTGGTTGGATGAAAAGGAACCATTGGATCTCGTTACCTCTCCAAACGGTCTTGTATTTGTCTATCCATTCGGTCTTTACAATCGCAGCAATCGGTCTTGAGACCGCATGGGCTCAAACGGTCTTGGGACCGCATGGGCTCAAATGGTCTTGAGACCGCATGGGCTCAAACGGTCTTGGGACCACATGGTCTCAAACGGTCTTGGGACCGCATGGGCTCAAACGGTCTTGAGTCTTCTAGAGTCAGTGTTGTAGGGGTCATGACCGTTGGTGATGGTTGAGTATGATCTGCAGAGGAGAGAGAACATGAGTAGGGGAAAATGAGATCAAATAAGCTGGAAACTAGGGTAATTTGAGCTAATAATGCACTATTTATATGAGACTGAAAGGATACTTAAAGTAAACCCAAAGTGAGGGTAGATCAGTCGATATGCGGCATAAAATCCTTAGAATTGGCGACTAAGAGGGTGAATCTGGAGGATTCATCAGCGTCACTCCCAATTTAATTAATATATGTTGTATTCACCTATTCAAGATTAACATTTAGTGCTACTAACCAAATCATTAATGTGCATACTAACTAGGCCCTCAGTGATGCGCAAAAAGCAAGGCGTGCACTGAATGTGCATGACCACACTATGGGTCCAAAGGGCTATGAAAGCGTTCGCCAAAGACTACAGGCGGAGTCTGCGGCTACTCAGGAGTCTGCTGCTACTCAGGAGTCTGCCACACCCATGCCTCACCATGATATCTGGATAGCTGGGAGGAAAAACAAGAAGGGTGAAATAAAGAAGCATGTAACTGTTGAGGTGGCTGCAAAAATGGTAAAATACAACACTTAGAGCAATCATTTTAATATTGATTATTTGTGGTGTTAACTTACCAATTTCTATTGATGGTGATTAGAGGGAGCTGCACGAGCAGAGGAAACAAGGCACGTTCATTCCTCAGGTCACAAGGGATGAATTGACAGTTGCTCTGGGTAACCCAGAGTATCCTGGACGTGTTAGGTGTGCAGGCGCTGGTGTGGGCATCAAAGCATTCTTTGGGTCATCCCAGTGCAAACCCAGAGCGGGACTTTCACAAGAAGAGGTAACCTATTCTTTTTTTAGAATGTTACTGCAAAAGGGAATTCAATAATAATAAGCTAATGTTTCTTTTATCCATGTATAGGAGAATAAGAGAGTCGAGGATATAGTTGCTAAGAAGGTCAATGATATAGTTGTTGAGAAGGTCAAGGAAGAAATAGTGTGGTGGCAGGCATCTCAGGCTTCCAATCAGCCTATGGCGACCCACTCTTCTCCTGATGCACAGACTGTGAGTAATCCTGGAGACCCATCACCTAACACGTCTGTTGTAAGTATTGTTTATGACATTGTAGCTAGTCTTTTCAAGATGATATGTTTTCAAGATGATATGTATATATGTATAACATTCTTTACGTAAATTTGTAGGCATTGAAGCCATGCCGCTTAAGAATGCAAGACTATGTTGTTGCAGAGGCGCAGGCTTACCAGTCCCTTCCTGGGGCAACATTTCATGGGACTCCAATGCCGCAGGGCTACGTTCCTGTGAGCCCGATATGTGTATTACCCTATTGGAGGGAAGCTGCATTGCCATATGCCCACCCAGATATTGATACACTTGGTGAGGCAGAAGGCGGGGTGATATTGTGGCCCAAAGAAGATGTCGTCTACACTATTGAAATTGTAAGATAAATTTACATTACTTTAGATTGTTAATGTATATATATGAGGTCAACTGATCTGAAATTATATATACAGGTTAAAAAGAAGACACCCAGAGCACCTAGGCCTCCACCTCCACTTCCTGCATTACCAAGTTGGGTTCCAACTAACCTAAAATACCCGTTAGGTCTTGCTTGTAGGGGAATGGCATGTTGGCTACGGGCACATAATATACATAGCCCTATAATTGTTTCTTTAGAAGCAGATTATACAGGTCAATCATACGATAACTCTTTATTTATATAAGATATTATTGAGTTTTTTATGTATGATTGGCTGAATACATCAATGATAGAGACATGGATAATGTGAGATCTTGTTTATACATCCATATACCTTGTTTAAGATCTGGTGATCTGGTTTCTTATATATTAATGCATACGTAATACATATTTTTCAGCTACTTAGTCGAAGATCAATGCAAACAATTTGCATTTGATCATGTGGGTTTTTTTATTCCATCATTGATTAGTATGGTAGCTATAGACCCTGATAGTGTTCAACAATACTGTATAGATGCTTTTACAATTTTTGGTCAGCAAAAGAAGACGATAATAATAGCTCCATTCAATTTCAAGTAAGTTTACTTTATATATAATTTGGACTTAAGAAAATTCCATTTTTATTGTGCATTTTGAGTTATTAATTTTTAACTTTTTTACCTCTAGCGTTAGACATTGGGAGTTACTAGTTATTGTCCCCAGGGCATTCACTGTTTATTATCTAGATCCTGCGGGAAGTACATTGAACACTAAATTTGGACACATATTGAGAATGCCACTATTCTGGTGAGAAATATTTCATTTTTATATCTGTTAACATATGTTATTACATTACTATTTAATTATGCAATTGACTGTGTTACATTAACATGTAGGGGTTTAGATGCATTCAAAAATGCTGGAGAAAATGTCCCAAGGAGAGAGAACCAGCCAATAATTTGGGAGAACGTAAAAGTAAGTTCCCGACTCTAATGTATATATTATTTATGTGAACTGTGCTTAGTTGTATTTTTTAATATTTTGTATGTTTTAATTTATAGTGTGCTACACAAGACAACGGCTGGGCATGCGCATACTATGTGATGCGATTTATGCAGATGATTATCCGACATGCCGCATTGGATATTAATACCATACATGAGGTATTATATATAGTCTCATTAGTTAGTATGAAATATATCAATCTTATTTTTATATTATTACTTATATATATACATCATTCTCTTTGCAGGTGTTTAAAACTGACCACACTATAGGTAAATGCTTAAAAAATGTGCATACTCCATATACGATGGAAGCATTAAATAAAGTAAGAGAAGAATGGGCAAAAGCCATACAAGCAGTAGCGATTGTATGATATAATTGGGATGCTGATAGCGATGCTGAATGATATTTTGTAAATGAATATTTCTGAATGTTTATACATGTCTAAATGTTTCTACATGTATTTGAATGTTTCTACATGTGTGAATGTGAGAATTGAATTGATGTCTGAATGTATCTACTTGTGTGAAAAAATATTTGTTGATTTTGCAGGTTTGTGGCCTGTTTGTAGGCTGATATCAATGGATGTCGTAAACCTACAGTTTAGAAAACTGAACCGCAGGTTCTCATCCTGCTGACCAGCTACAGCAGGCCTGCAAACTGATAAGAAAAAAAAAATTAAAGTATAGGCGTCGGTTATTTACAGAACACCGTCATCAAAGGCCTACAACATCGGTTATTAGATAAAAACTGACACCTAATATGACAAACAACCCGACCGTGCAGGAAAGTACGTCCGTAGTGGAAAAGGCGTCGCTTATTCGTATAAAACCGACACCTATAGTACTAAACACGACCGTGCAGTGAAGCACAACCATGTCGTCTGGGATTATGGCGTCGGTTGTTCAATTGTTAACCGACGCAGAAAGTGTCCTAGGTGGTGCCCTTTTTTGTGGCGTGAAATCTATAGACGTCGGCCAACTATATATAACCGACGCCTATAGATCATATAGGCATCGGTTAGAAAACCGACGCTGAAGAGTCAATTTTTAGCGGCGCCCACATAGGCATCTCTTGAAAACCGTCGCCAAAGGGGGTTAAACAACCGACGCCAAAGGTGTATTCTGTAGTAGTGATTATTGACAAGATGAAGCACAATGCGGGAAGTGAGCAGACAATCCTCCTTAATTTCTTAAGGATAAAGTACCCATTTAAGTGGCCACTTTTTGAAAAACCAAGTCCACCTTTTAATATATACACATAGATAGTTTATCATTAACAATCAAGATAAATTGTCCACCTATTAAGTATTAACAAATATGAGACCAACGATAGATAAATTATTACACAGAAAATAAAAATTTTAAGTACTTTCTCAGAGCCAAAGTTTTCATTAAAAAGGATGACAAAATTAGGATAAACAAATTATGAAATCAGATCCAAGGGGTATCCACAAACAATTTTGTAGGATAACACTACTAGTTCATTTCTCCTTTAGGACAACAACACATTGATACCATTAATGGTTGTCTTCTGATTTGGCTATAATGGGAATATTAAGTATGACATGGATCTTATCTTTATCTGCTCATCAATTACAAAAATTTTGTGTCCCAAGAACATGTCTATCTATTCGTGAGATCAACAACAATGTATGTGATTCCATCTTGGGTTTCAGTTAAAATATATCAAAATGTATTGCAGCATAATTCACACTAAGTAAGGTCTAATAAGGGTCATGAATGGTGTGGTTTTTGGTGTACTAAGTATTTATTAAGCTCAGACTACACCAGTTTGGGGGATATAATTTATTAAAATTAACCACAATATATAAGGATAATACATGCATGTATATACATGAAATAAAAGTTTCAAAATATGAATGTTTTAGACATAATTTTCTAGCTTAGGGAGAAACTTAGAGGATTTTTCTACACAAGAAAACAAACTGTAACAAACATGAAAAGAGATTCATATTTGATGAAAATCTTTACTATTAGGTGATCTAAAATAATTTGATGAAACTATTTACCATTGAATTAGATTTGATAAAATGTTTTTTTCTCCCCACAGCCCATCCAATAGGATCCATAAAAACTCCTTTGTCAATAGAGCTACTTTAATATCTATGTGTGAATCTAAAACAAGTGGCACAATATAGGATTGGTTCCCATCTAAAGTCCTCAAGGTATGCTCCTACATGACAACTAAGAGTAGAATGCCTTCTTATAAGACCAAGGTAGTATGTGTGTAATCACTAGTTAGTATTTTTGAGAGGATTTGGCTCTCTCTTCTACTCATCTCTTGAGTTTATATGTAGAGCATGTGGTGATGGAATAGGAGGAATTGTCTCATCTAAAAAATCAGCATGACAAATATTTTTATGTAGTTGTGCATGCTCTTGGTCTTCAGCCCAATCAATCACAAATCAATTGAAACAATGGGATCTTTGTAATATCAAAATGTGGATCTGGTTCCTCCATGTGGAGCACACCAAACTCTTCCATGAATTTCATATGAAATAAAACTAAATAGGATGTATAAAAAATAAGTTTTGGTGGAATGTATAGCTCTTGTTGTGATTGTACCACATCATCAGAATCAATCAGATATGCAATTGATGTTGGTTGCTTATCTTCCATGATAGATTCAACCAAGTATGGTTGTTCATATTAATTGTTCATATGTGATCTTGTAAAAGTAAAATGTGGTGGACCTTACAAAACTACAACTATGTTATAGTGATTCTCTTGTTGATGCTTTTTGTATTGATGTTTCAAAGTCCTTAATGTAGAGAAAGTGGAATACAAGTTGAAATGTTTACTCATGAATCTTGTACTTTAGGTTGTGTCATTGTCTCTAGATACTGGATGAAATAAATATCATCATCCTCATCATCGCCTATAAATTACGGGAGATTCACCTTCCCTTGAGATCCTTATGATTGACTCTCTAGTAATGTAACTGGTTGGTAGAGTTGTGGACTTAGACGTGCCATTTTGTGCCATCATTTTTTTGCCCCAAGTTTGTCCATCATCTAGAATTACTTGTTCGACAACTAAAATCTTTTCGAGAGCCTCCATCCTCTAATTGTTGTCAAGATATTGATTTGTAAGATAAGGCTCTTCACCATAACTCCCATAACATTGTTGAATATATCTTGCCTCCTCAAGAACATCATTTTCATAGAATGACTCCTCATAGTATCCCCTAAAATATTGTTAATGGCATTCTTATTCATATCTATATTTAAGGAGTCTTTCTTAATGATCGAGGTTGATCCTCTAAGTAACAATTTTGGCTTGTAAAGTCAATTCAGGATAGCCTCTGCACTCAGTGTGGATCCTAGTATTTTGTGCAACTATGATCCTACACATCAATACTTTAGCCTTTAAAGTATCTTCGTGTAAGAACCATATGTTATGATTGAAGGAGGCATATTTTCCATATTGTATGATTTGTGGCGCTAATCACTACATTTAAAATGAATGCCATAAAAATAGAAAATTTAACTATCAACCACAAGGGAAGAAAACTTTCCAATGATTGAATATAAAAGAATTCTTTAGAGAAAAATTGAAACCATAAATTACAAAATTTTGATAAAGAAAGAAAAAAATCTAAGATAAATAAATTTTGTAACCAAACTAAGGATTATAAAAAGAAACTAAAAATTACAATGAAAAAGTAAGGAGTTGACAAAATGAAAACTTAAAAAAAACAAACTAAAAAATATGAAGTAAAACTAAAAATTACAAATGAAAACTAAAATTACAAAATCAAAATAGAAAAAAATTCTAACTTATCTCAATAGACAAAAAAGGTCTTGTTTTCCTCGCAAATGGTGTCAAAATTTGATTTTGGTAGATTATAGCACAAGAATTTCACCAAGAGAAAAGTCTCCTAATTTTTACTCAAACTACGTACATTAATCACCACCCTCAAGAGGATAGGTTGCATCATATTATAACTAAGAATTCAACCCAAAGGATAATATTTTTAAGAACTAGTTGTATTTTAGTCTAACAAAGAAAGAGTATTTGACAAGGATAGATCAAGTTGATGGTTTGAATGATTAACTAAATTTATAATATAAGAAACAAATCATATTAAGAAAGAAATGATCTTTAACACCAGGAAAAAACACTAGGACATTCTAATTGATATCACTCTTCAAATTTACGATGTTTAGGTTAGGACCATGTGGGTCGTGTCATTTCAAAATACAATTAACACAAGGACCAAGCTCCTCACAGAACTGAGATCTCAGTGTCCACAAATATTTATCCAATCATCCAGTAGAACTCCTTGAGGGATCTCATCTAGAGTTCTATGAGTTCCTTTGGTGTTCTAATCCTAGGTTTCATGGATTTACACCAAGAATTATAACAAATAAGCAATGTGATAGACCAAGTCATAAAGAAAGTGCAATTTTTGAATGAAACTTGTCTGATATACCCAAATTCCCTGAGTTAATAACAACTAGAACAAATTAAGGGTTGTGGGGATATGTCCTTTTCCCTAGTAATCGGATCTAATCACTCATGTTATTCATGATACAAAGAGATAGAGTGAAGAAGAAGCTCATGGAGAAAGTAACAGTGTAGAGTAGAATATCAGTGGTATCGCTGTAACTCCAACGATAACTTTAGTCTCTAGTTCTGATCTACCAAGAAGTGCATCTTCCCATCAAACTAGAGGCTTTCATCTCAGGATCTCATTGGTGACATCTAGGATTTTTGACGAGAAATAATAAGTTTGAACCCCTTTTGAAAGTGGCAATTGGCTTGTATTTATGGTAAAAGATGAAAGTATTAGGTTTGGCTTCCTTGATAAGTCAAGTATGAAATTCTCAAATACCAAGCATAATTGATTAGATCTCTATTAAAAAATAAATGCCTAGCTTTGATAGATTTTCAATTTATGCCGAGATAGATTTGTGCGCGATCAAAACGATAGCCTTCACTGCAATAATTTCTATGTATTGTCCTTAATAGGCAATTGATACTAATTTTGTATTGTTCTTATTGTGACTGTCTAACTACCTTGACTTCTTTGCAATACACATCCTCGAAAGGCATGATTTATTAATTACTATATGGTATTGACAACTTTATTGTAGATTTCTATGAGTTTTGGTCAAATTTCAAGCCGGTCATAAGTCCTCGAGCGGTCTAAAAACTATATTTTTCCTTTAGATAATGAAATTCTCTTTCCAACACATATTTAAACATTAAGTTTCAGATGCAAAATATAATGTCTATTTTGGTGCAAGATATAGCAGGCATTGTGGAAAGATCTACAAGAGAGTTGGCTGACTAGAAAGCCAATCGATCAGTTGGATAACCAATCGACCGATTGGCCTCGTTGGTAAGTATTTCTTGTCCTAAAACATTATATGAGGTTCTTACTCTAATTGTTAGAGTTGGCAGTGAGGATATGCAATTTTTGGTTTGTTCTTAGGCCTTTGAGGAGAGATATTTTCTTCTCTTTTAAACTTGCATCAATCCTTCAAAGAAAATATCCAAAATATATATTAAATACCAAATAAATTACATAAACCACTAAAATTCTAAAATAAGTTAAATATTGAGTTGAATGTAAACAAAATATATGAAATTAAATATAAAACATAACTAAAAACATGATGAATATGCATTCATCAATCTTGTAAACCATGCAATTAGGAAAAACAAATTAAAATTTAGGTTAAATAATTGTTTTTTTCTGAAACAATTGGTTCAAGTTCTTAATCAAGCATTCAGTTGTGATTATCAAATAAGATTATGGCTAAGCCAGGTTAAATGTCTTATAAATTGTCTACTGCTAAATAAATGAAATGAATTGTATATTAAACATTATCATGACAACTATGATCTTGATGTGCAAGGGATCAATGGTGATAACTTTCACTAGTATTTCATACATGATACACACGTTTGACATTTATCAATTTTACCTATCTCGTGTACCTGAGATGGGGTGTGTAAGGTAGAGAGACTTTATACTCTTACCTACCCAATGTTTGGCAACTGTAAGGCAGACTAGAGTCTATTACTTATATTAGGGTTTCTAATTAACCTTAAGATGTAAAAAGTGAGTCTAACATGATAAATTGGTATGTTGACTTTTAGTTGATCAAGTATTGATTAAGTAAATCCAGCACAAATTTAATAATACATATTGACAAGCTATGATATAAGATTACAACATCTATTTTCTAATAGATGCTAGTATACATATGTTTATTTCACATTTATTCAATGTAATCCATATATGCCACTACATGTAAGAGATTTATTTGTTTGACCTAATTTGATACATTCTTATTCTTTACCTATTGAAAAATGACTAGTCCAAAAATAGTCTTCTCTTACAAATGTTCCACTCAGTCAACATTGTTCATAAGTGATGTTTGAAATTTTTACAAGTTTTGACTCAATTTTAGTCAACCTAGGAGTCACTCATCTGTAGTGATGCATTATTCACCATCTAAAGTGGAGAATTATCTTTGTGTTGTAGGTTACATGTATAGGATTTCCATGTACTAGGGATTTCTAGGAGGGAGTGTGTGGATGTTGTGTTGTATTTTATCTTGATCTTTGGATGTGAAAGTAAATGTAATAGTATTACTTACTACTATTTAGTGTGCTTGCATTTTATCTTGGACAATGTGTTCATCCAAGGTTTTTTAATATATAATATGAAGAAATTGGTTACATCTCTATTGTTTATGTGGGGTCACAGGGCTAGGTACTCACACTTTCCTTACTCTTCTTCTCCCATTTTGTCCCATTATACTATTGGATTGTACCTAACTCTTTCTCACGTCAATTATTTGTTCAAGATTATATTACCTTGATTGGTTAGAAAAATAACTAGGTTGTTAGTAGCATATTACGCCCATTAATGTTTATGTATATGTAAGATCCATGCATAAAAATTCATTATTTTATCTCTGATCGAGTTTATTTCTTTATATTAAATGATATCCTCGTCGAAGATCATATCAAGGTAGATCTCGAGTAGGCAGTATAACAAAAAAACACATCTATTGGGGACCACTAAATTCTTTGTAATCTTACCTGAATGCTTGGCACATTGGTAGCCATATTGAGACTTATGTTTGGTTTTGTCCGTAAAACTTTCAGATCCCAAGAGGGACATTTTAGAAATCTTAAAAACTACTTGTATTGTATAATATAATTTCTGTGATGGAACATTCTGCATTCTTAGGGTGGTCCACACCAACTTAGGTTCTCCCTTGATAGTTTTCTTTTCTTCGCTCTGGATTCATCTATGTGCAATCTACGTTAGATGAGCTCTATTATTTTTTTTGTTTCATATGATTACTTTCAATTCATATTCTCTCATTTTCACCCATCTAGGAAAATATAATTGAAGATTCTTGTGGCCGATTGGTTTGTCCTATGAATGATGTATATTACTAGGATGCTTTAATTCATATTCTCTCATTTTCACCCATCTAGGAAAATATAGTTGAAGATTCTTGTGACCGGTTGGTTTGTCCTATGAAAGATGTATATTACTAGGATTCTTTAATTCATATTCTCTCATTTTTACCCATCTAGGAAAGTATAGTTGAAGATTCTTGTGGCCAATTGGCTTGTCCTATGAATGATGTATAACATGTTCATAAATTACAAGATCAGTTTTGTGTTTATATTCACAACCAGTTTTGCGTTGTTAGTATTCTATTTTACTTTGGGACGCACTTTGTTTATGTTGTCTTACTTGCTATTATTGCTTTAATTTCTAATACTATGAACAAACTACATATAGTTTCCCTGGTTGGGACCTTTGAGTGTCACATGGATGCTTTAAGTATATGCCCCACATTACGAGGAGGAGGATCTGTTGATGCAAAAGAGACCCCTATAGTCCCGCTTTAGGTGAGAGTATGTAATTATGATGTGGTTTACTAGTATCATACGGTATGTGTTGTGAATATAATTTCTAATGATGCACATAGACCAATATACTATTGATTAGTTTGTTGCTGAATGAAACACTAGGATACGTTTTGTATATATTCAAAATTTATAACTTGTTTGTGGAAGAGCTAACCTGTTTCGTTTCAATTATGGATTTTAATACAAAGACATTTGGACTTAGTATAGGTGATTTACACCTGAACAGTGCTTAATGATAACATGGGATAAAGCACTCATAATTCTCTTGTCTAGTCAATCCCCCATGTTAAATAAACAAAATTTTATACGTTGACTTTTAAACTCATAACAAAATTGATAATTTTTTCGGATATATAGTGGACCTCAGTAAATCATCCGTCCATCGTATGTTAACCTTGTGTTCCCTGTCTTTGTGGATGTGTTATTTTGTCCGTTGTTCTGTCAGGGCCAAATTTGGAACCTAACACCAGTTTTATTAACGCTTACGGTAATAAAACCATGTGTTTCATTAATAAGTTTTGTTTCACTTTTGATAGATAACAATTAAAACTATACCAGAAACTAAAATACACATATGGAAAATCGGAAGAAAAAAAAAAGAGCCAAGAAATTGGGACACAACATAAGGAATGAAAGGTAATAACACGTGCAAGCACACCTCTAAGCTCATACCGCCATTAACCTATCATAACGCGTGCAAGCACACCTCTATGCACAACCGATCGATCAGCAGTGCCTGGTGCAGAAGCAGCGGCGGCGGAACCCGCGGCACTTGCCTCCGTGGAACCTTTCCGTCTTGCAGACGTTGCCACAGTTCTTAGCACTGAAGCAGAGGCCCTTGAATCTGTGACTCTGCGACTCGCACACCCGGGCCTCCGCCTCGAACGGTCCCCCGTTGCCTGCTGCCGACGTCGACAACGCGGCGTCGGCCCTTGCTTCGACGCGAACTGCATCCAGGAAAATAACATTACGTAACTAGAGGTGCACAGATTTTGGTTAGTTGAAATTGCAAACGAAGCAGAGAGAATAAGTGCAGCTACATACGGCTGGTGGTGACGAGCAGGACCAAGAGGAGCAACGCGGCAACGGAAGACGACAACACGCCGGACTTGGCCATTGGAATGGAGATGCGACAGTCAAGTGTATGGAAGCTAGCTAGCAGACTAGCAGGCACTAGTTTTGTGTAGGTGGATATGACCTCTTCACCTGAGGTGGTATATATACACTAAGATCAGTGATGGTTGAAATTACATATTTCCACCTCAACTTATAACAAATGTGAAACATCACAGCAAAAAGGAATGAAAGGTAATAAAATACAAAGGAAACGACGTGGATGCATCAAGTACGTATCTCTGATCCTGTGATCCTGTGTAGGTTATTCATAAATGCGTTACAGGAAAAAGTTGCCTTTGGCCGCGCTGTTGCAGCAACTTTTGCAAAGCAAACCCCCTCGATCAGCAAGGTTAGAACCGCGTGTAATTTTAGTGAATTAAATTAGTTTTTTGATAAGCCTGGAAAGTAGTAATGAAGGGATGGCCCGGACCCATGCACAATATGTATGTAGTATATATAAACAGAATTGGAGGATAAACATGAATGATAAAAGAATCGAAAAGTTTTGACGCAACCAGTCCCGCATCCCAGCTCGTCACCCGTCCCACACCCCAAGTCATCGCCGGACCTACAAACCCAAACCAGCGCCAGCACCAGAGGCAAACCCTTTTCCACACCCTTATTCTTCATTTGCCAGACCGTTCCTCGCTTCTTATCCATTTGCCGCAACCATTTGCCTCTCTTACCGCCGTTCTCTGCGTGATTTCTTCTCCCCCTCCTCCTCCTCTTCCCGTCACCCCACACTCAAGAGGATCGGAATGACGACGTCTATTTAAGTCCTAGGAGGCCTGTCGTCGCCCTCGGCTCCGTTGTCGCCGTTGACATACCTAGTCCGCTCCTGCTCGAGAGTTTCTCGTCCAGCCAACCGTCGGCGTGATGCTCATCCTCATTCGCATGCAGTTCCTCCGCCTCGTCGTCCTCATCATTCGCATGCAGTTCCTCCGCGCCGCTGCCAATTTCGCAAGCCTCTGCTCTCCCTCCTCCTCCTCGTCCCGTCACCTCACACTGAAGAGGATCGGAATGACAACGTCCATTTAAGCCCTAGGAGGCCTGTCGCCGCCCTCTGCTCCGCCGTCGCCGCAGACATATCCAAGTCACTCCTGCTCGATAGTTTCTCGTCGAGCGGACCATCGACGTGTTGCTCATCCTCATCCGCCTGCAGCTCCTCCGCCTCGTCGTCCTCAGGCTGGGCTGCGCCGCTGCCAATTTCGCAAGCCTCTGTTTCGTCGCCAACTGCCGCACGTCAAGGGACACCGAAGCAGGTAGGCGTCCTCTTCCTCTTCCCTAGACTGTACAAGGTGTGGGCTAGAATTTGGTACTTTTAACATATGCAATAGAGTGGTGTATCGATCTATAACGTGTTTAGAGCTTGGTCCAATAGAAGGTGAATTTGAATCTAATGACAATCCAATGCTTACCTATATGGCTCCCCAGAAAACCAAAAATTGAAGTCAGTGAGTGGACTGGTCGATTTGGATAGCCATTACAGTCTCGAAGCATTGGATGTTATGCTCTCAACTTATTTTCCAAAACATAGAAGTGACCCAAAAATGTATGTTGATACTTCTTGTCCCTTTAGCACCCTCATAGAAAGCCTTCGGCTATAGTATGCAAGGTATGAAGACCCCTTCACCTTTATAGAGAACGTATAGATTACTTTGCCCCTACTAATGTTTTAAGGTATGAAGACCCCCTGGGTCTGTTGCTTTTTGTTGTTTGTATACAAGGTTTAACTGTTATCCTGAATTTGAACGAAAAATAAGGTTTTTTAAGCCTCTTAAAGCCTACAGCTATAGTATCTCACATACTATGGTAATGTCAGGTTCCTAAATCAGATTTTCAATTTCTTCAATAGTGTTCATGGTTTTCATCCTAATTTCAGCGAAAGTCTAGTAATATCAGCAAGAAAGTGCATAAGATTTGAAAAAGTGGTGGTGACATTCTTTTGTGATCTTTGATTAAACTATCAAATATGAGGGTTGTTAAGTCTTTACGTGTTAGCACATTAAACTGATGTACACAATGATTATAGAGAACTCATCTATACATATGTTAAGTTTATGTAGTTGCTACCTTACTGTCTTAGATGTAATTGTTTGATTTGTCATATAGGAGGGTGTTCTGCATCTACTAATTACAAACAAAGTTGACAGGAGACTCTTAAAAAAAAGAATAACATATACTCTTATGTTACCCTAACTTGATATTCTTATGCTTGTCGTATAAAATATCAAAGATCTTTTATGCTAAGATGCCAAGAATTTTGCATTTGTAGTAACTGATTTTACTATTTTTAATTTTTTCAGATGTCACAAAATGGTTTAGTTGATCTGAACCAAGATTACAATCAAGGAAATGAATCTAATGTTGGTCAAGATACAATAATTTCTATGTTGGAGAATTGTACTGATTTAGTCATTCCTAAACCAACTTGTGATGTAGATAAGCTTGTAGTCGAGATGTTATTTGAATCGGAATCTGGTGCAAAGGCTTTCTACAAAAAATAAGTAGATTTATGTGGTTTTGGAATCAAGATTGGTCGTTCAGAAAAGTTGGCACACAATGATGAAAAAAAAAGAGAATTACATATCCATGTTTAAAATTCGATACTCCGCCAAACAATTCCAAAGATTCTCTATACCGACTAAAGCCAACTACAAGAACTTCCTGTCTTGTTTAGATTACATTCAGAAGAATCTGATGCAAAGGCTTTCTATGAAAAATATGTAGATTTATGTGGTTTTGGAATCAAGATTGCTCGTACAGAAAAGTTGGCACCCAATGATGAAAAAAAAGAGAATTACATATTCATGTTTAAAATTCAATAGTCTGCCAAATAATTCCAAAGATTATCTATACTGACTAAAGCCAACTACAAGAACTTCCTGTCATGCTTAGATTACATTCAGAAGAATATACACCGGCCAGTATGCTATAGCTACTTTTTTGGAAGAACACAACCATGAGCTTTTGGATTCATATATGATTAGACTACTACCCTCTAAAAGAAAGATACCCGAGGAAATATGTTGGCATATCGATTTAAATGATAGTTTCAGAATTGGTGTGTCTAAAACTGAGAAAAGTCTAGTGGTTGAAGTTGGAGGCTATGAAAACCTTACATTTGCATCTAGGGACGTTCAGAATCATCTCAATTACTCAAGAAATCTAAGGCTAGGTGAAGGAGATGCCCAAGCTATTCAAGCATACTTTGTTAAGATGCAAGAGATAGATCAAGACTTTTTTATGTCCTTGATTTAAATGAAAATGGAGTTCTAATAAATATATTTTGGGTTGATTCTCGATCAAGAAGAGCATACACATTTTTTGGCGATGTTGTCACTTTTGACACTACTTATCTGACTAATAAATATGACATGCCATTTGCACCATTTGTTGGTGTAAATCATCATTGCCAATCCATATTGATGGGATGTGGTTTATTATGCGAGGAATCAACGGAGAACTACATATGGCTTTTTGAGACCTAGCTTAAATGCATGGGTAAATACATATTACTAATAAAATAACAGTATAAGATAGATTCAATATGTAATTTGTATATCTAAACAATTTTTCTAAATTGTTTGTATAGGAAAACCTCCGAATGCTATTGTAACTGATCAGGCCCAGAGTATAATGAATGTTGTCAAAGTGGTTTTTCCATCTACTAGATACAGACTTTGCTTATGGAACATTATGAAGAAACTGCCTGACAAACTTGGTAAAGATGGAAAAGCAGCAAGACTGATTAAATTTGATGTGTATGAGAGCTCTTGAATTGATATATTTGAAAAGAATTGGGCTATTGTTCTTAAATATTGTTGCAGTTCTAAGATCAGTTGGCTTGATACTATGTATGAAATCAGACAGTTATGGGTTCCAGCATATGTGGATAACTTTTTTTGGGTAAACATGACAACCACTCAGCGTAGCGAATTGATGAATTTATTTTTTTGATTTGTATGTAAATTCCAAGACCTCATTGAATCAATGTGCAGATCAGTATGAACTTAAATTGGAAACAAAGTTTGAGCAAGAGAAAAAAGTTGATTATGAGTCACTATTGAAGAATGCACCTTTGAAGATGGAATTTCTCATAGAGGTTCAAGTGAGAAAAATTATACACATTGTCAATGTTTAGAAAATTCCAAATAGAATTAGAAGGGATGATTTGTTGTGAGGTGAAGCTGATATGTGATGATGGTGTAAATGCAACATATGGAGTTACTGAAAAATGTAGGATTTGGCTTTCTGATTCTGAAACAAAATTAATAGATAAAGATTTCCAGGTGTAGTATGAACACAACAACAGAAATATAAAGTGCAGCTGCCATTCATTTGACTGCAAAGATTTCCTTTGTCATCATGTTTGTTGTGTATTGATTAGAAATCTGAAAATTGATGATTATCCAAATCATTACATATGTGAAAGATGGAGAAAAGATGTCTTTCAGAAGTATTACTTGAAAGAAAGGGCTGACAAAATTTCTGACAAACCTACAGAAAGAATTCAGCATCTTTCTAATATATGTGGTCAAATTTTTGACATAGCAAGGATTTCTAATGAAAGCTATGAAGATGTTAGGAAGTGTCTTGTAAATTCTCTTTCTACACTAAGTGATAAATATCAAGATTCAGTAATTCCAAATTTTATCATTTTTATTATCAAAATTTAATAGGGAATCTATCTACCTCTTTTTTATATGATTTTAATGATTTTTTTAAGAAATGAATGAAATGGTTATGATATATCATATATCAAAGATTTGTTCACATGTTAACAATCTTTAACAAAAAATTGAATAAAACCACAGTTAGAACTGAATCTGTTGTAGCTGATGCTAAGCATTAGTTCTATTTCAATGGGGATAAATATAGGGAAGTTGGTCATCTGATTTATATCAAATCAATCATAAAAATGAGTTTCTTGATGTAGCAGTTATGAAAGTACTATGTTTTTGACATTTGTATGTTTCTATTAGTTCCTACTTGTCTAATTCTTTTAAATGTTCAATAGTGTTTTGGAGAAGATACAAGTTCCATGTCAATAAAGAACACGGCTTCGTCCAAACATTATGGCAGACCATGTTCAGTCCGTAGGAAAATATGGAAAGAAACTCATTCCTACAAAACCAATTCAGTGAAAAAAAGAAATACCAAAAAGACAAGAAAGGTGAAAGAAAAGGTACATAATATAGCCATTATAATTGAAGATCTGAATGCACCAGTTGGATATCAGTTGGATCTAAATTCGGACATTGTTTCTCAAGAATTTGACTGACAAAAGGTATGTAACTATTGGTTTTTCTTGTTATTTTTTTATGTATAATTTATTTGTTTAATAGATTTACATAATTTAGATTGTGGATTATTTGTTCCACGGTTGATTGCAATGTATGAGTTGCAATATTAATGAATGAGTGAATTACACTTTATGAGTGGCCATAATCAGATATATTGCACTGTAAGAGTTTTAGTATTATGCCAGTGTTTGAGCTTTACATTTAAGTTCAACTACTTGAATACAAAACATATTTTAGTATGATGCCAATGTTTGAGCTTTACATTTAAGTTCAACTACTTGAATATGGCTTGTGGTCTACTTAAATTGAATAAGATAAGTGTAATTTTATCTATGAGCATAATATTCAAAGAAATTCAAGTGAACTTCTAATATGGATCAGGAATTTGTAGGTGAGATTTTCAAGTGGTGGAATTCATGAATTATAGCTCAAAAGTCATTTACTATAGATTTTTTAGTAAGTTGTAGTCATGTATGTCTAAAGGGGAGTTAACTGTTTCATAAAGGAGGGTTCCTTCATGGTCAACTATAAGAATACTTAGATATAAAATACTTAACTATGATAAACCAAAGACTTGGCATTTGAAGCCAGATGAGGGTGCAATTATAATGAGGGATTTTTATCTAGAACCAGCATTTAAAAGGCAAGAGGTATTTAACAAATTGTTTCTACAGTAGGTAATCGAATTTTATGTTTATTTGTGTATTTAGAAATTGACTATCTTTTCCAGAAATTACTACTTAAGGGCTTCTGTCGTGATCATGTTGAAGATAACTCTAATATCAATATTCTACAATTATGTTGCATAAAATAACTATTATATAAAATCATCTTAGCACATTCAAACATGCATTTAGTAACTGCTTTCAAACATGCTTATTTTTTGTTTATAGGATTCTATTTCTAGCTGTACAGCTACTCTTCTTGCTACCTTGAATTGTAGAAATTGATTATCTGTTCAGAACTTGAGTATATCTGCTTCTGAACTTATTACTTAATAGTTCTTTTCAACAGATACAAATGTTTGCTATTGTAATCATGTTGAAGATTTATTTACTAACTCTTCTGGGTTCATATTGGAGAAAGTCATTTGAAAAACCGCTAGTTAATACACTACTGACTCATTTTATTTAGATAACTCTTCTGGTATAATGTTGGAGACATTTTTGGTATCTTACAACTCTAATCATATGTTGGTTGTACTTCTACTGGAATTATCTGACACACATTTCTGTTCAAAGGCTGGATATATTGTTGTTGGTATTATATTGAGACAAAGAGGATCTTTGATGCATGACTTTATTGAATATAATCTGGTTTTGTACTACTTTGAGCCAGAGAATCTCACTTCCAACTCTGTTGAGACAAAGACAATTTCACATACAATCTGGTTTCTCTGCTTTGAGACAAAGTGAATCTCACATACGACTATGTAGACACAAAGATAAATTGTGGAATATAATCGAGTTTCTATACTACTTTGAGACAAAGAGAATCTCACATACAACTATATAGAGACAAAAAGAATCTCACATACAATTCTGTTGAGAATCTCACTTACAATTTTGTTGAGATAGAGAATTTGTAAAAATTTCAATATATTGTATAACGATTTATATAGAGATACAACCTGGATGATCAGCTGAGCATTGATGCATTATTATTCAATTTTTTTTAGATGATTGTTTATATATATTGAAGAATATAACCAAATCAGCAATTGAGATTATGTCCTCAAACTACAAATTCATAATTGAGATGATTCAATGATTTTGTATGTTTCTACCCCTCCTTTTCGACCGATAATGTCTCCAAAGGTTTTAGCTGAATATCAAGTGTTGATTTTCATGAGAACTTTTCCCTCATTCATTTAAATTTGTACAATCTAGTTCGTATTGTCATTCCATGTATCTAAAAAGTACACCAATTTAATTTTATTATTACAAAGTCCGTTTTATAATGATCGCCAAAAAAACTCTAGTTCTTGTTAGATAAAAAGTCATGTTTTACTTGATTCTCCATATTGATGTCTAAATGAATACACGACTGTACACTTACAAAAAATCCTTATGTACTATTTAGATTGAATACAAAAGTTCCCTATGTACTATACGCATACAAAAGAGTTTTATGAACAACTTTGTACACTACATAATTGTATATTCTATCTTTTTGTGAAGAATGTTGGTTTAAAAAGCATTTTTGTTTATGTAAAAGTTTATGCAGTCACATACAATTATATCTCAAGTGAGTGGACTGGTCGGTTAGCATAGCCATCACAGTCTCGAAGAGTTGGATGTTATGTTGTCAACTTGTTTTCCAATTCTTGTTATGCGTTGAATATAATTCTAAACGGGTGGAAGACTGTACACATGTGTACAAGACTGTACACATGGCCATACAAGACTATATACATAACCCTACAAGACTGTACAAATGGTCCTACAAGATTGTACACATGGCCGTACAAGACTGTACACATGTGTACAAGATTGTACACATGGTCCTACAAGAATGTACAAATGTGTACAAGACTGTACACATAGTGTTACAAAACTGTACACATGGTCTTACAAGATTGTACACATGGTCTTACAAGACTGTACAAATGTGTACAAGACTGTACACATGGTCTTACAAGACTGTATCCATGATCCTACAAGACTGTATACATGATCCTATAAGACTGTACACATGTGTATAAGACTATACAAATGGTCGTCCAAGATTATAAACATGGTCCTACAAAACTGTTCAAATATGTACAAAACTGTACACATGGTCCTACAAGACTATACACATGTGTCACAACACTTTACTCATGGCCTTACAAGACGGTACACTTGTGTACAAGACTGTACACATAGTCCTAGAAGACAGTACACATGTGTCACAAGACTGTACAAGTGGTCTTACAAGACTATACACATGGTCTTACAAGACTGTACACATGGTCTTACAAGATTGTACACATGGTCTTACAAGACTGTACACATGATCATACAAGACTGTACACATGGTCCTACAAGATTGTACACATGTGTACAGTCTACTGACACATGTGTACAAGACTGTAGAAAAGGTCCTACAAGATTGTACAAATGTGTACAAGACTGTACACATGATCCTATAAGACTGTACACTTGTGTACAAAACTGTACACATGGCCCTACAAGACTGTACACATATATACAAGACTATACACGTGGTCGTACAAGACTATACACATGATCCTACAAGACTGAACACATATGAACAAGATTGTACACATGGCCCTACAAGACTGTACACATGTGTACAAGACTATAGAAATGGTCCTACAAGATTGTACACATGGTCCTACAAAACTGTACATATGTGTACAAGATTGTAAACATGGTCATACAAGACTATACAAATGGTTGTACATGACTGTACACATGGTCCTACAAAACTATACAAATGTGTACAAGACTGTACACATTGTCCTACAAGACTGTACTCATGTGTACAAGACCGTATACATGGTTCTACAAAACTATACACATGATATTACAAGACTGTACATATATGTACAAGACTGTACACATGTGTACAAGACTGTACAAATCGTCCTACAAGGTTGTACAAATGTGTACAAGACTGTACACATGGCCCTACAAGACTGTACAAATGTATCAGAAGATTGTACACATGAACCTACAAGACTGTACACATGTGTCAGAAGATTGTACACATGATCCTACAAGACAGAACACATGTTAGAAGATTGTACACATGATATTACAAGACTGTACACATATGTACAAGACTGTACACATGGCCCTACAAGACTGTACACATGATCCTACAAGACAGTACACATATGAACAAGACTGTACACATGGTCCTACTAGATTGTACAAATGTGTACAAGACTATACAAATGGTCCTACAAGACTGTACATATGGTCCTACAAAACTGTACAAATGTATACAAGATTGTACACATGGTCCAAGAAGACTGTACAAATGGTCGTACAAGACTATACACATGGTCCTACAAGACTATACAAATGTGTACAAGACTGTGCACATGGTCCTACAAGACTGTACACATGTGTACAAGACTATACACATGGTTCTACAAGACTATACACATGAAATTACAAGATTGTATACATATCTACAAGATTGTACACATGGTCCTACAAGACTGTACACATGTGTACAAGTCGGTACAAATGGTCCTACAAGACTGTACACATGTGTCAGAAGACTATACGCATGATCCTACAAGACTGTAAACATGCGTCAGAAGACGGTACACATGATCCTACAAGACTGTACAAATATGTACAAGACTGTACACATGATATTACAAGACTGTACACATATATACAAGACTATACACATGGCCCTACAAGATTGTACAAATGGTCCTATAAGACTGTACACATGTGTCAGAAGACTGTACACATGATCCTACAAGACTGAACACATATGTCAGAAGATTGTACACATGATATTACAAGACTGTACACATATGTACAAGATTGCACACATGGCCCTACAAGACTGTACACATGATCCTATAAGACTGTGCACATATGAACAAGATTGTACACATGATCCAACTAGATTGGACAAATGTGTACACGACTGTACAAATGGTCCTACGAGACTGTACACATGGTCCTACAAAACTGTACAAATGTGTACAAGACTGTACACATGGTCCTACAAGACTGTATAAATGGTCATACAAGACCGTACACATGGTCCTACAAAATTGTACAATTGTGTACAAGACTGTAGTCCTACAAGATTGTACACATGTGTACAAGACAATACACATAGTTCTACAAGACTATACACATGATATTACAAGACTGTACACATGTGTACAAGACTGTACACATGGCCCTCCAAGACTATTCACATGTGTACAAGATTGTACAAATGGTCCTTCAAGATTGTACAAATGTGTACAAGACTGTATACATGGCCCTACAAGATTGTACACATGTGTACAAGATTGTATAAATGGTCCTACAAGACTGTACACATGTATCAGAAGACTGTACACATGATCCTACAAGACTGTACACATGTGTTAGAAGACTATACACATGATCCTACAAGACTGTACAAATGTGTACAAGATTGTACACATGATATTACAAGACTATACACATATGTGTCAGAAGACTGTACACATATGTACAAGACTGTACACATGGCCCTACAAGGATGTACACATGATCCTACAAGACTGTACACATATGAACAAGACTGTACACATGGTCCTACTAGATTGTACAAATGTCTACAAGACTGTACAAATGGTCCTACAAGACTGTACACAATGTCCTATAAAACTATACAAATGCGTATAAGATTATACACATGGTCCTACATGACTGTACAAATGGTCGTACAAGACTGTACACATGGCCCTACAAAATTGTACAAATGTGTACAAGACTGTACACATGGTCTTACAAGACTGTACACATTGTTCTACAAGACTATACACATGATATTACAAGATTGTACAAATGTGAACAAGAGTGTACACATGGCCCTACAAGACTGTACACATGTGTACAAGATTGTACAAATGGTCCTACACGATTGTACAAATGTGTGAGAGACGGTAGACATGGCCCTACAAGAATGTACACATGTGTACAAGATTGTACAAATGGTCAAAATACAAGACTGTACACATGTATCAAAAGACTGTACACATGATCCTACAAGACTGTACACATGTGTTAGAACACTGTACACATGATCCTTCCAGACTGTACAAATATGTACAAGACTGTAGACATGATATTACAAGACTGCACACATATGTGTCAGAAGACTATACACATGATATTACAAGACTGTACACATATGTGTTAGAAGACTGTACATATGATATTACAAGACTGTACACATGTGTCAGAAGGCTGTACACATGATCCTGCAAGATTGAACACATGTGTCAGAAGATTGTACACATGATATTACAAGACTGTACACATATGTACAAGACTATACACATGGCCCTATGGGATTGTACACATGATCCTACAAGACTGTATACATAAGAATAAGACTGTACACATGGTCCTACTTGATTGTACAAATGTGTATAAGACTGTACAAATGGTCCTACAACACTGTAAACATAGTCCTACAAAACTATAAAAATGTGTACAAGACTGTATGCATGGTCCTATAAGACTGTACAAATGGTCGTACAAGACTATACACATGGTCCTACAAAATGGTACAAATGTGTACAAGACTATACACATGTGTACAAGACTGTATACATGGTTCTACAAGACTATACACATGATATTACACGATTGTACACATGGTCCTACAAGACTATACACATGGTCCTACAAGACTGTACACATGTGTACAAGATTGTACAAATGGTCCTACAAGATTGTACAAATGTGTACATGACTGTACACATGGACCTACAAGACTATACAAATGTGTCAGAAGACTGTACACATGATCCTACAAGACTGTACACATGTGTCAGAAGACTGTACACATGATCCTATAAGACTGTAAAAATATCTACAAGATTGTACACATGATATTACAAGACTGTACACATCTATACAAGACTGTACATATGGCCCTAAAAGACTGTACACATGATGCTACAAGATTGTACACATATGAACAAGACTGTACACATGGTCCTACTAGTTCATACAAATGTGTACAAGACTGTACACATGGTACTACAACACTGTACACATGGTTATATAACACTATACACATGATATTACAAGATTGTACTCAAATGTACAAGATTGTACACATGGTCCTACAAGACTATACACATCTGTACAAGACTGTGCAAATAGTCTTACAAGACTATACACATGTGTCAGAAGACTATACACATGATCCTACAAGACTGTACACATGTGTAAGAAGATTGTACACATGATCCTACAAGACTGTACAAATATGTGCAAGACTGTACACATGATATTAAAAGACTATACACATATGTACAAGACTGTACACACAGACCTACAAGACTGTACAAATGGTCCTACAAGACTATACACATGATATTACAAGACTGTACACATGGTCCTACAAGACTGTACAAATGGTCCTACAAGATTGTACAAATGTGTACAACACTGTACACATGGCCCTACAAGAATGTACAAATGTGTCAGAAGATTGTACACATGAACCTACAAGACTGTACATATGTGTCAGAAGACTTTACACATGATCCTACAAGATTGTACAAAATGTACAACATTGTACACATGATATTACAAGACTGTACACATCTGTACAAAACTATACACATGGCCCTACAAGACTGTACACATGATCTTACAAGACTATACACATATGAACAAAACTGTACACATGGTCCTACTAGATTCTACAAATACATACAAAACAGTACAAATGGTCGTACAACACTGTACACATGGTCCTACATATCTATACAAGACTGTACACATGGGCCTACTAGATTGTACAAATGTGTACAAGACTGTACACATATGTACAAGATTGTACAAATGGTCCTACAAGACTGAACTCTTGTGTCAGAAGACTATACACATGATCTTACAAGACTATACACATGTGTAAGAAGACTATACACATGATCCTACAAGACTGTACACATGATATTATAAGATTGTACACATAAGTACAAGATTGTGCACATGGCCCTACAAGACTGTACACTTGATCCTACAAGATTGTACACATATGAAGAAGATGGTACACATGGTCCTAATAGATTGTAAATGGTCTTACAAGACTGTACACATGGTCTTACAAGACTGTACAAATGTATACAAGACTGTACACATGATCCTATAGGACTGTACACATGATCCTACAAGACTGTACACATGTGTTAGAAGACTATACACATGATCCTACAAGACTGTACAAATGTGTACAAGATTGTACACATGATATTACAAGACTATACACATATGTGTCAGAATACTGTACACATATGTACAAGACTGTACACATGGCCCTACAAGGCTGTACACAAGATCCTACAAGACTTTACACATATGAACAAGACTGTACACATGGTCCTATTAGATTGTACAAATGTGTACAAGACTGTACAAATGGCCCTACAAGACTGTACACATTGTCCTATAAAACTATACAAATGCGTATAAGATTATACACATGGTCCTACATGGCTGTACAAATGGTCATACAAGACTGTACACATTGCCCTACAAAATTGTACAAATGTGTACAAGACTGTACACATGGTCCTGCAAGACTGTACACATTGTTCTACAAGACTATACACATGATAATACAAGATTGTACAAATGTGAACAAGATTGTACACATGGCCCTACAAGACTGTACACATATGCACAAGTTTGTACAAATGGTCCTACACGATTGTACAAATGTGTGAGAGATGGTAGACATGGCCCTACAAGAATGTACACATGTGTACAAGATTGTACAAATGGTCAAAATACAAGACTTTACACATGTGTCAAAAGACTGTACACATGATCCTACAAGACTGTACACATGTGTTAGAAGACTGTACACATGATCCTTCCAGACTGTACAAATATGTACAAGACTGTAGACATGATATTACAAGACTGCACACATATGTGTCAGAAGACTATACACATGATATTACAAGACTGTACACATATGTGTTAGAAGACTGTACATATGATATTACAAGACTGTACACATGTGTCAGAATGATGTACACATGATCCTACAAGATTGAACACATGTGTCAGAAGACTGTACACATGATATTACAAGACTGTACACATATGTACAAGACTGTACACATGGCCCTATGGGATTGTACACATGATCCTACAAGACTGTACACATAAGAACAAGACTGTACACATGGTCCTACGTGATTGTACAAATGTGTATAAGACTGTACAAATGATCCAACAACACTGTACACATAGTCCTACAAAACTATACAAATGTGTACAAGACTATATGCATGGTCCTATAAGACTGTACAAATGGTCGTACAAGACTGTACACATGGTCCTACAAAATGGTACAAATGTGTACAAGACTATACACATGTGTACAAGACTATACACATGGTTCTACAAGACTATACACATGATATTACACGATTGTACACATGGTCCTACAAGACTATACACATGGTCCTACAAGACTGTACACATGTGTACAAGATTGTACAAATGGTCCTACAAGATTGTACAAATGTGTACATGACTGTACACATGGACCTACGAGACTATACAAATGTGTCAGAAGACTGTACACATGATCCTACAAGACTTTACACATGTGTTAGAAGACTGTACACATGATCCTACAAGACTGTAAAAATATCTACAAGATTGTACACATGATATTACAAGACTGTACACATCTATACAAGACCGTACAGATGGCCCTACAAGACTGTACACATGATGCTACAAGATTGTACACATATGAACAAGATTGTACACATGGTCCTACTAGTTCGTACAAATGAGTACAAGACTGTACACATGGTCCTACAACACTGTACACATGGTTCTATAACACTATACACATGATATTACAAGATTGTACTTATATGTACAAGATTGTACACATGGTCCTACAAGACTGTACACATCTGTACAAGATTGTGCAAATAGTCTTACAAGACTATACACATGTGTCAGAAGACTATAAACATGATCCTACAAGACTGTACACATGTGTAAGAAGATTGTACACATGATCCTACAAGACTGTACAAATATGTGCAAGACTGTACACATGATATTAAAAGACTGTACACATATGTACAAGACTATACACACGGCCCTACAAGACTGTACAAATGGTCCTACAAGACTATACACATGATATTACAAGACTGTACACATGGTCCTACAAGACAGTACAAATGTGTACAAGATTGTACAAATGGTCTTACAAGATTGTACAAATGTGTACAAGACTGTACACATGGCCCTACAAGAATGTAAAAATGTGTCAGAAGATTGTACACATGAACCTACAAGACTGTACATATGTGTCAAAAGACTTTACACATGATCCTACAAGATTGTACAAAATGTACAACATTGTACACATGATATTACAAGACTGTACACATCTGTACAAGACTGTAGACATGGCCCTACAAGACTGTAAACATGATCTTACAAGACTATACACATATTAACAAAACTGTACACATGGTCCTACTAGATTCTACAAATACATACAAAACAGTACAAATGGTCAAACAACACTGTACACATGGTCCTACATATCTATACAAGACTGTACACATGGTCCTACTAGATTGTACAAATGTGTACAAGACTGTACACATATGTACAAGATTGTACAAATGGTCCTACAAGACTGAACTCTTGTGTCAGAAGACTATACACATGATCTTACAAGACTATACACATGTGTAAGAAGACTATACACATGATCCTACAAGACTGTACACATGATATTACAAGATTGTACACATAAGTACAAGACTGTGCACATGGCCCTACAAGACTGTACACTTGATCCTACAAGATTGTATACATGGTCCTAATAGATTGTAAATGGTCTTACAAGACTGTACACATGGTCTTACAAGACTATACACATGGTCTTACAAGACTGTACAAATGTATACAAGACTGTACACATGATCCTATAAGACTGTACACATGATCCTAGAAGACTATACACATGTGTACAAGACTGTACAAATGGTCCTACAAGATTGTACAAATATGTACAAGACTGTACACATGATCCTACAAGACTGTACAAATGTGTACAAGATAGTACACATGGCCCTACAAGACTGTACACATATGTAAAAGACTGTAGACATGGCCCTAAAAGACTTTACACATGATCCTACAAGACTGTACACATATGAATAAGACTGTACACATGGCCCTACAAGACGGTACACATGTATACAAGACTGTACAAATGGTCCTACAAGACTGTACACATGGTCCTACAAAACTATATAAATGTGTACAAGACTGTACACATGGTCATACAAGACTGTACAAATGGTCGTACAAGACTGTACACATGGTCCTACAAAACTGTAAAAATGTGTACAAGACTGTACACATGGTGCTACAAGACTGTACACATTCGTACAAGACTATACACATGGTTCTACAAGACTATACACATGATATTACAAGACTGTACACATATGTACAAGACTATACACATGGTCGTACAAGACTATACACATGTGTTCAAGACTGTACAAATGGTCCTACAAGATTGTAAAAATGCGTACAAGACTATACACATGGCCCTACAAGATTGTACAAATGTGTCAGAAGACTGTACATATGATTCTACAAAACTGTACACATGTGTCAGAAGACTGTACACATGATCCTACAAGACTGTACAAATATGTGCAAGATTTTACACATGATATTACAAGAATGTACACGTATGTATAAGACTGTACACATGGCCCTACAAGACTGTACACATATGAACAAGATTGTACACTTGGTCATACTAGATTGTACAAATGTGTACAGGACTGTTCAAATGGTCGTACGAGACTGTACACATGGTCCTACATATGTATATATGACATTACACATGGTCCTACTAGATTGTACAAATGTGTACAAGACTGTATACATGTGTACAAGATTGTATACATGTGTACAAGACTGTACACATGGTCCAAGATTGTATACATATGTCAGAAGATTGTATACATGATCCTACAAGTATGTACACATGTGTCAGAAGACTGTAAACATGATCCTACAATCTTGTACAAATATGTACAAGACTGTACACATGATATTACAAGACTGTACACATATGTACAAGACTGTACACTTGGCCCTACAAGACTGTACACATGATCCTACAAGACTGTACACATATGAACAATATTGTACACATGGTCCTACTAGATTGTACAAATGTGTACAAGACTATACAAATAGTCCTACAAGACTGTACACATGGTCCTACAAAACTGTACAAATGTGTACAAGACTGTACACATGGTCCTAGAAGACTGTACAAATGGTCGTACAAGACTGTACACATGGTCCTACAAGACTATACACATGGTTCTACAAGACTATACACATTATATTCCTAGATTGTACACATATGTACAAGACTATACACATGGTCCTACAAGACTGTACACATGTGTACAAGAGGGTACAAATGGTTCTACAAGACTGTACACATGTGTCCAAAGACTATACACATGATCCTACAAGACTGTAGACATGTGTTTGAAGACGCTACACATGATCCTACAAGACTGTACAAATATGTACAAGACTATACACATGATATTACAAGACTGTAAACATATGTACAAGACTGTACACATGGCCTTACAAGGCTGTACAAATGGTCCTACAAGACTGTACACATGTGTTAGAAGACTGTACACATGATCCTACAAGACTGAACACATGTGTCAGAAGATTGTACACATGATATTACAAGATTGTACACATGGCCCTACAAGACTGTACACATATGAACAAGAATGTACACATGGTCCTACTAGATTGTACAAATGTGTGCAAGACTGTACAAATGGTCCTACAAGGCTATACATGTGGTCCTACAAAACAATACAAATGTGTACAAGATTGTACACAGGGTCCTACAAGACTGTACAAATGGTCGTACAAGACCGTACAAATGGTCCTACAGAACTGTACAAATGTGTACAAGACTGTACACATGGTCCTACAAGATTGTACACATGTGTACAAGACTATACACATGGTTCTACAAGACTATACACATGATATTACAAGATTGTACACATGGCCCTACTAGACTGCACACATGTGTACAAGATTGTACAAATGGTCCTACAAGATTGTACAAATGTATACAAGACTGTACACATGGCCCTACAAGACTGTACACATGTGTACAAGATTGTACAACTGGTCCTACAAGATTATACACATGTATCAGAAGAATGTACACATGATCCTATAGTACTGTACACATGTGTTAGAAGACTGTACACATGATTCTACAAGACTGTACAAATGTGTACAAGATTGTACACACGATATTACAAGACTATACACATTTGTGTCAGAAGATTGTACACATGATATTACAAGACTGTAAACGTATGTCCAAGACTGTACACATAGCCCTACAAGACTGCACACATCATCCTACGAGACTGTACACATATGAACAAGACTGTACACATGGTCCTACTAGATTGTACAAATGTGTACAAGACTGTAAAAATGGTCCTACAAGACTGTACACATTGTCCTATAAAACTATACAAATGTGTACAAGAATGTACACATGGTCCTACAAGACTGTACAAATGGCCGTACAAGACTGTACACATGGCCCTACAAAACTATACAAATGTGTACAAGACTGTACACATGGTCCTACAAGACTGTACACATGGTTCTACAAGACTATACACATGATATTACAAGACTGTACACATGTGTACATGACTGTACACATGGCCCTACAAGACTGTACACATGTGTACAAGATTGTACAAATGGTCCTACACGATTGTACAAATGTGTGAGAGACTCTACACATGGCCCTACATGACTGTACACATGTGTAAAAGATTGTACAAATGGTCAAAATACAAGACTGTACACATGTGTCAAAAGACTGTACACATGATCCTACAAGATTGTACACATGTGTTAGAAGACTGTACACATGATCCTACCAGACTATACAAATATGTACAAGATTGTAGACATGATATTACAAGACAGTACACATATGTGTCAGAAGACTATACACATGATATTACAAGAATGTACACATATGTGTCAGAAGACTGTACATATGATATTACAAGACTGTACACATGTGTCAGAAGACTGTACACATGATCCTACAAGACTGAACACATGTGTCAGAAGACTGTACACATGATATTACAAGACTGTACACATGGCCCTACAAGATTGTACACATGATCTTACAAGACTGTACACATATGAACAAGACGGTACACATGGTCCTACTAGATTGTACAAATGTGTATAAGACTATACAAATGGTCCTACAAGACTGTACACATGGTCCATGGTCCTACAAGACTGTACACATGGTCCATGGTCTTGTAGGAATTTTGTTGGAGGTCTGAATATTGGTTGGTTACCATATGGTGTGGTGCCTATTTCTCTTTGGTCGATGAGAGTAGGGCTTTCATTAGAGTACTTAGTCTACTTGGCCATCAAAGGATGTGGCATAAAATCCTCATCAATAGACAAGAGTAGGGTTCCCATCAGTCTTAAATTCACTGAGTTGGCTCAGCCATCAGAGGATAGCATAGGTTGGGCATGGATGGATGGGGGCAGGGTGCTCATTGGGTTGGATTTTCATTGGGGGTCGGTTGACGGAAAAGTTGAAGTTTCACCAGAATGTCTGTCATCATTACTCAACATTCGATCGAGCATTGGGCTGACTTCAAGTTGTATCGATGAGATTCATGGTTGATGCAAACCCACAATGGTTGTTGGAGGGAGTGGGCTATTGACCTAGGTCATCAAGTCTGCATCGATGAATATGATGCTTGCCGAAAACACGATCGATGAAAGCACATATTAACCAACATATTGTCCATTTATCAAACATTTCTCGGCCCCTCTTGTCAGTTTACAGGAGCATTGTCTCCAACACAGGTGAACATGATAAAATTCTTCATCCTGCTATGAAAACCAAAGAATTTGATCAAAATCCTATGAATCGTCATAAAATTAAGAAAGCCTAAATTCAAGATTGTTCTAAGATAAAATCATGAGAAAAATTGAAAACTAGAATAGAAATTCAACTAAAAGTAGAATGAATATGCATCCATGATTTCTATTACATAATAAGCATCAATGTGGAACTGAAAAATATTTAGAATTCTAGTACAATCCAAAAAAGGCTTCTTTTTGTCCAATAAGCCAAATGGTGAGAAGAAATTTTAGTAGTCAACATATTTTCAATAATAAAATTATCTAATAGAGTATCTACACTTGGTTATGGTTGGATAATATTTCTCCTCAAATCCAAAGAGGAGTATGTGTCAAGAAATTATAGTAATTTAAGATGAGGGATACGTCACCCTAGGAAAAACTACTTGAAGATAGAAAATCCTCAAGGGAGTTTATTCAATTGGAAAGTAGCATAGGTTGTTCATTGATGATACTAATGTTCTTAATGTGTTCGGGAGTATATATACAAAGCTTCATATTATGTATAGATCCAAACATAATCTAGAGGTCCATATAGAATTTAGTATGTGGTGAGTGATAGGAATCAATCAAGATACAAGATTTTGTGATGGTCATCAACTAGGATATTAGATTGAGTGATGTAAATTTTTCATTGATCAATCTCCAAAGCGATGTCTTGTTCACAATCTATATTCTTTTAGTACTTTTTTTCAAATTGTGATCTTTCCTAGTGGTGTTTTTACAACCATAAAGGACTATGATGATTTTATTAATGATGTAATGTTAGTGTGTTTTAATATCGATTATGTCCCAACAACCATGTGATTTGGCATTACATTGTTGTCCCAACTAACAAGTTGTGGATTTAACTTGTCCTCATTATCACCCCATAGGAAGCATTGTTTGATCTTATCAAACTAGGAAATGCCTTTAGTTGGTAGAGGAATGCTGCTAAGAGATAGGTTGTGATGGAGATGAGTGACAATTTATAGTGAGTGAGATGAAAAGATAAGTTAATGGTTGCATATTTCCATCGTGAGAAGTTATTTGGTGCTATGTGAATGATAGGTTTCCATATTGAATTGTGTCTAGTGAATGGAGGAAGAGGAATTCCAAGGTAAGTGATAGGGATATTTTCCTCTCTATAATACAACATAATTTTGAACATATCAAAGGAAAATGGGAAAATGTGAATATTAATAACATTGATTAGTTCAAGTTGATCTTATACCTAAAAAATGTGAGAACAAACCAAGAATTCAAATATTGTTAATGATGTTATTTTTGAAATGAGAGAAAGAATTAATGAGACCTAATAAGGTAAATAGATTAAACATTTTTTCCAAATAGATATAAAAATGATGAAAATATAAGGGGACAAAGGCGTTACCTTGTCTAATCCCATGAGTAATGGTAAAGTAATTAAAAGTTTAACCCTTAATGAGAGTGAAAAAAGGAGTCAAATTAATGCAACTGGTGATCCATGGATCCATCTTCTATGTAATGACAAACCTCTAAAACATTCTATGCGTAATTGCTAGATGATATTGTCAAAATATTTCTCAAAATCTAGCTTAAGAATCAGGATAGGAGGTTATATGTTTTCACTAGCAATAAGATAACAATCATGAATGTGTCAACCATTAATGAACATAGATTATTTAAGCCCTATAATATATCGAATGTGTACTTTCAGTTGAGAGATCAAGAGTTTGGAGATGATTGTTCATAAGGCATTAGTTATGCTAATAGGAAAAAAATGCTAAATGGAAGTAGGGTCTTTTGTTTTCTTTATAGAAGTGTTAAGAGTTTGGTTGAGGATACAAATTTGAAGTTAAAGATCATTTTGATGGTATAAGTAATTGAACAAATTTTGAAAAGAAGATTTTATGTTCTCTCATTGCATTTGGTAGAAATCTATGCTAAATTTGTCATGGTTGGTGATTTTCAAGTAGAAAGACTCTTTGATGTATACAATAGAAGATAAGGCAGACATGAGGGAATCAAGATTTGAAATTTTATTAGAGGATAACAATGACCAATTCAATAAAAAAAAGTCAGAGTAGGATCTGTTATGATTGAAAACTTTGTGAATTGTTCATAGAAATGTTTGATATAATGTTCTGCTTTGTTACCATATGGTTGTTAAGATAAGTAATGTGGATATTGGGATATTATTTTCCAAAACATTACAAATTACATGAGAAAGTTTAGTGTGATTATCACCTTATCTAAGCCATGATCATAGTTTCAAAACGATGTCTTGTTTTGCAGTAACATAAAGGAAATACATTATTATGAATTGAGTTAAATATGAATAAGAAAAAGGAGGCTCTGAGGTATAATGTTCTCTTGTTACAAGAATTGAATTTTTTATGAATATATCCAAAATGTTCCTTATTTTGGGTGATCAACTTGTGTCACAAGTATTTAAGCTTAATATGTGTGTTAGAAAAAGGTTCAATATCAAATGTGCTCATCTTCTAAGAAGAGGTAATGATATTAGTGTAAGATGATGTTCAGTCTAGAATCTCTCAAAGAGAAACTATTAGGTCCCCGAGGAGTTAGACGAATGTAATAATAGGGTGGAAATCATCAAACATGAGTCTATAGGTAACCCTGGAAAAAGTAAGCAGAATGTTGGTTTTCCATACCTAAGATCAAAGAAAAGAATTGAGATGTGACTAGGAGTTTCCTCCATTCCATGTGAAAATTAAATCAATAATAGATAAATATATGAGGCTATTATCAAGAATGTACTTGGTGAAGAGTTTGTTATTTTCATAGTCTAGAACTTTCAAATGGTACATCTAATTATGCTAATACTAAACCTAGTAAGTTTGAAATCACCACCTAGAAACCAAGATTTCTATCTATAGGTTTAGGATAGATGGATATTTTCAAATAATACAATTTATCATGTTCTTATTCACCTTAACTACTAGAGAAAGACCATATAAGTTTGTCTTTAATATTTCAAAAAGTGTTGGTAATTATTACAAGCCTCATCAAGTTTTGACATGTTCTAGACTATTAGGGTTTGAACTAGACATGATTATTCCAATGAGATCCATTGCAGTGATTTGCTCTGTTGATAAAGTTTCCACCAAAGGTAGTTAATTGCAAACATTAAACTTTTGTTTTTTTGTTGGAAAATTTTGAAATTAATTTTTTAAGAACAAAGAAAGTGTCTGATCTTATGTTTCCTATAAGAAGATGATGTCTTGAAAACATTCTATGATGCACTAATCATGAGAAAAAGTGGATATATCACAGAGGTTGAAGGGAGGTAACTAGATATGTATGTTGGTAATTTGGTATACCACGATAGAGATGGTATGTCTATTGGTCCAACCAAGATGAAATTATGAATTGATCATATCAAAGTTTGCATGTATATTATCATCCAAATAAATACCAACTATATCAGTGGCGCATATGAAATTGGAATTTTATTCCAATGAAATAATGGATGAAATGGGACTATAAACATTGTTGTCTAAAGAAGGGGGACATGTAATAGTATAAAGAGGATTACCTGAGTTTGTGTTATCAAATATGTTCTTTTGGGATTTGTTTGTAGAGTAAGCATGAATTTATCATTATCATTCTTGTCATTTTTTTAGAACACGTCTTGAAACAACCTTATCAAGATCTTCATCATTTTTATTCCCAATTACAACCAAGACTTGATTCTTGATTTGTTTAATCACATCTAAATTATCATATGTCTTATTTTCAACATGATTGTTAGAATAATGAACATCAACTACAAGAAAATAAGGAATTAGCGACCTAAGTAGAAACAACGTAAAATGTTTGTCATAATTTTTCTTTAAGAATAAAAGAGAATGTCACTTCAAAATATGTAATAATAAAAAAATATCTAATTCATATTTTTTTTTGAAAAACCATAGAGATCAGATTATATTCATCCCGCCCTCTACTACGGGCCAAATGTTAGAGAAATTAACATCTAGATTACTTGTGAGCCACGGGGGTGCCACATTTTGGAAGGTAAAAGCAGTGCTAACAGAAATAGAAAAGCGGGCAATACAGTCAGCTACATTATTATGCACTCTAGGAACGTGAACTATGGAATTAAGACCGACTTCATTCTGGAGTTGTTGAAGACGGCGCATGTGCGGGAGGAACATGGTTGTTGCGGATGCAGCCTTGGTGGTAATGGATACCGCAGAGGTAGCATCAGACAGAATGGTGGGTGCACGCCATCCTGTAATTTTGCAAAGTTCCAAGGCCCATATAATGCCTTGTATCTCTGCCTCCAATGTCGAGCTGGCATGGCTGGGAACTCCGTGGCCCAGAAGGCAACCTCCATGGTTGTCTACAACATGAATACCTATCCCAGCGCGAGTGGATTCAACATTATGAGAGGCGTCAACAAAAATAACAATGTCACTGAGAGTAGGGGGGTTTCTGGCTTGGCTGCACACCGCCGTGCGTGTCGAGAACAGCGTCGGGGTTGCCAAGAGGGCTCGAACTCGGTCCTTGATGAAGGATACCCGCATATGGAGAGGTTGCTGCTTCCTGTTGTGTACAAACTCATTTCTCTGTGACCAGATTGCCCAGCATGCTACTAGAGGCAACATGGATGGAGGGTCCGTGCCTTTAGAAGAGATGATCGTTGTGATCCATTCATCCTCAGGAAGAAGGAAGAAGGATGGGTCCACCTGACAGGTAACCCACACTTCCCTGCTGAGGTTGCAGTCGCGGAGAGCATGCACCAGGGTGTCACTTGCATTTGCACAAACCGGGCAGTTGTCGTCGACAGGGATATGGCGGCAGGACTTCTCCACATTGGTGAGCAACGCCTTGTGGAGCAGAAGCCATATAAAAGTGCAATCACGGGGCAGAACCGGCAACCTCCAAATAGTATCCCATTTTCCAGGCAGGGAAAACCCAATGTCCGTGCGGAGCCATTTGTATGCAGACTTGGTGGTAATAAGGCCAGTAGGCGACCCATGCCAATGGCGAGTATCATGGCCAGCTGACGGAGAGGGCGGGAAGACATGCTGGATATGCGGCCAGGAACTACTCAGAAGATAGCTATGGATGAAGTCCCAGTCCCAACCATTACCTTCCATGCCCATGGCTGAGATAGTAAGATCCGCGAGGTCAGGCGGCGGCACAAGAGAGGGGTCAATGTCTTTAATAGATAGGTCGTGAAGCCATCTATCGCTCCAAACATTAGCAGATTCACTGTTATTGATAGTTACCGCCGAGTCATGAAGGATGGCTGGCATGTGCTTCCTAATAAAAGCCCACACCAAGGAACATGGTTTTTTTATAGGTGTGTCATTGCACATGTACTTGTTATGCATAACACGAACCCATAGGACATCTCTGTTGTTTATGAAGCGCCAAACATTACCGAGCATCAGAGCTTGATTCTGAGACTGTGCATCCTTGATGTCCAGACCTCCGTCGGATTTAGCCATAGTAACCTTCTTCCACGAGACCAGAGAGAGGCTGTGGTGGGATCGACTGCCAGACCAGAGAAAGTTCTTCACGTGCTTGTTAATATCATCACAAAGCGCCTGTGAGAGCTGCACCGATTGCATAGTGTAGCTGGGAATGGCTTGGAGAGTGGATTTTACAAGAGTGATTCTTCCAGCTAGGGACAATTGTCTTGCTGACCAGCTCGTCATGCGGTCCTTCATAGTATCAACAATTACAACATGAGTTGATTTGCTGACTCAGTGGTGTAGAATGGGAACACCAAGGTATCAACCCAAGTCACTGGTGTGTGGAATACCAAGGCGCCTGTAGAAAGTATCCCAGACTTGGCGTGGGGTATTAGGAGAGAAGAAGCAATGTGACTTGGTCTTAGACACCCGTTGCCCAGATGCTCACGCAAAGGCTTGGAGAACTTTATTGATTCCCTTAGCTTGCCCATCAGAAGCCTCTGCCAGTAAGAGTATGTCATCGGCAAAGAAGACATGCGATAACAGCGGGCCTTGTCTGGAAAGATGAATAGGCTTCCATGCTCCTTGGTTTATGGATTGCAAGATGGCTTGACTGAGTCTCTCCATACATAGAACAAAGATGTAGGGGATGATTGGGTTGCCTTGGCGGACTCCTTGTGAATTTTGAATGACTCAAGAGGGAAGCCTTCCCAGAGAATCGAGGTGCACCCTTTAGTAATGATTTGCATAATAAGATTAACCAAAACAGCCAGAATACCAGTCCTCTTGATGGTGTCATGGATGAACGCCCAACTCATCTTATCAAAAGCTTTAGCAAGGTCTATCTTGATGCAAGCTAGCACCTTGCCATTAGTCCTCGTACGCATGGTGTGGATAACCTCCTGGACAAGTATCATATTATCAGTGATGCGCCGGCCCGGGAGGAAACTAGATTGAGTTCCAGAAATCCATCCTTGCAGGAGAGGCTTGATGCGTTCCACAATGATCTTGGATATCAGTTTGAAGCACGTGTTATTAAGAGAGATAGGATGGAGGTCACTGCAGGTTTGGGGTTGTATGGTCTTTGAAATCAGACACATATAGGAGTCAGCAAGCCAGTCTTCAATGGTACCTGATGTGAAGGTATCTTGTACGGTGCGAATAAAGGAAGAGCCAACGTTGTCCCAGTGCTTTTGGACGAATGAGTTGCAGATGCCGTCAGGCCCGGGAGCTTTGTTAGGCGCCATCATGAACATGGTGCACTTGATTTCAGCAGTAGAGGGGAGGGCGCTAAGGTTGCGCATGGTGGCCTCGCATGGCTGGTCGAAGGTGACAACGAAGCTAGCAACAGCAGCAACACTGCGAGCACTGGGTAGCGGGGCAGTCATCAAATCAAGGAAGAAGTTGTGCACATGCAACCTAAGGGAAGCTGGATCTTCTACCCAGTTGTCAGTGTTGTCCTTGAGCCTTGTAATCTTGTTGAAGAGGCGGCACGCCTTGATGTAGGTATGAAAGAACTTTGTGTTGGCTACGCCAAGGCGGAGCCAATTAATGTTAGCCCGCCGACACCAATTAGCTTCCTCTTGAAGGAGAATATTGCTGTACTCATCTTGCAAATATTCCAAGGTGGAGTCAGAGGAAATATGAGACAAGTTGGTAGAGGATACCTAGATGTTATTTATCTGATGCATGATTTTGTTTTTGCGTTTGCTGTTGGAAGTTTGAAGCTTGGAGTCCCATGCAAATGCCGCCTCACGGAAGGCGGGAAGAGCATCGAGTAAGTTCTTCATCGGATCCCAAGATTGAAGAATGCCTTTTTAAACCCAGGGGTCAATGACCAAGACTCTTTAGTTCGGAAAGACTTAGTGCGAGCCTGGCATTGTGTGGAATCGTGAATGAGCAACGGGCTGTGGTCGCTATAAAGACTAGGAAGGACAGTCACTGATGCAGAGGTTGCCATAGTCAGCCAATTGTCGTTGGCGATGACTCGATCCAGCCTCTCTAAGAGTTGGAGCCTCTTGAAGGTGTGGAAGGGGCCGTTAGCCTTGATGTCTGCTAAGCCAGTATGCAGGAGAAGAGAGTTGAACTTCCTACTCGAGCGGCGGTCAATGGAACACCCGTTGTGTTTTTCAGAGATGTCCAGCATGGTGTTAAAATCACCGATCACATCCCATGCACCATTAATGGAGTTGGAAATGTCATGCAAATGATTCCACAAAAGGTCTCTCCTACCTGGATTAGGAGCACCATAGACGAACGTTAGGTGTGAGGAGTCATTAATGCAACAGTGTATGAACTGTCTGTGGTTGAGGACGAACTTGATGGAGCAGCGAGCATCATCCCATAACACCCAGATGCCACCCAAAAAGCCAACATCCTCGACCTGGTGAGAGGAAGGGAAACCCAATTGCTTTATGACGCCATTAGCCTTGGACCCACTTATATGCGGTTCAACAATAGCCATAATATGAAGCCTATGTCTTCTTCTGAGATCCTTGAGAAGACAGATCTTCTTCTTGAAACAAGCACCTTGAATATTCTAGCAGAGGATGTTCAACATTAAAACACTGAGAGAGAGAGAGAGGGGTGTGGGCAACTCAAGCAGTTGCCGCACGGAGGCCGACAGATTGATCATCGCCGACCATAGCATCATCAGGAGATTCTGATTCGTTGTAATGCATCTTAAATATTATGACCATTATGTAATTAAATCATTTCTTTATCTTTCTATACCTAACATAAACCTAATACCAACTTTGAGAAAAAAAACTCATTTTGGCCTTTAATTTAGTTGAAATTCCCAATTTTGTAGCCTCTCAGGACCAAACCCCACCATCACCCACAGAGAGTCTACTCCGCCCCTTCAAACTTTTTTCCCCGTGACATTGTCTGCCCAACTTTTGATATCCTCGATCTCATCACCACAAAGTGACACTAGTGTTAATAAGCAAACCGTAGTTCCCTTTCTCATGTAAGAAGTAGATGAAGATGTAGAGCATGCATAAGTTATAAGGAAGGTTGTGGAAGATCTTATTATTTGTTTAACATTCTGTATATGAATATCCAAGTAGGAGAAAGGATGACAGAAGGTAGGATGAAGGTCGTAGAAGGTAGGAGGCGACTACACTAGCCTTGTAAGTAAGAAGAATAAGCAAGTAGGAGACACCTTCATGTTCACTACATATACAAAGACATCGGGGTAATGCATTTTTATTTTATTCCACTATATTTCAATTCCCAATTCAATTGTAATTTCATTTTTTATAGAATTTAATGGTTATCGGAGAAATTGTTTTTTATGGTTGATCTTTACTTATCCCATGCCACCTCGCTCTCTGAATTAGAGGTCACAGTCATGATCCTTGGAGGCCATGTACCATGGTGAGACTCTACTTTTCCTTGTCCCTTGGTTTTGATACATCCTAAACTATATCTTCTTATAGAATAATGTATTCATCCATCATATCATTGTGAATAGGTATGTCAAGATACACTTTGAGAAGATGAGCAATGTTTCTTACCTTAACCCACTCCCCTTTATTATCAGGAATGTAGGCCTCATCTTTACCCAGTTATCTAAAGGAGGTCAGGGAGGAGGTTACTCTCCTTGCAAATCTTCCCATCATTCCATTCTCATATGATTTTTTTGTGATGTCTATTTATGAAAGTGGATCCATCTTGAGCCCTGAGATCCTTCACGTCATTGTATATGACCTTATTGAGAAAATCACCATAGATGTATCCATGGTCACAATAATATCATGAGTAATATCCTACCCCATAGTGGTTTCTACATCCTGTGTTCTTATCACTACATTTTTATGTCTCTACCTGATTAAGGAAAAGATTGTTTAGATGTCATATATATACATATATCTTTACATGTATTAGATTATTCTGCCTCAGACATTACAATAACTTTCAACATCATCTATTTAGCAGATCCTCCAATGGGATTTGATTTGGTTCACACAATAGATAGTGTATTTCCTGCTCACTAAATATAAAGACACCAACCAACCCAACCAAGGAATGTTCACAAACACATATGATCATCGTATAAATAGTAGAGATCAAAGGCAACTTTTATTCTTCAAGCCTTCTATTAGCTAATCTAACTATCATTGACAACTTTTATATCTTATGGATTCAAGTTTCTAAGATTAGCACAAATCTTAACGAATTGAAGAAAACTTCTAATTCATCCCTTAAGATTCTATATATTTTGATAGCAAAACTGAACCCATTGACAAAAACAATAAAGCCGAAGTTCATAGATCAATTCTCAAGAATTATAATCAAATCATACATGAAATCATAGCATAAGAACTATCTAAAATAAGTATCATTGATCATACCTAAAAGTCTTTGCATGGATTATTTGAGAACCAGGTTGTCTTATTGTCGGCATATCATGTATACTTAATGCCAATTGCCAATGGTAATGTTTCATAAGTTTTTCGTTACTATTTTTTATTTTTATCATAAACAGATCAGTCATGGCTGCATTTTTTGCAATTCAATGTCTATGTCATCTCTCTTCAATGTAGAACACTAACTAGGAATGTCAGGGATAGGGAACATGTTAGGCACTTTGCTTTCTATGTTATCTAGGTTGGGTAGGGCACGTGTTGTCCCACACCTCAAAGTAGCTATGCCATTGTGAACATGGGGATTTCTTTGGGTGGTTTAGTTGTTAAGAAGGAAGATGAAGACAATTTTATATTTGTGTTTGAGGTTTTTATTAAGGCCATATGTGGGTGTATAACACATTGCAAGTTCTTATTATAAGTTTTTCTATCAGGGGCAATTGCTGGTAGGAACGATGTAAGGATATGTTGTGTATGGACCACATTATTCATGGAGTCTAGAATAAAGTGGTGGATTGATGTTTGATCTAAGTGATTCGATTAAGGGGACCGCTATGGGTGTACTATAGACATTTTATCAAAAAGATTTGGTTGCTTCATTAAAGTTGTTGAATTTTGGTGGTATGGATCTTTACAGTAGGTAATAAATGTTGGAGTGGCCATGACCTCTCTTTGTGATGTGTGGCAATTTTTATCCTTTTAGTTTATTTTTAGGGATAATACTGGGACACATAGTAAGATTGATTATGATATGTTCAATTCTCTCTTCCTTTCATTTTGATGTATATGGTGGGGTGATTTTTGTGATTGACTTAGTGATGATTCAAGCAGTGGGGAATGAAACGGAGCAAGGGGGATTTGGTTAATGATGTATCTATGCACTTGATACATTCTGATTTATATATGTGATTGACTGCATTCTAATTAAGATAAACTCTCTACCTACTCCTTCCACTAGATAGATGAGGTTGGACTAACACACTTACACATACAATGATTTTTGAGAATCCAATGTCTGTCTATATTGTGAGTGAAAAGGATGGTTCAAGCTTTTTTTTTGTTTAAATAGTCAACATGTGCTTGATTTTATTGGTTCTTTACCCAAAGGGCAAAATTCCATTGACATTCGTATTTCTTTTATCATATGTTGAGTCTACAATGCCTCTTTTTTTGGGTATTTTCTCTAGTCTTTGATATGAGTTCTTAATTCGGATTGATTAGATGTCTACCACTCCAAGTCATGCATCTCTTATTAAATACTTTTATTCCTCTTTAGACTGTCTTATGAATTTACTTTTAAGTGTTAAAGGCTTGTGTGTTTATCTCTCTTCTAATGGTTTTTGGTCTTTTTCCAAGGTATGTTGATTCCTTTCTGGTATACCTTACTTATCATTTCTATTTTGATAAATGGAAATGGAGATCCATCTATCTTTCAAATGGTTTGCATTCAATGGTTTCTATGGGACTTCAATGGTATCTTAAGTTTTATTTAGAGAGAAATACTTCAAAGGGTCTTATGCTAGTTTTATGTCTTAATATGGAGATTAGTTGTTGTTCACTCATTCTAGTGCCTTTTCCTTTTTATCCACTAAGTTAATTTGAGAACTCTTGGTGATTTTGTTTTGATAAGGTTCTACTATAGATGATATGAGAAAGTTGATAAATATTCTTAAAGAAAATTGCCTTTAATCAATATGGGTTATGTCAATCTAAGGTCCCCTTTGAGATTTTCTTAGGTAATGGTTGCCAGTTCTTAGTAAATTTTGTTTCTTAAATTTTTAGGCTTGTTTATTGACAAAGGGTGTAAGGACACAACATTATAGTTTTTAACATAAAAAAAATAAATCCAAAGAGAGACAAAGGAGCTTGAGATACCCAAAAAGGTAAAAACAAGAAACATATGAAAACTATTTAGGCTGGTGTCACTCACTTTGAAATTTTAGATTCAAACTTCTCATTGTGTCATATGAGATCATTCTTGCAGTTGTATGATTATTGAACCACTTTTATCATGACCATGATCACAACCCATCCTCCTCACTATACAAAAAATATAAAACAAATCATTAGTATGGCGATGCTTATAGATGATTTAATTGCCATGATAAATAAGAAACACATATTATATTAATTTTTTTGCTATAGTTTATCAATATGCTGATCTTCTTTGTTACACCTTTATATTTGTAATTACATCATTGTTAAAGTCTTGGTTAGATGACTTAGGTCTTTATCATGAATTCCGGTTTGTGTCTATAGTATTGTTTCTGTTAAGACAATTGACATTAGTGAACATAAGTTAAATTTCAATTATTGATCAATTTACATTGCCACATTAGACATCATATTTAAGCATCCATGTTTTTAGACACCATTATATGTGTTTCATGTTTAGTAAACACATCAATAAATGGTTTTTCCTCCTAGGGCACTGCTGAGTATATATAGGGAAATTTGGGTTGCCTCCAAGGTCTTCTAGTGTCTACCTAAAATTTTATGTGTGTATTTATAGTGGTGACATAAATACATTAGTTTGTGTAGGTTGATTATTAAAAAAACACCTCAGCTATTGAAGATGTATTGTTAGTCCTCTCAATACTATTGATAAGATGAAGTGCAATGCAGAAGTGAGTAGACAATCCTCCATAATTTCTTAAGGATAAAGTACCCATTTAAGTGACCACTTTTTGAAAATCCAAGTCCACCTTTTAATATATACACATAGATAGTTTATCATTAACAATCAAGATAAATTGTCCACCTATTAAGTATTAAGATATATGATACCAACGATAGATAAATTATTACACATAAAATAAAATTTTTAAGTACTTTCTCAGAGCCAAAGTTTTCATTAAAAAGGATGACAAAATTAGGATAAACAAATTATGAAATCAGATCCAAGGGGCATTCACAAACAATTTTATAGCATAACACTACCAATTCATTTCTCCTTTAGGACAACAACACATTGATACCATTAATGATTGTCTTCTGATTTGGCTATAATGGGAATATTAAGTACGACATGGATCTTGTCTTTACCTTCTCGTAAATTACAAAAATTTTGTGTCCCAAGAACATGTCTATCTATTCGTGAGATCAACAACAATGTACGTGATTCCATTTTGGGCTTCATTTAAAATATATCAAAATGTATTGTATCATAATTCACACTAAGTAAGGTCTAATAAGGATCATGAATGGTGTGGTTTTTGGTGTACTTAGTATTTATTAATCTCAGACTACACCAGTCTAGAGGATATAATTTTTTAAAATTAACCACAATATATAAGGAGAATACATGCATGTATATACATGAAATAAAAGTTTCAAAATATGAATGTTTTAGACATAATTTTCTAGCTTAGGGAGAAAATTAGACGATTTTCTATACAAGACAACAAATTGTAACAAACATGAAAAGAGATTCAGATTTGATGAAACTCTTTACTATTAGGTGATCTAAAATAATTGATGAAACTGTTTACCATTGAATCAGATTTGATAAAATGTTTTTTTCCTCCCCACAACCCATCCAATATGATCCACAAAAACTCCTCTGTCAATAGAGATACTTAAATATCTATGTGTGAATCTAAAACAAGTGGCACAATATAGGATTGGTTCCCATCTAAAGGCCTTGCTCCTACATGAATACTAAGAGTAGAATGCCTTCTTATGAGACCAAGGTAGTATGTGTGTAATCACTAGCTAGTATTTTTGAGATGATCTGGTTCTAGACTTATAGCTTCTACTCATCTCTTGAGTTTACATATAGAGCATGTGGTGATGGAATAGGAGGAATTGTCTCATCTAAAAATTCAGCATGACAAATATTTTTATGTAGTTGTGCATGCTCTTGGTTTTCAGCCCAGTCAATCGCAAATCAATCGAAACAATGGGATCTTTGTAATATCAACATGTGGATCCGGTTCCTCCATGTGGAGCACACCAAACTATTTCATGAATTTCATATGAAATAAAACTAAATAGGATGTAGAAAAAATAAGTTTTGGTGGAATGTATAGCTCTTATTGTGATTGTACCACATCATCAGAATCAATCAGATATGCAATTGAAGTTGGTTGTTTATCTTCCATTATAGATTCAACCAAGTATGGTTGATCATAGTAATTGTTCATATGTGATCTTGTAAAAGGAAAATGTGGTGATCCTTAAAAAACTACAACTATGTCAAAGTGATTCTCTTGTTGATGCTTTTTGTATTGATGTTTCAAAGTCCTTAATGTAGAGAAAGTGGAATACAAGTAGAAATGTTTACTCATGGATCTTGTACTTTAGGTTGTGTCACTGTCTTTAGATACTGGATGAAATAAATATCATCATCCTCATCATTGCCTATAAATTACGAAAGATTCACCTTCCCTTGAGATCCTTATAATTGACTCTCCAATAATGCAAATGGCTGGTAGAGTTGTGGTCTAAGAAGTGCCAATTGTGACATCATTCTTTTGCCCCAAGTTTGTCCATCATCTAGAATTACTTGTTGGATAGCTAAAATATTTTGGAGAGCCTCCAACCTCTAGTTGTTGTCAAGATATTGATTTGTAAGATAAGGCTCTTCACCATAACTCCCATAACATTATTGACTATATCTTGCCTCCTCTAGAAGATCATTTTCATAGAACGACTCCTCATAGTATCCCCTAAAATATTGTTGATGGCATTCTTCTTCATATCTATATTTAAGGAGTCTTTCTTAATGCTCGAGGTTGATCCTCTAAATAACAATTTTGGCTTGTAGAGTCAATTCAGGATAGCCTCGACACTCAGTGTAGATCCTAGTATTATGTGCGACTATGATCCTACACATCAATACTTTAGCCTTTAAAGTATCTTCGTGTAAGAATCATATGTTATGATTGAAGGAGGCATATTTTCCATATTGTATGATTTGTGGCGCTAATCACTGCATTTAAAATGAATTCCATAAAAATAGAAAATTTAACTATCAACAACAAGGGAAGGAAATTTTCCAATAATTGAATATAAAAGAATTCTTTACAAAAAAATTGAAACCATAAATTACAAAATTTTGATATAGAAAGAAAAAAATCTAAGATAAAATAAATTTTGTAACCAAACTAAGGGTTATAAAAAGAAACGAAAATTTACAATGAAAAAGTAAGGAGTTGACAAAATGAAAACTTAAAAAAACAAACTAAAAAATATGAAGTAAAACTAAAAATTACAAATGAAAACTAAAATTACAAAATCAAAATAGAAAGAAAAAAAATTCTAACTTATCTCAATAGACAAAAATGGTCTTGTTTTCCTCACAAATGGTGTTAAAATTTGATTTTGGTAGATTATAGAACAATAATTTCACCTAAAGAAAAGTCTCCAGATGTTTACTGAAACTACGTACAATAATCACCACCCTCAAGAGGATAGGTTGCATCATAGTATAACTAAGAATTCAACCCAAAGGATAATATTTTTAAGAACTATTTGTATTTTAGTCTAACAAAGAAAGAGTATTTGATAAGGATAGATCAAGTTGATGGTTTGAATGATTAACTACATTTATAATATAAGAAATAAATCATATTAATAAAGAAATGATCTTTAACACTAGGAAAAAACACTAGGAAATTCTAATCGATATCACTCTTCAAATTTAGCATGTTTAGGTTAGGACCATGTGGGTCGTGTCCTTTCAAAATACAATTAACACAAGGACCAAGCTCCTCACAGAACCGAGATCTCAGTGTCCACAAATATTTATCCAATCATCTAGTAGAACTCCTTGAGGGATCTCATCTAGAGTTCTATGAGTTCCTTTGGTGTTCTAATCCTAGGTTTCATGGATTTACACCAAGAATTATAACAAATAAGCAATGTGATAGACCAAGTCATAAAGAAAGTGCAATTTTTGAATGAAACTTGTCTGATATACCCAAATACCCTGAGTTAATAACAACTAGAACAAATTAAAGGTTGTGGGGATATGTCCCTTTCCTAGTAATCGGATCTAGTCACTCATGTTATTCATGATACAAAGAGATAGAGTGAAGAAGAAGCTCATTGAGAAAGTAACAGTGTAGAGTAGAATATCAGTGGTATCATTGTAACTCCAACGATAACTTTAGTCTCTAGTTCTGATCTACCAAGAACCGCATCTTCCCATCAAACTAGAGGCTTTCATCTCAGGATCTCATTAGTGCCATCTAGGATTTTTGACGAGAAAGAATAAGTTTGAACCCCTTTTGAAAGTGGCAATTGGCTTGTATTTATGGTAAAAGATGAAAGTATTAGGTTTGGCTTCCTTGATAAGTCAAGTATGAAATTCTCAAATACCAAGCATAATTGATTAGATCTCTATTAAAAAATAAATGCCTAGCTTTGATAGATTTTCAATTTATGCCGAGATAGATTTGTGCGCGATCAAAACGATAGCCTTCACTGCAATAATTTCTATGTATTGTCCTTAATAGGCAATTGATACTAATTTTGTATTGTTCTTATTGTGACTGTCTAACTACCTTGACTTCTTTGCAATACACATCCTCGAAAGGCATGATTTATTAATTACTATATGGTATTGACAACTTTATTGTAGATTTCTATGAGTTTTGGTCAAATTTCAAGCCGGTCATAAGTCCTCGAGCGGTCTAAAAACTATATTTTTCCTTTAGATAATGAAATTCTCTTTCCAACACATATTTAAACATTAAGTTCCGGATGCAAAATATAATGTCTATTTTGGTGCAAGATATAGCAAGCATTGTGGAAAGATCTACAAGAGAGTTGGCTGACTAGAAAGCCAATCGATCGGTTGGATAACCAATCAACTGATTGGCCTCGTTGGTAAGTATTTCTTGTCCTAAAACATTATATGAGGTTCTTACTCTAATTGTTAGAGTTGGGAGTGAGGATATGCAATTGTTGGTTTATTCTATGGCCTTTGAGGAGGGATATTTGCCTCTCTTTTAAACTTGCATCAATCCTTCAAAGAAAATATCCAAAATATATATTAAATACCAAATAAATTACATGAACCACTAAAATTCTAAAATAAGTTAAATATTGAGTTGAATGTAAACAAAATATATGAAATTAAATATAAAATGTAACTAAAAACATGATGAATATGCATTCATCAATCTTGTTAACCATGTAATTAGGAAAAACAAATTAAAATTTAGGTTAAATAATTGTTTTTTTTCTGAAACAATTGGTTCAAGTTCTTAATCAAGCATTCAGTTGTGATTATCAAATAAGATTATGGCTAAGCCAGGTTAAATGTTTTATAAATTGTCTACTGCTAAATAAATGAAATGAATTGTATATTAAACATTATCATGACAACTACGATCTTGATGTGAAAGGGATCAATGGTGATAACTTTCACTAGTATTTCATACATGATACCCAAGTTTGACATTTATCGATTTTACCTATCTTGTGTACCTGAGATGGGGTGTGTAAGGTAGAGAGACTTTATACTCTTACCTACCCAATGTTTGGCAACTGTAAGGCAGACTAGAGTCTATTACATAGGGTTTCTAATTAACCGTATGATGTAAAAAGTGAGTCTAACATGATAACTTTTGGTATGTTGACTTTTAGTTGATCAAGTATTTATTAAGTAAATCCAGCACAAATTTAATAATACATATTGACAAGCTAAGATATAAGACTACATCATCTATTTTCTAATAGATGTTAGTATACATATGTTTATTTCACATTTATTCAATGTAATCCATATATGTCACTACATGTAAGAGATTTATTTGTTTGACCTAATTTTGATACATTCTTATTCTTTATCTATTGAGAAATGACTAATCCAAAAAATAGTCTTCTCTTACAAGTGTTCCACTCAGTCAACATTGTTGATAAGTGATGTTTGAAATTTTTACAAGTTTTGACTCAATTTTAGTCAACCTAGGAGTCACTCATCTGTAGCGATGCATTATTCACCATCTAAAGTGGAGAATTATCTTCGTGTTGTAGGTTACATGTATAGGATGTCCATGTACTAGGGATTTCTAGGAGGGAGTGTGTGGATGTTGTGTTGTATTTTATCTTGATCTTTGGATGTGAAAGTAAATGTAATAGTATTACTTACTACTGCTTAGTGTGCTTGCATTTTATCTTGGACAATGTGTTCATCTAAGGTTTTTTAATATATGATATGAAGAAATTGGTTACATCTCTATTGTTTATGTGGGGTCCCAGAGCTAGGTTCTCACACTTTCCTTACTCTTCTTCTCCCATTTTGTCCCATTATACTATTGGATTGTACCTAACTCTTTCTCACGTCAATTATTTGTTCTAGATTATATTACCTTGATTGGTTAGACAAATAAATAGGTTGTTAGTAGCCTATTACACCCATTAATGTTTATGAATATGTAAGATGCATGCATAAAAATTCATGATTTGATCTCTGACCGAGTTTATTTCTTTATATTAAATGATATCCTCGTCGGAGATCATATCAAGGTAGATCTCGAGTATGCAGTATAACAAAAAAACACATCTATTGGGGACCACTAAATTCTTTCTAATCTTACATGAATGCTTGGCACATTGGTAGTCATATTGAGACTGATGTTTGGTTTTGTCCGTAAAACTTTCATATCTCAAGAGGGACATTTTAGAAATCTTAAAAACTACTTGCATTGTATAATATAATTTTTGTGATGGAACATTCTGCATTCTTAGGGTGGTCCACACCAACTTAGGTTCTCCCTTGATAGTTTTCTTGTCTTCGCTCCGGATTCATCTATGTGCAATCTATGTTAGATAGAGCTCTATTATTTTTTTTGTTTCATATCTACTTAGAGAACAAACGAGGAAATGCTATCAAAATTTTCTCGAAAACCCAATACACATTATACACTTACATCCTAAGTGAGATTAGGTGTTCAAGAACAGTCCCAAACCGGAGACTATCTAAGATTTACTCCTAATGAGTAAATCTTGGACGGGTTTCTAGGCCAACAAAATCATATCATTAAGAGCATGGTTTCATGTTAGGTCATCATAGGTCATAATAATCTACTAGAATGAGCAACAAAGGTCTCGTGGTGTTAAAATAGCATAAAAGTATTAGATCTTGATTCTAGAGTATACAAGACATAATAGTGACTACTAATTTTGTGGGGTGATATCATTTCATGGGATTTATATATTCAAACTTAACAAGTGTACAAGGTGCATCATTTTAATACTCTAAAGGTGACTAGTGGGTCATAGCACATAAAAGATACATTACAAGGAAAGTAAGCAAGCTAGCACAATTAACACTCATCTCAAGGGAACATTAGTTACTGAGGTACCAGGAAAGAGTGATTGTAATCACTAAGATCATACAAGTAGCAATGTTGATTAAGTCTATGTGATTTAAAATCAAACAGTTTAATAAAATAGGGTTCTTGGGGGATGTTTACCTCTGTTTGAGCCCAGCCGGGCATAAGCAGGGAGAGAGGGTGAGATGGAGGGTAGGCAAGCAGGAAGGGGGCGAGCAGGCAGGCGGCGGTCAACAGCCAGACGAGCAGGGAGCCAGCAGGCAGTCGAGCGGGCAGCCGGCGAGCAGTAGGTGGCCGACGAGCAAGCAAGAAGGAGGGAGAAGCTAGGGCGTCGGTGAGCAGTCACAGCCGGTGAGCATAGAGGGAATAGCGGCGGCGGCGGCGAGCAAGGAGACGGCGGTGGCGGTGGCGAGCAAGGAGAACGGCGACGGTGGGCGGCGGCGCGTAGGGAGTCTGCTTGCTCACCGGAATCGCCAGACCCTAACCAGATTGCAATGAAACAGAGAAAGGGGATGGGCTCACTCGCGTGCTATTAAGTTAACATTCGGTTTCGGTTATTAAACAAAACCGACACATAAAACTAAAGGTGTTGGTTCTACACAAAAACCAACACCTGTTCTCAATGATAGTCGTCGGTTTTAACTAGAAAAAAATCGACGTCTATCTACATATGCTGATTAAAAAATTTGTTCTCGATTAATGACCATAGTCGTCGGTTTTTTTACAAATCTGACGCTCAAAGGGTGTGAAAAATTTCCCGTGAACTGCGCGGGAAAACCCATAAGCGTCGGTCATTTTTGTAAAACCGACGATCAAAATGTGCCCAATTTCTGTTTCGCGAATAACCTTTAGTGGTCGGTTTATTAGTTAATGACCGACGCCATATGTTAAATTTTGGAGGTAATTTTTTTCGCTGAAAATTTTAGATTTGGCGGTTAATTTTAGGCGTCGTTTTTTATTAAGGAACCGACACCGAATAAAAGTGATACCCGTGTCTGGTCGCCCTTCACAGATTGATGTCGGTTTATTTTATAAACTGACGTTTTATTGTTTAGGTGTCGGTATAATTATGCAACTGACGACTTTAAAAGTGATGTTATAAACCATTTTGTAGTAGTGCGTTTTAGGTGAGAGTATGTAATTATGATGTGGTTTACTGGTATAATACGGTATGTGTTGTGAATATAATTTCTAACGATGCACATAGACCAATATACTATTGATTAGTTTGTTGCTGAATGAAACACTAGGATTCATTCACCAAAATTTGGAACCTAACACCAGTTTTATTAACGCTTACGGTAATAAAACCATGTGTTTAATTAATAACTTTTGTTTCACTTTTGATAGATAACAATTAAAACTATACCAGAAACTGAAATACACATGGAAAATCGGAAGAACAAAAAAGAGCCAAGAAATTGGGACACAACATAAGGAACGCACTAGACACCAGAATACAGCTGACAACCGACAGACCGCAGACCACATGCACCCATGAGTACATCGAACCCACTACAGGGCCAACTACCCAAGCAGTAAAGCTGATCCACCCCTTTATTCCATCACTTGCAACCTGTGTTTATGAACGCTGGCACATACCGCCATTAACCTCTATGCTCGATCATAACGCGTGCAAGCACACCTCTATGCACAACCGATCAATCAGCAGTGCCTGGTGCAGAAGCAGCGGCGGCGGAACCCGCGGCACTTGCCTCCGTGGAACCCTTCCGTCTTGCAGACGTTGCCACAGTTCTTAGCACTGAAGCAGAGGCCCTTGAACCTGTGGCTCTGCGACTCGCACACCCGGGCCTCCGCCTCGAACGGTTCCCCGTTGCCTGCTGCCGACGTCGACAACGCGGCGTCGGCCCTTGCTTCGACGCGAACTGCATCCAAGAAAATAACATTACGTAACTAGAGGTGCACAGATTTTGGTTAGTTGAAATTGCAAACGAAGCAGAGAGAATAAGTGCAGCTACATACGGCTGGTGGTGACGAGCAGGACCAAGAGGAGCAACGCGGCAACGGAAGACGACAACACGCCGGACTTGGCCATTGGAGTGGAGATGCGACAGTCAAGTGTATGGAAGCTAGCTAGCAGACTGGCAGGTGGATATGACCTCTTCACCTGAGGTGGTATTTATACACTAAGATCTGTGATGGTTGAAATTACATATTTCCACCTCAACTTATAACAAATGTGAAATATCTCAGCAAAAAGGAATGAAACGTAATAAAATACAAAGGAAACGACGTGGATGCATCAAGTACGTATCTCTGATCCTGTGATCCTGTGATCCTGTGTAGGGTATTCATAAATGCGTTACAGGAAAAAGTTGCCTTTGGCCGCACTGTTGCAGCAACTTTTGCAAAGCAAACCCCCTCGATCAGCAAGGTTAGAACCGCGTGTACTTTTAGTGAATTAAATTAGTTTTTTGATAAGCCTGGAAAGTAGTAATGAAGGGATGGCCCGGACCCATGCACAATATGTATGTAGTATATATAAACAGAACTGGAGGAAAAACATGAACGATAAAAGAATTTGTGCGATTCCAGCTGCGTTGGGGCTCTACCAACCGTCCACCATTCATAAAGGCCAAAAAAATCTAAATGGCACATTTGCCATATTTTATGCCTTAAATGATACGTTTTTGAACTTATTGTCCAAAATGAAACATTTACATAGACTCTCCCGTGAGGCAATACGTCCCGGTTTGGGAGCAATGCGTCCCCAACCGGGACACATTGCTCTCATATATATATTGGGCGAAATCAACCTCCCAAACTCACATCATTCTTTATTTCCTTACTCTTGCTCTCTACTCTCATTGCTCAAGAGTTCTTGCTCGGATTTCTACTGTTTGGAGGCGATTTTTAGCCTATTTCGAGCGATCTTGGAGCATCTTCTTCGTTTCTTGTACTGTTTGGAGGTGTTTCTACTGCTGGTCTTCTTTCTCTTCTCGTATTCTTTGATTGACAAGGGAGAACTCTCCGTTTGAGGTATATTTTCTACCAAAATTTTAATATCCAAAACTTAAACTTAACATTAACATACAATATTACAACTGAAATAATTGTATTGCTACTCCTTAATTCCACATTAGTGAAATAATGATGTCAAAAATGACAATTGAAGGTTAATTAATACCTGAAAAATTATTGTTCAGAATTGCAAAATTGTTGTTCTGAAATGTTAATGTTACTGAAAAAATAGCAAAATTGTTGTTGAATAGAAATGTTAATGTTACTAAAAAAATAGTAGAAGTATTGTTCTAAAAAGTTAATGTTATAGAAAAAATAGTAAAATAAATTTAATTCCAAATTCAAAATTATTGTTCTAAAATCTGAACTACTCTTTTAAAAATGATGTCACTGTTCTAAAATATTAATTCATGTTAATATAATATTCTAAAATATGAATTATTATTTTACAATGATAGGAACATGACATCTAGTTCAAATTCACGAATTGTCAAGATGTGATATGATGGTCAATTTCTCTCTGATGGGTCTTATTCTAGTCGATCTGTTAGACCCATAAACATTTCACTTATTAATACCCTATCTGAACTAAAATCGTATATCTATACAACACTTGACATCAATCCCAACCACTTCTCTATCAAAATATCCTATCTTTTCCCTGGAGAAAATCATATGCTCGTACAAGTTGATGATGATGATGCATACAGAACCTTGTTATCACTTTCAACTGATGCCTATATTGATGTGTTTCTTGAAAAAACATCTATCCACCAACAACCTTGTTTCATGGGTCTATTGAATCAATTTCGATCTCAATTCCCTCACAATCATTTATGGAGTCAACCATCTCAATTCTCTCAAAGTCATTTAACTGTTGAATGGAGTCAGCCACCTCAATTCTCTCAAAATCCTACTACTGAGAATGTTGGTGTTGAGGTTGACGAGGGAGATAATGATAATGATCATGAAGGTGATAATGATAGTGATCATGAAGGTGATAACAATAGTGATATTGAAGGTGGTGATAATAGTGAACCACCTGAGGAGGAGTCATTGACTGAAACCGATGATGAGCACACACATCCATTCCCTGACTCTATTGCTGGATTGAGTTCTATTCCATCCATATTTGACAACCAATGGCCCCAACATGAAAACATTGATTCCAACTATGAAGCTTTTCAAGATGATGACTGGGTGGAAGATTTTTGTCATGAATTCTATCTCAATTACAATCCTTCCAGCATTGTTATATATGAGGGTGTTTTATTTGTATCCAAAGTTGTACTAGTTGAGACGCTCCAAAAATGGTCGATACAAAAGAATGTCCAGTACCGTACATTACGCTCAAACAATCACCATCTTAAACTTGTTTGTATCCATGATCAACGATGTCCTTGGAGATTGACCGTCTTCCAGTCCAAAAGAGAAGGTGGCATGTAGAAGATAAAACCTTGTAAAGCAAGCTGCAATTATGAATTAACTGTTATGAATCATGATCATCACCAAGTCACATCATCTTATATTGCTCGAATGATAATGCCAGTCCCAGTATCACGATTGGATATGTCGACACGAGAAATTCGTGACAAGGTGAATGTTGAACTAAGGCTCTAGATATCTTACAAGAAGGCATATCTAGCGAGGAGGAAGGTTGTCTGTAAAATATTTGGAGACTTGGAATCATCATATCGATCATAGTTTGTTTCCGTTCTTGATATCTCTAACACAATATATTCCAAGAACTATATATGCCCACCTTATTGATGATTATACCCTTCAAACTAAAGGCACTCGTAGATTCAAGCAGGTGTTTTGGGCATTTAGTCCAGCTGTGAGGGGTTGGGCCTATTGCAGGCATGTTCTTACTATTGATGGCACATTTTTAACAGGAACATATATTGCCATACTTCTCATTGCATGTGGCATAGATGCTGATAATGGTCTATTTTGACTTGCTTTTTGACACGAATTTACTGTGCGTAGAATGCAAGTGCAGGCGTCAGAGTAATATAGGCCTTTGTGAGGCCCGAGTCGAACTCAGGGAAACGTAATTATTGGTAGACTACTACTAACTACTTGCAATCAGCTAGACCGATTAAAATGATTTGAGAGTTGTTTGAAAAACAAAAGAAAAACAAAAAAAACAGAACAATCAATTAAATGTTTGGTTTAATCAATTCAAATAGGAATCTTTAGGATTACAGTTTCACCATAGGTTTTTATTGTATTAATTCCTACACAATTATCCTAATTCGTCTCTCATTTCGGGTAGTGGCATGTAGTTAGAATTGCTCGCTTTCGCGATACAATTCACTACCTAAATCTAGGTCGATTCCACGGTAGTAGTAACCTATACCCTAAACTAGGTGCATGAAGACCATACTCTGGGTTTCCACCACTAACCATACATCACCTTGTTCAAAGGATTTATTAGTTAATGTGAATTTCGTCTCTTTTCAACCGTTAATTCTTCTTTCAAAGTAATTAAATGCATTAGATTATCATTAGGGTGATCAATCATAATGATATAATGGAGAAAACGAAATCACACAACGGATTTAAGAGACAAATTATGAAATACTACGGTAAAAAATATCATACAACCATCACCCGGACTACTCCCGGTCCTAAAGATAGAGGGGATTAGCCCCGCATGGTTGACAATGGAGAACACATAGGAGTAGAGAAGAAAAATGTGGGAAACATAGAGAAAACTCGTGTAACCCCTGATACGAAGGTGCTCCTGGAGATCCTCCTCGAGAAACGTGCGTTCTGCAATCTTCCGGCAACAAAATCGCCCGTCGGAGGTGCTCGGATCGCCCGGTTGACGGCCTTCGTCTCTCGTCTCCTCTCTCCCTCCTTTTTGGATGTCATGCAACACGATATGAGATCTCCCCCAGGGCCGGCCGTGCTCTCCTTAGGTCATAGGACCACTTTACGGCACCGAAAAGGCTCCACCGTCAGATTAAAATGCTCAGTTTTAGTGTAGAAAATTGCCAGATCCCGACGCTGTCGATACCATCGACACCCAGGTCTATGGTATCGACCATGATGTTGATATTTCTTTCCAAAATCATGTTTCATGGTTGATTCCTGATGAAATGTCGATACTATCGACACTAGGGTCGATGGTATCGACTCTGGGAAGTGCAAAAGTACCTGAAAAAGTGTTGAAACACGTGCATAAGTTCGGGGATTATATAAAATCATATAAATATGATAAAATGAGTATAATTTGATGCAAATAGAGTTCAAAGGCCAACTATAGTGAATTATGCAAATATAATCAAGAAAATGACAAATATGTGCATAAAACAGATATAAAATAAGCCTACAAAAGTGACTCAAAACCCATGCATCAAACTCCCCTAAGCTTAAACCTTGCTCATCCTCGAGCAACAAAACTTTGGATCTGGTTGAGATAAGTCAGCAAAAGGACACAAATACATGAAGTGCATCTGCATCATCCTCACTTTCTTTCCACAAACCGGCCCTCATTGACCACTCAACACTAACTGCCATCTAGGCGACCAAAGACCTATGTAAAAGATGCCCGTCCCCCAATCAATGAAACACTATCAATTAAAGCAGTTCATATGATAAACTCATCTGGTCCATACTTGATGCATCTTATGATCTTCTATCTACGTTGCTCATTTCCTAACTACCATCTAAATGGAAGTAGATCTCCTGGTATTCATGATTGAGGAGAATATCATGGGTGGCATACCGATTAGAGCAATGGGTGGATGGGATAGGTGGCTATGGAAGAGATGGAAGCACATAATAGTCAATCATACAATACAAAAATTAATGACCTATCATGATGCAAAATGTTAGTGAAAATGTCCTAATGCTACATTTTTGGTGGAATGATGCATGCACTTTCATTCCATCTCAAGGTGAGATGGAATATCTAAGAAAACTACACCATGTTCTTATTCTTCTTAATTCTCAAGTGAGAACATGTTCCTTTCTCCCTCTTCTTCTTTATTACTTCTCAATTCTTTTTTTTTTCAATCTTTTTTTTCAAAAAAAAAAATTCAAGCCCTTATTTTCATAGATGACAATGAATTATTTGTCGGGCTCACTTCTTATTACATACTTGTACATTTGAAGCATTCTATTTGGAGGGTATGGATCAAGCTCACCACCTTTAATGTTTCAGAAGACATAAGATGCATGATGTAATATATGCTCAAAAATTGTGAATGCAACTACAAAATGACAGTTATGCAATTAAAAGACACACACCTAAGGATAATGTGCATGTATAACTACTCTATCCTTTTTTTTATTTTCATGCAAAAAATATGTGAAAATAGCTGTAATGCAAGACCTATCTACATGAGATGCAATCAAAAAGTGAAAGACAGTAATGTGCTCCCATTTCTTATGGTGGAGTGTGAATAAAATTGCGGTGGATCAGATCACAAGACTAATTGACAGAACCTTTCGAAAATATCATATGTCCCTCTCTAAAGACATGTGTATAGGGTAATTGAAGGATTTCTCTCTTAAACTTTAGTCTAAGGTCATGTTAGTGTTTGGTCAGTTTGGGCTCAAACATCCTTGTCAATCTCTTTTCCTTGGACAATAAAGATGGTCATTCATGTCCCCATGTCCTGAAGCTGACTCACCCAAACACTTCCTTAGCTATGCAACTCAATTACTAACAAGAATAAGCACACAAAGTTCTCAGTTTTCTCATTTTTTTATGTGCACACAACCCAAGAGTAAAACTCCCAATTGAACCATGCATTTATTGCTCCACATATTACACTAGATAGATGTGGATCCTATAAAAGTGGTAAATCTAGAAATAAAAACAACTAATATTTCAAAAGTAAAAGCAACATGAAAAAGTAAGTAAAAACTCAGATAGAGGGCTGTTCCGAACCCCCCAAGCTTGAATATGACTATGGCCTCATAGTTAACATTCTAACTTAAGAGGTGAAACAACGGTACCATTCGCTTTGAAATGGTTAGATGCTCAAGTGGAACAAGTGATGCTTGCTATCTCCCTCCTTTTGGTGGTCCACTTTTGTGTCCTAGTGGTTCTATGATGTGACTTTCTTCATCCTTCTTTGCTCTGCAAAAAATAGTGCGAAAAAATCTCACCTTTTACGGCCTATTTTATGTAGCTGTCCTACAGGTGTCGATACCATCGACACCAAGGTTGATGGTATCGACTCAGGCTCAGGAATTTTGGTGTATCAATGCATATAAAAGGTTGGGAAATCAAAAGTGTCGATACTATCGACACTAGGGTCGATGGTATCGACTTTACTGTCACCATTGTTTCTGAAAATCTTCAGGAATCTCAATAATATCGACACTAAGGTCGATGGTATCGACTTTTCTTAAACGTTTACTGATCCAAACTCGATACTATCGACAGGGGTGTCGATAGTATCGACCTTAAAATTCTACACACTTCAAAACACGAGTTAGGGTACCATTTTTACAAAAATTATCAAAACCTAAGCAAAAACTAAGTACATAAACATAAAAGAACATAACCAAACATAAAATAAACCTAATTGGGTTGCCTCCTAATAAGATCCCTTGTTTAATGTCCTAGGCTTCACATAAGGATACCTTTAACCTGGGTTGTCAAGAGATGTCTCCAATGATTCATTTGGTAGTTTGAATTTAACTCTATCATCACCAATCCCAAGTGTCAAGTAACCTCGCCCAATGGCAGCGATTACATCAGCCGTAGCTTGGAACGGCCTTCCTAATAGAATCTCACCTCCTTCTAGCTCATGCATGTCCATGACTACAAAGTCAACAGGGAAGATGAATTTGTCAACCTTGACTAGCAAGTCCTCGCATATACCTTGCGGCTTCACAATGGATCCATCCGCCAACTCAACTGTCATGGAAGTTTGTGTTGGCTTCTTCAAACCCAACTTTCGAAAAGTGGCAAGTGGCATAAGATTAATGCTTGCCCCTAAGTCACACTGTGCTTGTGGAAAATTTTGGCCACCTATGGAACATGGGATGTAGAAATATCCTGGATCTTTCCTCTTCTTTGGCAGCCTTCCTTGGATTATAGAACTCACTGTTTCATCAACACACACAACGTCTGTATCTTTGATCCGCCGTTTCTTGTTGATGATGTATTTCATGAATCTTCCATATGAAGGAATTTTCTCTATAGCCTCCACCAATGGAATGTTAATGTGGAGCTTCCAGAAGATCTTAAGAAATTTCTTGAAGTGCCTTTTCTATTTCCTCGGCTTTAGACTATCCGGGGATGGCATGCTTGGCTCCTTTATGCGCTTGTGCGGTGGCACATATGGGCTATCTGGGGTCTCCTCCCCTTAGCTTTCTTCAATGTCACCCTCTGGCGTAGGCTTTGGCACGTCATTCACAATTGGTGTGGCTTGTGGCTGCTCATCCTTCTCGGTGGTAGCAACTCCACTACAAAGTATGACCTTCACCTGCTCCTCTTGCCTAGGCGTGGACATGGTTGTGATGGGTTCTTGGTGAGATTTGCTAAATGGGAAATATCTGCCTGGTAGTCCATATAAGCTGCGGGGGTGTGGTACACTGGGTATAGCCTCTGTATCAAAATGCATTTTCCCCTTTTTATGGACCTCCACCACCAGGGGTTCTGGTTCCTTAATCACAGATATATACTTCACTTGATGATGTATTTGAGCAGACTCTGCATTACCTGCCAGTCTTTGTTGATTTGTATGCTTCATGGCCGCCACTTCATTGGCGATTTGAGTCACAGTCATCTCTAGTGCCCTAATTTGCACTCCATGACTTTGCAATGTCTACCCAAATTTATTCAAAATCTCTCCCCGAGACTGTAACTGCATGGCGAATGTACTCATCATCTCTTGATTTTGTTGCACCACTTGACTAAATAAGTCGGTGCTTTTATCCTCCGCCTTTGATTGTGGCTTTGAATCTAGATCTTGCAAGAAGTTGTTTGGATCCTTCCATGATAATTTTCTATCCTTCCTCCAAGTGTAATCATTGTTCCTATAGCCCTGTTGTTGCATAAATCTGACTTGGACCTCCTCATCGGATTCTTCCTCTTTCTCCACAAACTTCTTGGCTATGAGATCCAATTTATCATTCAGTTCTTTGATGGCTTTGGCATCCCCTACAACTTTAACTTGTTCTGGTGCATCTCTATCACCCTACGACTACTTTTTGGCCATGTTCTTCAAAATCTCCCAACACCTTGTATCTGTGTTGTTTAAGAAGAACCCCGAACCTGCTGAATCCAGGTTGCTTCTATCATGCTCAGAAAGAGCAAAATAGAAAATCTTGACCTGTTTCTCCTTATCCAACCCATGATGTGGGAACCTCCTCAACATTATCTAAAAGCGCTCCCAAGTCTCAGAATATGTTTCACCGGCTTTCTGGCTGAAGTTGTGGATCTTTCTTACAAGATCATTAGTCTTCTCGGGTGGAAAGAATCTCTCGAAGAACACTTCGACCATATGATCCCACGATTCCACATACTAGTCATCCAAATTATGCAGCCATTCTCGGGCATTTCCCGCTAGAGAGCTGGGATTTAATTTCAAATAGAGCACCTCCTGTAGAAACCTATCTATCTTGACCATATCACAGTTCTCCACAAACTGGCTTATGTGGGCCATCAGGTCTTCATTCTTCAGCCTGTGAAATGCATTGGACTTGACCAAATTGATTAGGCCTGGGTCAATTTTGTAGTTGGGAATATTGATGGCTTGCTTCTTAATTGTCCCCTTTGATGCAGACGAGAACGACGCCTTAATTTTCTTCCAAATTGTCTGTTCCTCGGCCATTGCTTCCAATTCAGATTCAGAATCCACATTCTTGAGTTGATTTTGAATGTTGATTTCCTCGTCGTCTGATCCCAAGAATGGGACATCTGGTGATGATTGTCTGTAGTCTGCGCTACGCGTACTCACCATGAACTAGTACCTGCAAAATAATAAGTGTAATTAAGCACAGTGATAAATGATTGTGGGTTATGAAAGATAAACGATTAATTGCAAAAATTAAAATTTAAAATAAATGTGGTCTAGAGTGGCCGCTTGCAGCCCTCGTAGTGCCAACAATTGTCGTTTCCCCGACAGCGGCGCCAAAAACTTGACACAAATTTACCGTGCGTAGAATGCAAGTGCACGTGTCAGAGTAATATAGGCATTTGTGTGGACCGAGTCGAACTCAAGGAAACATAATTATTGGTAGCTACTACTAACTATTTGCAATCAGCTAGACAGATTAAAATGATTTTAGAGTTGTTTGAAAAACAAAAGAAAAACAAAAGAAAACAGAACAATCGATTAAATGTTTGGTTTTATCAATTCAAATGGGAATCTTTAGGATTACAGTTTCACCACAAGTTCTCGTTGTATTAATTTCTACACAGTTATCCTAATTTGTCTCTCATTCCGGGTAGTGGCATGTAGTAAGAATTGCTCACTTTCCTGATACAATTCACTACCTAAATCTAGATCGATTCTACGGTAGTAGTAACCTATACTCTAAACTAGGTGCGTGAAGACCATACTCTGGGTTTCCACCACTAACCGTACATTACCTTGTTCAAAGGATTTATTAGTTAATGTGAATTTCGTCTCTTTGCAACCGTTAATTCTTCTTTCAAAGTAATTAAAAGCATTATATTATCATTAGGGTGATTAGAGGAGCAAGACGGCAACGGAAGACGACAACACGCCGGACTTGGCCATTGGAATGGAGATGTGATAGTCAAGTGTATGGAAGCTAGCTAGCAGACTAGCAGGCACTAGTTTGTGCAGGTGGATATAACCTCTTCACCTGAGGTGGTATATATACACTAAGATCAGTGATGGTTGAAATTACATATTTCCACCTCAACTTATAACAAATGTGAAACATCACAGCAAAAAAGAATGAAACGTAATAAAATACAAAGGAAACGACGTGGATGCATCAAGTATGTATCTCTGATCCTGTGATCTTGTGTAGGGTATTCATAAATGCGTTACAGGAAAAAGTTGCCTTTGGCCGCGCTATTGCAGCAACTTTTGCAAAGCAAACCCCCTCGATCAGCAAGGTTAGAACCGCGTGTACTTTTAGTGAAATAAATTAGTTTTTTGATAAGCCTTGAAAGTAGTAATGAAGGGATGGTCCGAACCCATGCACATAATGTATGTAGTATATATAAACAGAATTGGAGGATAAACATGATCTATAAAAGAATCAAAAAGTTTTGACGCAACCAGTCTCGCATCCCAGCTCGTCGCCCATCCCACACTCCAGGTCATCGCCAGACCTACACCCCAAACCAGTGCCAGATGCAAACCCTTTTCCACACCCTTATTCTTCATTTTCCAGACCGTTCCTCCCTTCTTATCCATTTTCCGCGACCATTTTTCTTTCCATACTGCCGTTCTCTACGTGATTTCTTCTCCCCCTCCTCCTCCTAGTCTCGTCACCTCACACTAAACATGATCGGAATGACGACGTCTATTTAAGTCCTAGGAGGCCTGTCACCGCGAATATACCTAGTCCGCTCCTACTCGAGAGTTTCTCATCCACCGGACCATCGGCGTGCTGCTCATCCTCATCCACCTGCAGCACCTGCACCTCGTCGTCCTCATCCTTCCTGTTGGGTTCCATCAGGCTGGGCCGCACCGCTGCCAATTTCACAAGCCTCTGCTCTCCCTCCTCCTCCTTCTCGTCCCGTCACCTCACACTCAAGAGGATCAGAATGACGACATCCATTTAAGCCCTAGGAGGCCTGTCACCGCCCTCTGCTCTGCCGTAGCCGCAGACATACCCAGGTCGCTCCTACTCGAGAGTTTCTCATCCAACGGACCATTGGCGTGCTGCTCATCCTCATCCGCTTGCAGCTCCTCCGCCTCATCGTCCTCAGATTGGGTCGCGCCGATGCCAATTTCGGAAGCCTCTGCTCCATCTCCAACTACCGCATGTCAAGGGACACCGCAGCAGGTAGGTGTCCTCTTCCTCTTCCCTAGACTTTACAAGGTGTGGGCTAGAATTTGGTACTTTTAACATATGCAATAGAGTGGTGTATCGATCTATAATTTGTTTAGAGCTTGGTCCAATAGATGTGAATTTGAATCTAATTACAATCCAATGCTTACCTATATGGCTCCCCAGAAATCCAAAAATTGAAGACAATGAGTGGACTGGTCGATTTGGATAGCCATTACAGTCTAAAAGTGTTGGATGTTATGCTGTCAACTAATTTTCCAAAACTTAGAAGTGACCCCAAAATGTATGTTGATACTTCCTGTCCCTTTAGCAACCTTATAGAAAGCCTTTGGCTATAGTAAATACAACTATACTATGCAAGTTATGAAGACCCCTTCACCTTTATAGAGAACGTATAGATTACTTTGCCCCTACTAAAGTTTTAAGGTATGAAGACCCCCTGGGTCTGTTGCTTTTTGTTGTTTGTATACAAGGTTTAACTGTTATCCTGTATTTGAACGAAAAATAAGGTTTTTAAAGCCTCTTAAAGCCTACAACTATAGTATCTAACATACTATGGTAATGTCAGGTTCCTAAATAAGATTTTCAATTTCTTCAATAGAGTTCATGATTTTCATCCTAATTTTAGCGAAAGTCTAGTAATATCAGCAAGAAAGTGGTTAAGATTTGAAAAAGAGGTGGTGACATTCTTTTGTGCTCTTTGATGTAAACTATCAAATATGAGGGTTGTTAAGTCTTTACATTTTAGCACATTAAACTGATGTACACAATTATTATAGAGAGCTTGTTTATACATATGTTAAGTTTATGTAGTTGTTGTCGCCTTACTGTCTTAGATGTAATTGTTTGATTTGTCATATAGGAGGGTGTTCTACATCTACTACTTACAAAGAAAGTTGATAGGAGACTCTTAAAAAAAAGAATAACATATACTCTTATGTTACCCTAACTTGATATTCTTATGCCTGTCGTATAAAATATTAAAGATCTTTTATGCTAAGATGCCATTAATTTTGCATTTGTAGTAACTAATATTACTATTTTTAAATTTTTTCAGATGTCACAAAATGGTTTAGTTGATCTGAACCAAGATTACAATCAAGGAAATGAATATAATGTTGGTCAAGATACAATAATCTCTATGTTGGAGAATTGCACTGATTTAGTCATTCCTAAACCAACTAGTGACGTAGATAAGCATGTAGTCAGGATGTTATTTGAATCGGAATCTGATGCAAAGGCTTTCTACGAAAAATATGCAGATTTCTATGGTTTTGGAATCAAGATTGCTCGTTCAGAAAAGTTGGCAGCCAATGATGAAAAAAAAGAGAATTACATATTCATGTTTAAAATTCAGTACTCCACCAACCAATTCCAAAGATTCTCTATGCCGACTAAAGCCAACTGCAAGAACTTCCTGTCATGCTCAGATTACATTCAGAAGAATCTACACTGGTCAGTATGCTATAGCTACTTTTGTGGAAGAACACAGCCATGAGCTTTTGGATTCATATATGATTAGACTACTACCCTCTAAAAGAAAGATACCCGAGGAAATATGTCAACATATCGATTGAAATGATAGTGTCAGAATTAGTGTGTCTAAAACAATGACAAGTCTAGTGGTTGAAGCTGGAGACTATGAAAACCTTACATCATCTAGGGACGTTCAGAATCATCTCAATTACTCAAGAAATCTAAATCTAGGTGAAGGAGATTCCCAAGCAATTCAAGCATACTTTGTTAAGATGCAAGAGATAGATCAAGACTTTTTTTATGTCCTTGATTTAAATGAAAATGGAGTTCTAAGAAATATATTTTGGGTTGATTCTCGATCAAGAAGAGCATGCACATTTTTTGGCGATGTTGTTACTTTTGACACTACTTATCTGACTAATAAATATGACATGCCATTTGCACCATTTGTTGATGTAAATCATCATTGCCAATCCATATTGATGGGATGTGGTTTATTATGCAAGGAAACAACAGAGAACTATATATGGATTTTTGAGACCTGGCTTAAATGCATGGGTAAATACATATTACTACAAAAATAATAGTATAAGATAGATTCAATATGTAATTTGTATATCTAGACAATTTTTCTAAATTGTTTGTACAGGAAAACCTCCAAATGCCATTGTAACTGATCAGGCCCAGAGTATAATGAATGTTGTCAAAGTGGTTTTTCCATCTACTAGACACAGAATTTGCTTATGGCACATTATGAAGAAACTTCCTAACAAACTTGGTAAAGATGGCAAAGCAGCAAGACTGATTAAATTTGTATGAGAGCTCTTCAATTGATATATTTGAAAAAAATTGGGCTACTGCTCTTAAACACTACTGCAGTTCTAAGATCAGTTGGCTTGATACTATGTATGAAATCAGACAGTTATGGGTTCCAGCATATGTGGATAACTGTTTTTGGGAAGACATGACAACCACTCAGCGTAGCGAATTGATGAATTCATTTTTTTTATTTGTATGTAAATTCCAAGACCTCATTGAAACAATTTGTAGATCAGTATGAAATTGCATTGGAAACAAAGTTTGTGCAAGAGAAAAAGGTTGGTTATGAGTCCCTATTCAAGAATGCACCTTTGAAGACGAAATTTCTCATAGAGGTTCAAGTGAGAAAATTATACACATTATCAATGTTTAGAAAATTCCAAACACAATTAGAAGGGATGATTTGTTGTGAGGTGAAGATGATCTGTGATGATGGTGTCAATGCAACGTATGGAGTTACTGAACAATGCAGGATTTGGCTTTCTGATTCTGAAAAAAAATTAATAGATAAAGATTTCCAAGTGTAGTATGAACACAACAAGAGAAACATAAAGTGCAACTGCCATTCATTTGAATGCAAAGGTTTCCTTTGTCGTCATGTTTGTTGTGTATTGATTAGAAATCTGAAAATTGATGATTATCCAAATCAGTACATATGTGAAAGATGGAGAAAAGACGTCTGTCAGAAGTATTAATTGAAAGAAAGGGCTGACAAAATTTCTGAAAAACCTGCAGAAAGAATTCAACATCTTTCTAATATATGTGGCCAAATTTTTGACATAGAAAGGATTTCTAATGAAAGCTATGAAGATGTTAGGAAGTGTCTTGTAGATTCTCTTTCTACACTAAGTGATAGATATCAAGATTCGGTAATTCCAAATTTTATCATTTTTATTATCAAAATTTAACAGGGAATCTATCTACCTATTTCTTATATGATTCTACTAGTTTTTTTTAAGAAATGAATAAAATGGTTATGATATATCATATATCAAAGATTTTTTTACATGTTAACAATCTTTAACAAAAATTGAATAATACCACAGTTAGAACTGAATCTATAGCAGCTGATGCTAAGCATTAATTCTATTTCAATGGGGATAAATATAGGGAAGTTGTTCATCTGATTTATATCAAATCAATCATAAAAATGAGTTTCTTGATGTAGCAGTTCTGAAAGTACTATGTTTTTGACATTTGTATGTTTCTATTAGTTCCTACTTGTCTAATTCATTTAAATGTTCAACAATGTTTTGGAGAAGATACAAATTCCTTGTTAATAAAGAACCCATCTTCGTCCACACGTTGTGGTAGACCATGTTCAGTCTGTAGGAAAATATGGAAAGAAACTCATTCCTACAAAACCAATTCAGCGAAAAAAAGAAATACCAAAAAGACTAGAAAGGTGAAAGAAAAGGTACAGAATACAACCATTATAATTGAAGATCTGAATGCACCAGTTGGATATCAGTTGGATCTAAATTTGAACATTGTTTCTCAGGAATTTGACTGACAAAACGTATGCAACTATTGGTTTTTCTTGTTATTTTGTTATGTATAATTTATTTTTTTAATAGATTTACATAATTTAGATTGTGGATTATTTGTTCCACGGTTGATTGCAATGTATGAGTTTCCATATTAATGAATGAGTGAATTACACTTTATGAGTTTCCATAATCAAATATATTGCACTGTAAGAGTTTTAGTATTATGCCAATGTTTGAGCTTTACATTTAATTTCAACTACTTGAATACAAAACATATTTTAGTATGATGCCAATGTTTGAGCTTTACATTTAAGTTCAACTACTCAAATATGGCTTGTGGTCTACTTAAATTGAATAAGATAACTGTAATTTTATCTATGAGCATAATATTCAAAGAAATTCAAGTGAACTTCGAATATGGATCAGGAATTTGAAAATGAGATTTTCAAGTGGTGGAATTTATGAATTATAGCTCAAAAGTCATTTAATATAGATTTTTTAGTAAGTTGTAGTCATGTATGGCTAGAGAGGAGTTAACTGGTTCATAAAGGAGGGTTCCTTCATGGTCAACTATAAGAATACCTAGATATAAAATACTTAACTATGATAGACCAAAGAATTGGCATTTGAAGCTAGATGAGGATGCAATTATAATGAGGGATTTTTATCTAGAACCATCATTTAAAAGGCAAGAGGTATTTAACAAATTGTTTCTACAACAGGTAATCAAGTTTTATATTTATTTGTGTATTTAGAAATTGACTATCTTTTCCAAAAGTTACTACTTAAGGGCTTTTGTCGTGATCATGTTGAAGATAACTCTAATATCAATATTCTGCAATTATGTTTCATAACATAACTATTATATAAAATCATCTTAGTACATTCAAACATGCATTTAGTAACTGCTTTCAAACATGATTATTTTTTGTTTATAGGATTCTGTTTCACTACAGCAAAATTTCCCATTAGTGGCATTTATAAAAAAAGCCACTATCTATCTAATGTACATGCATTTTTAATTAAAATGCCACTAAACCACGTATTATAGAGTTTATAAAAAAGATTTAACATTAAAGGCATTCTTATATTTAATTAGTGCCAATTTTAAATTGCCAAACCAAATGACGAAGTAGCTGTAATATATTATCTATCTGAAATTTTCATTTCACTTCTCCCACTTTTTCTTCATGCTCCCACATAATAGCTAGTATCGCGGTGACTGTGGCGATTGATCTCTCCAATCCCTTGTCGATATTATTTCAAAATTGACAATGGGTGGAGAATATATAGCATCCTGGTTGATCGTCGCTCTCCCTAACAGCGTCTTGGAGGATCGCGTGCATTGACTGACTGGTGGCGACACGTTGATCGTAGCGTGGAGGATCGCTTTCGACTACTGGCCGGTGAAGTGCCACATTGCCGGCACCGAGGAAGCCAGGAGTCTACTTTTCCAGCACTGAGGAAGCGAATTCAGTCAGATTGCTACATTGACGCCAGGTGATTAGTCCCAACCACATTACAAATAGATTCTCTTCCCCAACCATTATCACCATCACAATCGACTGCTCTGTATTGATTCATACTAGTAGAGGAAGAACCGTCTCTGTAAGATATATTCCTACTTCTACGATTTTCTTGCCCCTCCATTAATTTTTTTTTATATTCTTGCTTTATTTTGGATTGATTGTAGTTTCACATTGAAAAATTGTATATCGATGTATTACATGTTTAAATTCTCTTATTCGAGCAAGATATGGGATGAAGCTAGAGTTCCTGGTTTACTCGTTATTCCTAATTCCATGACTGACTTGGTTAATTGCACTAGCAAGGAGAATCATTGTTTGGCAATGTGCATCTTGTACTGGTTATGGAGGGAGAGGAATAATAGAGTTCATGAGAATGTGAAGATGCAATCATGGGTTTGGTGATGGGTATCTAATCACCACTTTCTTTAGTGGTCTAACTCTTACTAACAAACTGTCCATCAATGTAGATTTTGATATCAAGGAGGAAATGACAAACAAGATAAGGTCAGAAATAAATCAAGAATTGTAGCCAACATCAACTTCAATAGTTATAAACATAAGATAGAAAAGTATCCAAATAATCAAATCTCATTACTTCCATTAATTTAGGGGACTAAGACTTAAAGAAGTATAGGATAATGGAAATTTGATCGTGGGCATTACAACTGAGTCGATGTTTCAGTTGCAACCAGCACACCTCTAAGACACATGGATATTAATGAGGCCAAGAATCACTATGATTTATGCATAACAACTTCCAATGAAGTACAAATTAAGATTTTATAATCTTTGGAATGGTTTTGAGACAAGGAACCTCCCTGATATTAGACCTGGTATGCCATCCTGATTCCCATGTTCTAATTAGAAGCTAATTTTAATGAAGTGTAATTATTCATGGTTATGGTATATACATGAAATTAGGTTTGATTAGGCTTAGCTATTTTTAGTATACATTGTGATATGTCATTACCCACACCAATTTTCTTCTATGTTTTTAGATTAGTGTATATAAATAGGTTATGAAACAATGTCATTTTATTGCTATATGTTTCCCTTTAATATAAGTGAGAAATCTAATATATTCTCAAAAGCACAGAGGCCAAGAATGATTAAGCATCTCATCTTCATCACAGTTAATTTCTATACCAAAATACATGGGTTGATCCACTTATATAGTAGAAACTATACTTAAAACGAAATTTCTAAATAGTAGGGTCTTACTAAGCATCACCGACTTCTAAAGGGGGGGGCTAGTCTGAAGATGATACAACTAAGAAATAGCAAAGAAGAATACACCATTTCCCTTCACCATGAATTGGTTACATGTGAGCACAATTATATTCTGTTCATTCGATTCCCCTTATCAAAGGGGGGGGGGGTGCTCCTCTTGTCATATTCTGTTCATTCTGATTCTGGATTTTTGGATGCTATGCTTCTATTCTTATGCTTGGTCAAGGTTCAATACTTTTCTCCCACCTCTTGTCAGGCTCTGTGTAACATCCCTGACATGGGTTAATCCTTAACCCTAGATGTTTTGCTTAATAAGGTTGATTATATGTTTGCTCTTATGTCTTGAAAAGTAATTAAGACTCAAGAGGGACTTATATCTCAATTTCAATCCTTTTTGAATAATGTTGAAATAATGTTTTACTTGTTTTGGACTAAAGTGCAATTTACCCAAGTTGAGGGGTTAATTTGCACATGTTGCATGATAAAATGTTCCTCATATGATGAAGCACCATAGGAATTAGTATGATGTAGTGGTATGGCTTTCACAAGTCTGAGTACCAAGAAAGAGCTAGTTGAGCAATGTTTATGCATTAAAACCTAGTTTTGGTGTAATGTGTAAATTACCCAAAACCTAGGGTTTAATATGAAAAATACCACCTCTAGAGAGTCCTGAATGTTTCTTGGCATCATGTAGAGTAAATAAAATGAGAGGGGCGTCTCATTTGTATCTCTTTGGAGGAGAGAGAATCTTGATATTAAAATAATCAAGATTTAATCATAATTGGAACTTTACTTCAATTTAATGCAAAAATAAATATATTAATTGAAGAGCCCTTCAACCGAAAGGTGAGGGATAATTTTGCAAAATAATGAACGACCACGTGCCTTGAAAAGGCACAAAAATATCTCAAGCAAGTGGATAACCCGCTCACATTATTAAAAGAAAAAGAAATATCCACTAACTTATGGATTTTATTATTAAATGGATTAAGGTGCTTAATTTGCTTTTCTTTATTTCATGGATAATTGAGAGGAATAAGAGGCAAGGAAGATATCCTTGTATGCAAGTAATAGGAGAGGGCAAGTGGCAAGTAAATGGAGTAGTTATTTCCTACTTTCTCTCTCTCTTAAAATGAATTTTAATAAAAATGCAAATAAGCTCATTTATCCATAGCTTGAAAGGGGGATTTCGAATCCACATTCACTCTTTGCTTGCAAAAAGACCAAGGGGGCTAAGGAGAAATAGGAGGACGATTTACAACCTGTAGGTAAGCTTCTTGATCACTTTCAACCATGATTTCATGGTGGAAATCGAATATAAATGATGGATTTCTTCTTTTCTTCTATCAATCTTCCGTTCTAGCCAATCCATTTCACTCAAAAGCTTGAGGAATGAACCTTGTGGAGTGAGAAAGCTTCTTTCACCATTAGGAACATGAAGTTGGAGCTTTGAAGCTTCATTGAAGGCAAGTTTTATAACATTAACCCTTATTCATTGTTATTGAATTCAATTCCTCAATCCTTTTTGTTCAAATACTCTTTTTGAATTCCTTTGAATAATTGATGGAACTACCATGGGAATGGAAGTAGATTTCGAAGGTCTAAGGCTTGATGATGATGAAATCATCATAAGCACATATCTCAACATAATTTATTTGCAAACGGTTTCATGAATTTTGGTCCAAACGGTTTGCAAACCATTAGGAGGTTTGGGTTCCAAAACGTTTGGAGTGGTTGACAGAATGGGGGGGTTGACCATTTGAGGGTGGTTGCTGATGTGTTGAATAATGATCTAATAGATTTAATTGATTGGTTTCTAAAGGTTACATGATTGGATAATCTACCAATTGCAAACCCTAATCGGATTGAAGCATTGAAACCCTAATTGATTTGATTCAATTTCATGTTGGTTGAGCAAACGATTTCATCAAACCATTTGGTGCTCAAATGGTTTCAAACCGTTTTAGGATCAAGGTTTGACCATTTGAGAAAGGTTGACCATTTGTAGGAAATGGTTTCAAAACCATTTGATAGGGTTGACCATTTGGTGAAGGTTGACCGTTTGAGATGAAACAGTTTCACACCGTTTGAGAAGGAAAATGTATTCAAGACCATTTGAAAGGAAATGGTTACAAAACTATTTAAAGGGCTAAGGGCCAAGACCGTTTGAAGGTCTGAACCCAAGACTGTTTGAAGGTCTAACCCCAAGACCGTTTGAGGGTGTGACCTCAAGACCGTTTGAAGGTCATGATCAAAACCGAATTGAGGTCTAAAGTGATCAAATCGTTTGGAGATTTAAGGTGATGATTGATCCATTGATCCAATGATTGATAATAATGATTATAAATGATAGGTACAAAGGTTGAAACCCTAAAGTACCTAAATGATCAGTACCTTTAGAATGGTTAACGCTAAAAGCTTATGAAAGTAATGTCTCAATACACTATGTCAACCATAGTTGTATATATTTGATTGAAAGGTTGATGTAACCTAATTAAGTTGAGAGGATGATAGAAAGGAATTCATACATGAGTATTAATCATGAAGAATATGTGATTAGGATATGATCCCTTGTAGAGAGATCATGAAACCCTAATCGAGTGGGTTAATAAGCCATAATCCTAAAATTTGGGCAATCCTGAGTGGAATTCTAATATACGGTAATGATATAACCCTAATTGAGGGTGATGCCACGTGAAACCCTAATTGAGGGTCATTCCATGTGAAACCCTAATTGTCGGTGATGCCATGTGAAACCCTATGCAATGGTATGATGAGGAGCCCTAATACAAGGTGAAGGTATGTGAAACTCTAATTTTGAGTTGTAATACACAAAACCCTAATCTTGGGCAATATGATGATAAACCATAACCCTAATTACTGGGTAATGGTATGAGAAAACCCTAATGATAAAATAGTGGGTAATGCCTTATAAAGGTGAAATATCTTAAATGGTTGATCATAGGCAACCTTATAATAAGCAATGCCTTAACCTGAAATGAGTCCATATCATTGAAGATAGTTGGACCATTCTTGTGTGTGACCTATGCACTTCATGGTAAAAGTGATAGGTTAGTGGATGAAAGTATTAAGATGGGAAATACCTTAATCCAAGATAAATTGATAACTCACGTAAGTCGGAAGTAATGAGGAAAGTGATACATCAAGATATGATAGATATCACTTTTAGCATTCCAGGGTTGATATACCTTGATGCACCTCAAATCCAATATACTTGGACAAGAAACACATGAAGTGTGTTATGTAAATTGTTACAATGAAATGTAATGAGTTTGATATACTTTGATAAGTATAGGCTAATATACCTTGAGAATGGGGTTAAGCCAGACTAATGAGGATGATGTAATCATACCATGATAAGGATGAGAAATGAACTCATACCTTGTATTCATAATCATTTAATGATAAATGTTAAGAGTAATAAACATGATTGAATACTCAAGATGTTAATGGATGCTCCTAGAGGTGTGGAGCAATATATTAAGGTTGATTTGATAAATATGAAATCCTAATTAATGTGAGATGGGAAACCCTAACCCTAAATTGGGTAATGGGACACGAGAAACCCTAATGTAACGTGAATAGTAAGCCCTAACCCTATTGAGGGAATAGTGGTGTTACTATTGTATTACATGAGGTAATATGTTATTGTTGCCTAGTGAGAGGTGACAAGATGTGTAATGGCCTTGTGAGCCATATGATTAGATGTTGCCTAGTGATAGGTGACAAGATGTTTAATGGCCTTGTGAGCCATGTGATTACATGTTGCCTAGTGACAGGTGACAAGATGTTTAATGGCCTTGTGAGCCATATGATTAGATGTTTCCTAGTGAGTGGTGACAAGATGCTTTATGGGCCTTATGAGCCATGAGAACAATTGTGGCATAGTGAGAGGCACCAAGAGGATTATAAAAGTTTACTGTAAGAAATGATAATGTTTTAATAAACTTAATAAAAGGAAAAATTGTATTCAATAAAGAATGTGAAAAGCTATGAAGGCTAACCTCAGGAGTGGTTAGAGTCCACTACCTGACTGTGTAATCAGGATTGGTTAAAGTCCAATACCTGGCAAAGGCATGAAGCCTGTAATCAGGATTGGTTAGAGTCCAATGCCTGGCTGTGTAATCAGGATTGGTTAAAGTCCAATGCCTGGTTGTGAAATCAGGAGTGGTTAGAGTCCACTTCCTGGCTATGTAATTAGGATTGGTTAAAGTCCAAAACCTGGTAGAGGCATGAAGCTTGTAATCAGGATTGGTTGGAGTCCAATGTCTGGCTGTGTAATCAGGATTGGTTAAAGTCTAATGTCTGGCTGTGAAATCAGGAGTGGTTAGAGTCCACTTCCTGGTATGTAATTAGGATTGGTTAAAGTCCAATACCTAGTAGAGGCATGAAGCATGTAATCAGGAGTGGTTAGAGTCCACTGCCTGGTTGTGTAATTAGGGTTGGTTAAAGTCTAATGCCTGGCTATAAAATTAGGATTGGTAGTGTCCAATGTCTGGCAGTGTAACCAGGTTTGGAAGAGTCCAATACCTGGCTGAGGCTCAATGCCTATAATGATGATACATGATTGGTAATAACCCAATGCCTGTAATGATGACACACGATTGGTAATAACCCAATGTCTGTAATGATGACCCAGGATTGGTAATAACCCAATGCATGTATTAATGATATATGAGTACATGGTAGATATAATCCCATATCTGTTTAGCAGATTGGCTAAGGCCAACAGGTTGAAACAAGAATGCCTCATGGGTGACATGTTAAGATAATGAGTGTCACAAGAGAAGTTTGACATGATGGTATAATATAATGGATAAATGATATACATGTTTTTCCTATTCCTTATTAAGAGAATAGATGATCTATTGTTCTATCATAAATAGCTGCAATGCTTTAAAAGATGAGAATGCTTTAAACTGCTTATCTTCTGCCCAATTTTTTATCATTAAATTGCAATAATAATGTTTTTGGCGGAGAGTTATATCTCTCGCTGGGGCAATTACAATTGTCTCACCCCCGTGGGATCCAACATTTTTAGGTGGACAAGCACGGAGGATACTAAGAATATCTTGTAGAGGTATAACATCACCAACAGTAGTGACAGCTCAGGTTGAGTGTACTGTCTGTCGTGTCTTGTAGATAGAAGTCTTATGTGTCGTCTATGTACTCTCAGGTCCTCAGAGTTAGTAACTAGTGTTTTTAATAAATCAATCTGAGATTTTGTCTTGATGGCTTGAGGTTCTTCTGCTGTCTGTGTTTGGTCGTTAACAAAGTAGATGATGAATGTAATCCTGAAGAAGGAATGGTACAGAATATGTACTCATGAACCAGGATGTAAATGAAATACATTGGTTCTTAATAAAAGAGTTTTCCTTTGTATGGATCTCTTTGCAAAAGGTTTAAATTTTTAGTGATTTTCAGTAATCCGTGTTAGTGATCGCTTCCGCTTAGTTAATGATGTATGTTTTGAACGCTTCACCACAATTTATTGGTACCAGAGCTCTGGGTTCGCTGAGTCAATAGAGATATAGGACTAAGATGTTGAGTCTGTTCTAGTGTCCTCCAATATATCTCATAGTGACTTCTGCTTATGTAGAAGAAGGAAGATAGCCTAAAGATGTTTGGATAACACGAGGATCATGTTGCTGAAAGCAATGTTGCTGCACCAGTAGGAGGTGCAAGGGATCAGGAAAGAGAAGAAATAGTGCCTGAGAATCCCCCTGTTGATGAGGTCATGATGAGAAACCCATATTTTTCTACTCTTTTTGGGCAATTCCTGACTACAGTGATGCATATAACAAACTGGATGCCGGTACCACCACCCTGGGCACCAGCTCCCAATGAGGGATATGGGTCTGGTAAGACTTTTGAATGACTACATCATGTTGGAGCCATAGAATATGTTGGGACATCTGACCCAACAGATGCAGATTTATGGCTCACTGAGTTAGAAAAAGCTTTTAAGATCCTTAGTATCCGAGAGGCTGACAAGGTTAAACATGTTGTATACCTTTTGAAGGGTAGTGTTGGACATTGGTGGGCTATAGAAGAAATAAAAAGGAATGACGAAGAGGTTAATTGGGAGGAATTTCGTCGAGAATTCATCAATAAGTATTTTCCAAGGACATACTTAGATGAAAAGATCTCACAGTTTGAGAAAATTCGACAAGGAGCCATGTCAATAAATGAATATGAGGTCAAGTTTATGGAACTTTTGTGATTTTGTCCTCAAATGGCTGCTACTGAGGAAGAAAAGATTCAACGTTTTGAGAAGGGACTAAATATTGAAATGTCTATTTCGGCATCTGTCCTAGAAAGTACAGAGAGGTTTTCCACATTTGTAGAGTCAATTCGAAGGATAGAAGGGTCTATGACAAAGAAACATGAGACAGACCTTAAAAGGAAGTCTAAACAGTCACATGAACAAGGAATTAATGGTACTAAACAATCAAAGATTTCATTAGTATCGACTCAACCACAATGTAGTGCACCCAAGCAGCAGTCACCTAAAAGGCTCCGAGCTTGCTATAGATGTGGACAGAGAGGACATCTGAGGTGGCAATGTCCAAATAGAAAGTGATGAGGTGACCCAAAAGACAAGACACTAGATAACTTGTGAGAGGTAGACATGTCAACATAAAACTTTTTATTTTGAAATATTCTCTACTCTCTACCATAATAAAGGTAGTGTTGTTTAGTTTATTTGTATAATCCCTTGAGGATATGAGGAAGAGATAAGTAGGATGAAAACTTATGTTCAGTTTAATATTCTTTTATATGTTTTGAAATTTCTCTTTCGTCATTAAGGAAGGGAAGAGATGAAAAAGGAACTCAGAGAAAATATGTGATATTAAGTATATCAAATTTAAAGAGATGAAAACATAAAATAAAATAAATGCATACTACCTAATTTCAGTTCTTGAATACTCTGGCCAGGTATTCATTTATTGAAGGAAAGGTAAGTATGACATACCTAGATTGTTATCTTTCTGATTACTCTGATCAAGTAATCATTCTGAAACAATCCAAAGAAGCCTAATAAAAAAGGAGATGTGGCATGGATATTTCTACCACATTCTAATTGATATACGGAGGGATTTGATTTAATTATAAATCAACCTATAAACAAAAAGAAGTTGTTTAGTATAATGTATACCCTGGTCCTCAGACCTAGAGGTAACATTTATCTGATAAGAGATAACAATGTTCAGTGATGAACTAAAGGTTTGAATACCCATATCTAGTATTCATGGTAAAATGATGATGCTGAGAGATAATGATATATAATCATCTTTATAATTCCTATGGTAATAGCAAGGAACCTAGGATGAAACAAGAGTAAATGACTCATGAACAGTTGAAAAATTATACAATGACCAAAGGAAGATGAGGATGTGATGTGTTATCAACACATGTGTTAGATACCAAGGTAAGGGATTCTAGTATCTGAGAAATATCAGGCTATTTTATGATGGTTACTTGGAATAGTTAACTGTGGAATCAGTCCAGTTACCTAATGTAGTATGGACATCATGTGTTAGGGGTTTATGGTTTGCATAAACATAACATTGATGAGAATGAACTATTTGAAGGAATAATTGTAAAATTATTGCAAGAAAAGTTTATCAAATACAATTAACAAATAACCCCTATCTAAATAAGAAAAGTGTTACCTGACACAGAGTTGACTCTACAGTCAATAATGAAAAGAAACAGTAGAATATGTGTCTTGTGTGACAAGTTCTATAATAACCTTGTATGGAAGGGCTTTGTATTGATCAAAGTTCTATGGCATCTCCATGACATTAAGATGTTATGTGGAGGCCTGATAATGTAGTGAATGAATAATATTTGTCTCCCTTTACCTGGGATTTCGGGGACGAAATCCTTGTTAGTGGTTTATAATTTGTAACATCCCTAACCTAGGTTAAGCCTTAACCCTATATGTTTTGCTTAATAAGGTTGATTATATGTTTGCTCTTATCTCTTGAAAAGTAATTAAGACTTAAGAGGGACTTATATCTCAATTTCAATCCTTTTTTAATAATGTTGAAACAATGTTTTACTTGTTTTGGACTAAAGTGCAATTTACCCAAGTTGAGGGGCTAATTTGCAAATTTTGCATGCTAAAATGTTCCTCATATGATGAAGCATCATAGGAATGAGTATGATGAAGTGGTGAGGCTTTCACAAGTCTGAGTACCAAGAAAGATCTAGTTGAGCAATTTTTATGCATTAAAACCTAGTTTTGGTGTAATGTGTAAATTACCCAAAACCTAGGGTTCAATATGCAAAATACCACCTCTAGAGAGTCCCTAATGTTTCTTGGCATCATGTAGAGTAACTAAAATGAGAGGGGCGTCTCATTTGTATCTCTTTGTAGGAGAGAGAATCTTGATATTAAAATAATCAAGATTTAAGCATAATTGGAACTTTACTTCAATTTAATGCAAAAATAAATATATTAATTGAAGATCCCTTCAACCAAAAGGTGAGGTATTATTTTGCAAAAGAATGGACGACCATGTGCCTTTCAAAGGCACGAAAATATCTCAAGCAAGTGGATAACCCACTCACATTATCAAAAGAAAAAGAAATATCCACTAACTTATGGATATTATTATTAAATGGATTATGGTGCTTAATTTGCTTTTATTTATTTCATGGATAATTTAGAGGAATAAGAGGCAAGTAAGATAGCCTCATATGCAAGGGATAGGAGAGGGAAAGTGGAAAGGAAATGGAGTAGTTATTTCCTACTTTCTCTCTCTTAAAATGAATTTTAATAAAAATGCATATTAGCTCAATTATCCATAGCTTGAAAGGGGAATTTCGAATCCACTTTCACTCTTTGCTTGCAAAAAGACCAAGGGGGCTAAGGAGAAATAGGAGGACGAGTTCCAACCTGTAGGTAACCTTCTTGATCACTTTCAACCATGATTTCATGGTGGAAATTGAAAATAAATGATGGATTTCTTCTTTTCTTCTATCAATCTTCCTTTCTAGCCAATCCATTTCACTCAAAATCTTGAGGAACGAACCTTGTGGAGTGAGAAATCTTCTTTCACCATTAGGAATGTGAAGTTTGAGCTTTGAAGCTTCATTGAAGGCGGGTTTTATAACTTGAATAGTTATTCATTGTTATTGAATCCAATTCCTCAATCCTTTTTGTTCAAATTACTCTTCTTGAATTTCCTTTGAGTAATTGATCGAACTACCATGGGAATGGTAGTAGATTTTGAAGGTCTAAGGCTTGATGATCATGAAATCATCATAATCACATATCTCAACATAATTTAGTTGCAAATGGTTTCATGAATTTTTTTCCAAACGGTTTCACCAAACTGTTTGGAGACCAAACAGTTTGCAAACCGTTTGGAGTGGTTGACCAAATGGAGGGGGTTGACCGTTTGAGGGGGGTTGCTGATGTGTTGAATAATTATCTAATAGATTTAATTTATTGGTTCCTAAAGGTTCCATGATTGGATAATCTACCAATTGCAAACCCTAATCGGATTGAAGCATTGAAACCCTAATTCATTAGATTCAATTTCATGTTGGTTGAGCAAACGATTTCATCAAACCATTTGGTGCTGAAACAGTTTCAAACCGTTTGAGGATCAAGGGTTGACCGTTTGAGAAAGTTTGACTATTTGTAGGAAACGGTTTCAAAACTGTTTGATAGGGTTGACCGTTTGGTGAAGGTTGACCGTATGAGATGAAACAGTTTCAAACCGTTTGAGAAGGAAAAGGTATTCAAGACCGTTTGAAAGGAAATAGTTTCAAAACTATTTAAGCGGCTAAGGGCCAAGACCGTTTGAAGGTCTGAACACAAGACCATTTGAAGGTCTAACCCCAAGACCGTTTGAGGGTGTGACCTCAAGACCGTTTGAAGGTCATGATCAAAACCGAATTGAGGTCTAAAGTGATCAAATCATTTGGAGATTTAAGGTGATGATTGATAATAATGATTATAAATGATAGGTATAAAGGTTGAAACCCTAAAGTACCTAAATGATCAGTACCTTTAGAATGGTTAACCCTAAAACCTTATGAAACTAATGTCTCAGTACACTATGTCAACCATAGTTGTATATATTTGATTGAAAGGTTGATGTAACCTAGTTAAGTTGAGAGGATGACAGAAAGGAATTCATACATGAGTATTAATCATGAAGAATATGTGATTAGGATATGATACTTAGTAGAGAGATCATGAAGCCCTAATTGAGTGGGTTAATAAGCCATAATCCTAAATTTCGGCCAATCCTAAGTGAAATTCTAATCTAGGGTAATGATGTAACCCTAATTGAGGGTGATGCCATGTGAAACCATAATTGAGGGTGATACAATGTGAAACCCTAATTGAGGGTGATGCCATGTGAAACCCTATGCAATGGTATGATGAGGAGCCCTAATGTAGGGTGAAGGTATGTGAAACTCTAATTTTCAGTTATAATACATGAAGCCCTAATCTTGGGCAATATGATGATAAACCATAACCCTAATTACTGGGTAATGGTATGAGAGAACCTTAATGACAAAATAGTGGGTAATGCCTTATAAAAGTGAAATATCTCAAATGGATGATCATAGGCAACCTTATAGTAAGCAATGCCTTAACCTGAAATGAGTCCATATGATTGAAGATAGTTGGACCATTCTTGTGTGCGACCTATGCACTTCATGGTAAAAGTGATAGGTTAGTGGATGAATGTATTAAGATGGGAAATACGTTAATCCAAGATAAGTTGATAACTCAAGTAAGTTGGAAGTAATGAGGAAAATGATACATCAAGATATGATAGATATCACTTTTAGCATTCCAGGGTTATATACCTTGATGCACCTCAAATGCAATATACTTGGACAAGAAACACATGAAGTGTGTTATGTAAATTGTTACAATGAAATGTAATGAGTTTGATAAACTTTGATAAGTATAGGCTAATATACCTTGAGAATGGGGTTAAGCCAAACTAATGAGGATGATGTAATCATACCATGATAAGGATGAGAAATGAACTCATACCTTGTATTGATAATCATTTAATGATAAATGTTAAGAGTAATAAACATGATTGAATACTCGAGAAGTTAATGATTGCTCCTAGAGGTGTGGAGCAATATATTAAGGTTGATTTGATAAATATGAAATCCTAATTAATGTGAGATGGGAAACCCTAACCCTAAATTGGGAAATGGGACATGAGAAACCCTAATGTAATGTGAATAGTAAGCCCTAACCCTATTGAGGGAATAGTGGTGTTACTATTGTATTACATGTGGTAATATGTTATTGTTTCCTAGTGAGATGTGACAAGATGTGTAATGGCCTTGTAAGCCATATAATTAGATGTTGCCTAGTGACAGGTGACAAGATGTTTAATGGCCTTGTGAGCCATATGATTAGATGTTTCCAAGTGACAGGTGACAAGATGTTTAATGGCCTTGTGAGCCATATGATTAGATGTTGCCTAGTGAGAGGTGACAAGATGCTTTATGGGCCTTTTTGAGCCATGAGAATAATTGTGGCATAGTGAGAGGCACCAAGATGATTATAAAAGTTTACTGTAAGAAATGATAATGTTTTAATAAACTTAATAAAAGGAACAATTGTATTCAGTAAAGAATGTGAAAAGCTATGAAGGCTAACCTCAGGAGTGGTTAGAGTCCACTGCCTAGTTGTGTAATCAAGATTGGTTAAAGTCTAATACCTGACAGAGGCATGAAGCCTGTAATCAGGATTGGTTAAAGTCCAATGCTTGGCTGTGTAATCAGGATTGGTTAAAGTCCAGTGCCTGACTATGAAATTAGGAGTGGTTAGAGTCCACTGCCTGGCTATGTAATTAGGATTGGTTAAAGTCCAATACCTGGCAGAGGCATGAAGCCTATAATCAGGATTGATTAGAGTCCAATGCCAGGCTATATAATCAGGATTGGTTAAAGTCCAATGTCTGGCTGTGAAATAAAGAGTGGTTAGAGTCCACTGCCTGTCTGTGTAATCAAGATTGGTTAAAGTCCAATACCTGGAAGAGGCATGAAGCCTGTAATCAGGAGTGGTTAGAGTCCACTTCCTGGCTATGTAATCAGGGTTGGTTAAAGTCGAATGCCTGGCCGTGAAATCAGGATTCGTAGTGTCCAATGCCTGGCGGTGTAATCATGTTTGGAATAGTCCAATACCTGGAAGAGGTTCAATGCCTGTTGTAAGGACCCTGACCTTCATTTTGGGCTTACCCTATTTATTTTGCCTAAACCTTGTGCTTGGTATCTTGCTAATCATCTTTAGTGATGATTAGGGTTTGCTTGTGCTTAGTTGAGAGCTAGAGGTGCTACTTGCAAAATAACCTGAGATAGGGTTGGAAAGCAAGTTTGTCACCTTGAGAGATGTCTCTCTATCTTTGCTTCCTCTAGGGTTGAGAGGAAGGCTTGGGCTCGTGCCTTGCATTGTCTTAGGCTTGGTTGAACTCTTTTGGGCCTTGTTTTCCCTTGTTGGGCCTTGCCTTGCCTTGTTGAGCCCTATATCGGGAATGGTTACTTTGTATCGGCCATGGGGTATCACCCATGGGGGTGTGTCAACCATGGAGGAGTAGTGTGTCAGCCTTTAACCTTTGTTGAACTTCTTGCCTTGGTTGTGTCACCCTATCTTGGACATGTAGCTGACCCTTGAGGGAGTAGTGGCATGGAATGTCCATGAGTTTTGCAAGGTGTCCCTTGGTAAGGTAACACCTTGCCTTAGTTTAACCTTGACCCCCACCTATATATGACTTGCCTTTCTCTTCCTTAGGAACCGTTTAGCTCGTTGTTGGTCCTCTCTTGCTTGTGTGCACGATACACCTCTCCCTTACAACCTTGTTGGCCGATGCCCTTGGAGGAGCTAAGGTTGGTGGACGATCCCCTTGGAGGAGTTCCCTTCTTCTTCCTTTAGATAGGTGAACGAACCCTAGGTGGCTCTTGTTTCCTTGGTAAGCATCTTCCCTCTCTCCTTAGCATATTCTTCTCCATCTTGCCTACTCTTCGGCCATGGTGGTTATGCTTCTTGTTCCTTTTCTTGAGGTGGCCAAAGTAGTGTGCTTGGAGCTAGGAGCTTAAAGCTTGGAGCTTTGGAGCTTGAGGAGTTTGCTTAAGGCGGGTTACATAACTTCTAACCCTAGCTATACTACCTTCTCTATGTTGCATGTTTCAAATATGTTGATGATCGACCATTGCATGTTATGTATCTTTCTCTAGTTCATGTTGTTGACCTGATGGATATAATGAGCATGATGTTGTTGATGTTTTTTGATGGTCTATGGGCCTTTACACATAGTTGGTTGAACCATTGTTTTTGGTTTCCTTGTTGTGCAATACTCCTTTCTCTCCTTGGTCTGGAGATGTGAGTTTGAGCTCTAGTGATGTAGGCAATACCCCTCTCTCGTTTAAGTTGAGAGGTGAGCTTATATTCTAGATGTTTGGGCAACACCCTCCTCTCACCATGGATTTGAGAGGTGAGCTTTTGGATAGATGATGACCTAGGTTGAGGTGGATCCTTGTGGTTTCCCGATTTGTGATAGAGGTTGTGCAAAACCCCTCTCTCTTGGTAGTTGAGAGGTGAGAAGACCTTCTTGATCAATTAGGGTTTGGTGCCCTTGTGTTTGAGGTTGAAGATGATCTTGTGGGGTTGTGCCTTGCATGATATGACCTTGGAGTTGTGTTGCCTGATAGTTAAGTCTTGAGATAGTGGCCGATACCCATGTGTGTTGGGCGATATGTTTTGTTGAGTGCCCTGCACGATACACCAAGTTATGGTAGTTGGCTTGGTTCCCGATGTGCCTTGGACGTTATAGAGCTCAGTGGGCTATCCTTTTGTTGGGCGACATGGTTTGGTTGTAGTGATACCCGATACGGGTTGAATGGTGCACCTTAGTGAGTGTCTTAGTGGTGTTGTTCCTTTGACCGATGCCTAGTTGGTCTTGGCCCATAAGCTTTGATAGCTTGGTGCCCGACACAACCTTGACTGTTATCCTTATTTAGATGAGCTTGGGCAATATGGTGTGGTGCCCATGATGGCTTTGGCCGATACGACCATGGCTTTGTTGAGCTTGACTTATATGAAGTGTTGGACGATATGGCTTCATGCCCGACATGCTAACCCTAGATGCTGGTTGTCATCATGCTTCATGGCCATGCACGACACCATTCTTGGGCATCATGGGTACCCTGGCTGATAGGGTTAACCCTCAGATGATGCTGAGATGGTTGCACAGTAGAGTTCCCTTGTGCGACACCCCTTTGGTCGATATGGCTCATCTTGAAGGTTAGCCGATAGTGAAACCTAACCCTAACCCTACCTTGGTGCACGTTAGACTCTTAGCCGATAGCCATGGTAGTACTACACGATATACCTTGGTGCTGGTTGCCCGACACCATGTATGCTATTGCAACCTTTATGCATGTTAGAGGATGTGTAGTGGTTGGCCGATATGGTGGTGAGTTGCCTTAGGGTTGGAAATCCTAGCCGTTATACCCTTGGTAAGGGTATTTCTATACCAGGTGCACCCTTTGATGAGGGTTGGCACTGCTCGCCATGCTTAGTGAGGGTTGCAGGAGTTTTTGTGAGGGTTTTGATAACCCAAAATGTATATAGTTGATGGTTCTCTTTTGATAATTATGATACAAGTGAAATGATGTAACCACCTTGAATCCTGCAAATATGTTGATAAGCTAAAATAATAATTTGTGAACCAGGAAGCTTGGAAGCATATGATGTTGCTGCACATGTTGATATGACACTTGCATATGGTCACCAGTGTATGGCATAACATGTGCCAATGATTGATAATAACACTATGAATGACAAAGCTTATGTGTGATGTACTCATGAATGCTTCTTTATACTTGATAGTATAATAATAATCTTGTTAATCCATGATGGCTTCAGTTATCTATGTGGATGTGTGCACTAACCATGCAAGTATTTCATGTGGATTCATAGCCTGGTTAGAGCTATGAGGTATATGTGCTTTGACTAGCATAATGTGATGATAATCCTTGTTAATGAAATAACAAGTTGATTGGTCTGAGGACCTGATATCAGGCCGAATGCCTAGATGAGGTGTTATTCTCTGATGATGAGATAAGGGATGCGTTCCCAGGATGTTGATGCATGATTTTGATGCCTTGAGAGGCACTGGTTGATATCATGAGGGATTGAGATCCCAGGACAGTATGTTGATGGCAATAATGATGTAATTCTATAAGGCTATGTTATACTTTGTTTTGCCTCAAAAATTGGCTTAAAATATACTAATTAATTATAGCTGAATATATCATGTATTTTTCCCTAGCCATAGAACCATTACCATCAGTATTCGGTGATGGTGAAATAGGTTTATCCTGCGGGATTACCTAGAGCACATATTGTTGAATATGCGAGGTTTCCCCTAGCCTAAAATAGGAGGGTTGAGTGCAACTGTGGTTGCAGACTCAGGATATATGGAGCATGGTGAACAGGCCCATGGCTCAGGAGATGTGATGATGAGCATGATGCGTTCATGGATCAGATGTATATACTAGCACCTATGATGAGGTGAGCTAGAGATATGGGTAGCTTGCGGAGCTAACCCAGAGGCTGAGGCCTATAAGCATAAGACTGCAGTCTTGCTTGATGATTCGTGTACTGACCACGGGAGCGTGAGGTCATGGAGTCCGGATCTCCTTAGACCTTGTATGGCACCGGATTGGGCTTCACAGCCAATGGTAGGATTTGAGCAGGGAAGGCTGACTTCCTCAGGGCATAATAAAATGTAATCCAACCGAATGGTATATTTTGCTTAGAGCAAAACACAGAACATTGATTGAGACCTTGCTTATATAGTTAATCTAGTTATACTATGCAATTGTTTGTACGATCCTTATAATTTGTGATAAGTTTTTATAAATCTTATCTTGTCAATCATGTTCCATAAAGAATACTTGGTTCTATGCTCCTAGATAACTTAGTATTATTAATGATAATCATAGTTGTGCTTAGTATGCTGCTCTTGTTATACGCTTTATCAGTTATCTACTTTAACCTTTTGAGGTTTTATAATTTCGGCGGGGAGTTATGTTTCTGGGACTATGTGTCTCACTCCACTAGTTTACACCCTTTTTAGGTGATCGCTCTAGATGTGGTGGTGGTCATGAGGTCGCTTTGGCCGAGCAGCAAGAAGAGCAGTAGAAGGTAAGAGGTGGACATGTTGTTGTTTTGGTGGTTTTGTAGTAGAGTCCTAGAATCATCCCTGTACTCCCAGGTCCTCAGAGGTGTTTTGAGGATGATTCACGACGTCTTGGAGTTGTAATCTTTGTATAACCTACTGTTGGCCGTATGTGGCCATTTTGAATGTATAAACAGGTGTTGAACTCTGGTGTTGACGGTACAGCTGGTTTTAATAAGCTATGTACCTATAACAAGGCTTGTGAATGTTTATATAACATGTCTTTCTGCATGATGATGATGCAAAAGTTATCTCATGTATGATTTCTGCAATCGATTTTAATTAACCCGTGTTTTTGATAATATATGGTTCCAAACATTTTCGCGTGTCATCTCGTTGTCTGTGTGATGGCGGGGTGTCACAGTTGGTTTGGTATCAGAGCTCTAGGTTCACTGAGTCTGTAGGGATCTAGGACTAGGTTTGCATATGTTCTTGTGAGTTTTCCAGAGTTTTTTACAATAACCTTCTGCCCTCAGTGGAAGATAAAGCTTAAAGATGTCTGGAAACCATGAAGAACATGCTTCTGAGAGCCGCGATGCTACATTAGTTGATGGAGCAGGAGGGTAGGCACATGGAGATCGGGTGCCTAAGGTCCCCCAACTTGACCCAGCCATTCTTGAAAACCCTGCCTACCAACAGCTTATGGGGCAGATGACGGCTACAATGAATCACATGGTGGAAAGGTTGACAGTGCCTCAGCCAAGAGCACAGGCTCCCCATGGTGAAGCATCGGGTATTGGGAAGACCTTTGAGCGGCTTCGCCGAGTCGTAGCTTCAGATTATGCTGGGACGACTGATCCAACGGATGCAGATATGTGGCTGACAAGTCTTGAGAAGGCCTTCCGGATCCTCAACAACCCCGAAGTGGAAAAAGTCAAGCATGTTGTCTACCTTCTGAAGGGTAGTGCTGGCCACTGGTGGGCCATTGAGGAGGAGAAGCGACCCGATGAGGAGATTGGTTGGGAGGTTTTCCGGTGATAGTTCATCAGCAGATACTTTCTGAAGACGTATCTGGATGAGAAGATCAACCAGTTTGAGCATCTATGCCAAGGATCTATGAGCATCACCAAGTATGAAGCCAAGTTCATGGAGTTGTTGAGGTTTTGTCCTCACATGGCAGTGACGGATGATGAGCAGATCAGGTGGTTTGAGAAATGTTTGAGTGCAGAGTTGTCGACACATGCTGCTGCTTTAGAGAATCGGGAGCGGTTTGCCACATTTGTGGAGTCCGTCTACAGGATTGAATGATCTGTTAAGGAGAAAAGGGAGTCCATGACCAGGAAAAGGCATGTTCAGTTCCAGGGATAGAGATTTAGTGGCTTCAAGAAGCCAAGGTTTTCAGCACCTTCCACGATGCAGACTTCTCGTGCACCATCACAATGGTCCCTGAGTAAGGGAAGAGGTTATGTTTCTTTGTCGTCAAAGGGGCATAGTACAACTTCTCTGGTAGTAACAAAGCCATCCAAACCACAGATAGAAGGCAGGTCATGTTATCACTGTGGACAAACAGGGCATTTAAAGTCAAATTGCCCAAAAAGAGACGTTGAGGTAACACAACAGCTGAGACATAATCAACAAGGATCAGACAGACAACAACCCATTGGTAGTAGAGAGCGACGACGCGGTCAAGTGTCGCAAGAGGGATCGTCTGCTCAAGGAAGTAGAGGACGTGGACAACAAGGAACAACTCGATTCTATGCTATGAGTCAACCAGAGGCAATAGTCAACCTGCGAGTGGTGACAGGTCAGATGGAGTTATTACATTCTGATTTGTCTTCTTCTTGCTTGATATCTGTTTTGGTTGACCCGGGTTCTATGCACTCTTTTATCACACATAGTCTGCTTGATAGTTGTCCTTTACCTGTTAATTGTAAGAAAGATAGCTTGTTGGTAGAAACCCCTCTCGATGGTTCCTCGATGCTTCGGGAAGAGTGTCCATCTTATGTCTTATCTTTCTCGGGACACAGTATACAAGTGGATCTTATACCACTTGATATGCATGGATTCGATGTGATCCTTGGGATGGATACCTTAGAGAAGTATAAGGTCATGTTAGACTGTGGTTCCAAGCAGGCAGTGTTTGATGATGGTGGAGAGAAGTGGATCTTCCAAGGAGATAGGAAGATTCTTCAAACGTGTCTAGTATCAACGATGGTGACAGAGAAGTTGTTGTGGCAAGGTTGTAGAGTGTTCTTAGCTCATGTTGTGGATACCAAGGCGAAAGTTCCTAGCCTTGAGGAGGTAACAGTTGTTCGAGAATTTGTGGATGTGTTTCCTAATGAGTTCCCCAGTGTTCCCCCACCCTGAGAGATTGATTTTGAGATCAATCTGGTACCAGGAACACAACCAGTTGCACAGACACCATATAGGATGGCTCCAACAGAGATGGTAGAGTTGAAGAAGCAGTTACAGGAGTTGTTGGAGAAAGGTTTCATCCGACCGAGTACATCGCCTTGAGGTGCTCCAGTGTTGTTCGTTAAGAAGAAGGATGAGTCGATGTGGTTATGTATAGATTACCGACATTTGAAAAAGTCACAATCAAGAATAAGTACCCATTGCCGAGGATAGATGATATGTTTGATCAGTTGTGGGGTGCTACAGTGTTCTCTAAGATCGATCTACGGTCTGAATATCATCAGTTGAGGATTAAGGTGGACGACATACCAAAGTCAGTGTTTAGGATGAGGTATGGTCACTTTGAGTTTGTGGTTATGCCATTTGGGCTAACCAATGCAGCTGCGACATTCATGGACCTGATGAACCGAGTGTTCGGTCTATTCCTAGATTAGTTTGTTGTAGTCTTTATAGATGACATTTTGATCTATAGTCAGGATAGGCAAGAGCATGAGCAACATCTTCGACAAGTGTTGACTCTTCTTCACCAACATCAGTTGTATGTCAAGTTCAGCAAATGTGAGTTCTGGTTGAAAGAAGTGACATTCTTAGGTCACGTGATATCTGCGGAAGGAGTCAGAGTGGACCCTAAGAAGGTGGAGTCAGTTGCAGATTGGGAGAAACCAAAGACGCCGACGGAAGTTCGTAATTTTTTGGGTTTGGCATGATATTACTAGAGGTTTATAAAGGACTTCAGTGTGATCGCGTTGCTGATGAAAAAGTGACCAGGAAGGATGTACCTTTTTTCTAGGATGATCGTTGTCAGCAAGCTTTCCAAAGTTTGAAGGAGAAGTTGACTAGTGCCCCAGTGTTAGTGCTGCCAGAACCTGGGATGGGCTATGTTGTTTTTTGTGATGCTTCCAAGAAAGGCTTAGGTTGGGTGCTAATGCAGGAAGATCATGTGGTTTCTTTTGCTTCGCGACATCTTAAGAAACATGAAGAGAACTATCCAATACATCATTTAGAGTTGGCGGTGGTGGCCCATGCATTAAAGATTTGGAGACACTATCTTTATGGGGAAGTGTGTCAGATCTTTACAGATCATAAGAACTTCAAGTATATCTTTTCGCAGAAAGAGCTGAATATGCGAAAACATCATTGGATGGAGCTAATCAATGATTATGATTGCACCATTGAGTATCATCCTGGTAAGGCAAATGTGTTAGCTGATGCGCTTAGCAGAAAGTCTTCTTCTCGCTCCATAAAGAAGGCACAGTTGAGTTCCTTGGTATGCGATAGGCGGGATATGTTTGTCTCCTTGTGGTAGATGAATGAACAGTTGGAAGTTTCCTTATTGGCAGGATTGCTGGAACATATGCAAGTCAAGCCTACGCTGAGATAGTAGATCAAAGATGCACAAAAGGAGGATGATACAGTATAGTTGATCAGTTCAGAACTTGGTAGCGAAAAGCATGATGGGTTCCATGAGTCTGAGGATGGATTAGTTTGCTATCATGGTAGAATGGTGGTCCCCGACGTTGACAATCTAAGGAAGCTAGTACTCGAGGAAGCACACACATCGATGTATGCTATGCATCCAGGAGTCACCAAGATGTACCAAAATATAAAGAATCTGTATTGGTGGTCTGGCTTGAAGAAGGATGTAGCCGAGTTTGTGGCTAAGTGTGCAGTATGTCAGCAAGCAAAAGTTGAGCATCAGAAACCAGCAGGAATGTTGCAACCCATGTCGATACCACAATGGAAATGGGATCATATAACCATGTATTTCGTACTTGGTCTACCAAAGACAGTTAGGGATCATGATTCCATTTGGGTAATAGTGGACAGGCTGACAAAATCTACTCATTTCATACCAGTAAAGATGACATATACAGCAGAGAAGCTTTCTCGGGTGTATGTGGATGAGATAATATGTTTGCACAGTGTACCAGCATCGATAGTTTCTGACAGAGGTCCTTAGTTCACAAGTCGTTTCTGGGAACAATTGCACAAAGCATTGGGAACACAGCTGAGGTTCAGTACTGCTTTCCACCTGGAGACGGATGGTCAGTCTGAAAGGACTATTCATACTTTGGAGGATCTTCTCCGAGCATGTGTTTTGTAGTTCCTAGGTAGTTGGGATATGCATCTCAGTTTGATAGAATTTGCTTACAATAACAGTTACCAACAGAGGATTGACATGGCTCCTTATGAGGCTCTATATGGAAGGAAGTGTAGATCCCCTTTATGCTGGTATGAGTCTGGTGAGTATCAGCTTTTGGGTCCTGAGTTAGTACAACAGACAACAGAAAAGATCAAAGTGATACAGCAAAAGTTGAAAATAGCACAGGATAGATAGAAGTCTTATGCAGACAATCGCTGACGACCTTTAGAGTTCCAAGTGGGAGACAAAGTGTATCTCAAGGTCTCACCTTGGAAAGGCGTGCTAAGGTTTGGCCGGAAAGGTAAACTGGCACCTAGATATATGGGGCCGTACCCGGTAATAGCATGTGTTGGCAAGGTAGCCTACAAGTTAGAGCTGCTGCCAAAGTTGCACCGGTTGCATCCAGTGTCCCATGTCAGCATGTTGAAGAGAAGTCATCCAGACACAGGGACCGTGATACAGCCAGTTGAGGTTGAGCTTGATGAAGATGTGACCTACGAGGATGGTCCGGTGGTGATCCTTGACAGAAGAGTAAAGAAGCTGAAGAAGAAGGACTTGGTTCTTGTAAAGGTTCTTTGGCATCATCATGGTGTTGAGGAAGCCACGTGGGAGCTTGAGGAAGAGATGAGACGGAAGTATCCCTCGCTTTTCTCTTCAGATTTCGGGGACGATATCCCTTTGTAGAGGTTTATGGCTTGTAAGGACCCTGACCTTTGTTTTGGGCTTACCCTGTTTGTTTTGCCTAAACCTTGTGCTTGGTTGCTTTCTAATCATCTTTAGTGATGATTAGGGTTTGCTTGTGCTTAATTGAGAGATGGAGGTGCTACTTGCAAAATAACCTAAGATAGGGTTGGAAAGCAAGTTTGTCACCTTGAAAGATGTCTCTCTCTCTTTGCTTCCTCTAGGGTTGAGAGGAAGGCTTAGGCTCGTGCCTTGTGTTGTCTTGGGCTTAGTTGAGCTCTTTTGGGCCTTGCTTTCCCTTGTTGGGCCTTGCCTTGCTTGGTTGAGCCCTATATCGGGCAAGGTTGCTTTGTATCGGCCATGGGGTATCGCCCATGGGGGTATGTCGGCCATGGAGGAGTAGTGTGTCGGCCTTTGACCTTTGTTGACCTTCTTGCCTTGGTTGTGTCACCCTAGCTTGGACATGTGGCTGACCCTTGGGGGAGTAGTGGCATGGCATGTGCATGAGTTTTGCAAGGTGGTAAAATGTGTGGACAAGTGTCCCTTGGTAAGGTGACACCTTGCCTTGGTTTAACCTTGACCCCCACCTATATATGCCTTGCCTTTCTCTTCCTTAGGAACCCTTTTAGATCTTTGTTTCTCCTCTCTTCCTTGTGTGCATGATATACCTCTCCCTTGCGACCTTGGTGGATGATACCCTTAGAGGAGCTAAGGTTGGTGGTTGATCCCCTTGGAGGAGTTCCCTTCTTCTTCCTTTAGCTAGGTGTCCGAACCCTGGGTGGGTCTTGTTTCCTTGGTAAGCATCTTCCCTCTCTCCTTAGAATCTTCTTCTCCATCTTGCCTACTCTTCGTCCATGGTGGTTATGCTTCTTGTTCCTTTTCTTGAGGTGGCTGTAGTAGTGTGCTTGGAGCTAGGAGCTTAAATCTTGGAGCTTTGGAGCTTGAGGAGTTTGCTTAAGGCGGGTTACATAACTTCTAACCCTAGCTATACTACCTTCTCTATGTTGCATGTTTCATATATGTTGATGATCGACCATTGCATGTTATGTATCTTGCTCTAGTACATGTTGTTGACCTTATGGATATAATGAGCATGATGTTGTTGATGGTCTATGGGCCTTTACACCTAGTTGGCCGAACCATGGTTTTGGGTTTCCTTGTTGAGCAATACTCCTTTATCTCCTTGGTCTAGAGATGTGAGTTTGAGCTCTAGTGATGTAGGCAATACCCCTCTCTCGTTTAAGTTGAGAGGTGAGCTTATATTCTAGATGTTTGGGCAATACCCTCCTCTCACCATGGATTTGAGAGGTGAGCTTTTGGATAGATGATGACCTAGGTTGAGGTGGATCCTTGTGGTTGCCTGATTTGTAATAGAGGTTGTGCAAAACCACTCTCTCTTGGTTTTGAGAGGTGAGCAGACCTTCTTGATCAATTAGGGTTTGGTGCCCTTGTGTTTGAGGTTGAAGATGATCTTGTGGGGTTGCACCTTGCACGATATGACCTTGGAGTTGTGCTGCCCGATAGTTACATCTTGAGATAGTGGTCGATACCCATGTGTGTTGGGCGATATGCTTTGTTGAGTGCTCTACACGATACACCTAATTATGGTAGTTGGCTTGGTTCCCGACGTGCCTTGGACATTGTAGAGCTCAGTGGGTTGTCCTTGTGTTGGGCGACATGGTTTGGTTGTGGTGATACCTGATATGGGTTTAATGGTGCACCTTAGTGAGTGTCTTAGTGGTGTTGTTCCTTTGACTGATATGCCTAGTTGGTCTTGGCCGATAGGCTTTGATAGCTTGGTGCCCGACATAGCCTTAGTAGTCATCCTTATTTAGATGAGATTGGGTGATATGGTGTGGTGCCCAGGATGGCTTTGGCCGCTACCAACATGTCTTTGTTGAGATTGACTTATATGAAGTGTTGGACGATATGGCTTCATGCCTGAAATGCTAACCCTAGATGTTGGCCATCATGATGCTTCATGGCCATGCATGAAACCATTCTTGGGCATCATGGGTACCCTGGCCGATAGGGTTAACCCTCAGATGATGCTGATATGGTTGCACAGTAGAGTTTCCTTGTGCGACACCCCTTTGGTCGATGTGGCTCATGTTGAAGGTTAGTCGATAATGAAACCTAACCCTAACCCTAGCTTGGTACACGTTAGACTCTTGGCCGATAGCCATGGTAGTGCTACACGATATACCTTGGTGTTGGCTACCCGACACCATGCATGCTATTGGAACCTTGATGCATGTTATAGGATGTGTAGTGGTTGGCCGATATGGTGGTGAATTGCCTTAGGGTTGAAATCCTAGCCTTTATACCCTTGCTAAGGGTATTGCTATACCGGGTACACGCTTTGCTGAGGGTTGGCACTGCTCGCCATGCTTAGTGAGGGTTGCAGGAGTTTTTGTGAGGGTTCTGATAACCCAAAATGTATATAGTTGATGGTTCTCTTTTATTAATGATGATACAAATGAAATGATGTAACCACCTTGAATCCTACAAATATGTTGATAAGCTAAAATAATAATTTGTGAACCAGGAAGCTTGGAAGCATATGATGTTGTTGCACATGTTGATATGACACTTGCATATGGTCACCAGTGTATGGCATAACATGTGCCCATGATTGAAAATAACATGATGAATGAAAAAACTTATGTGTGATGTACTCATGAATGCTTCTTTATTCTTGATAGTATAATAATAATCCTATTAATCCATGATGGCTTCAGTTATCTATGTGGATGTGTGCACTAACCATGCAGGTATTTCATGTGGATTCATAGCCTGGTCAGAGCTATGAGGTATATGTGCTTTGACTAGCATAATGTGATGATAATCCTTGTTAATGAAATAACAAGTTGATAGGTTTGAGGACCTGATATGAGGCTGAGTGCCTAGCTGAGGTGTTATTCTCTAATGATGAGATAAGGGATGCATTCCCAGGATGCTGATGCATAATTTTGATGCCTTGAGAGGTAGTGGTTGATATCATGAGGGATTGAGGTATGAGGATAGTATGTTTATGGCAATAATGATGTAATTCTGTAAGGCTATGTTATACTTTGTTTTGCCTCAACAATTGGATTAAAATATACTAATTAATTATAGCTGAATATATCATGTAGTTTTCCCTGGCCATAGATCCATTACCGTTAGTATTTGGTGATGGTGAAACAGGTTTATCCTATGGGATTACCTAAAGCACATATTGTTGAATATGCGAGGTTTCCCCTAGCCTAAAATAGGAGGGTTGAGTGCAACTGTGGTTCCAGATTCAGGATATATGGAGCATGGTGAACAGGCCCATGGCTCAGGAGATGTGATGATGAGCATGATGCGTTCATGGCTCAGATGTATATACTAGCACCTATGATGAGGTGAGCTAGAGATATGGGTTGCTTGTAGAGCTAACCCAGAGGCTGAGGCCTATAAGCATAAGATTGCAGTCTTTCTTGATGATTCGTGTACTGACCATGGAAGGGTGAGGTCAAGGAGTTCGGATCTCCTTAGACATTGTATGGCATCAGATTGAGCTTCGCAGCCAATTGTTGGATTTGAGGAGGGAAGGCTAACTTCCTCAGGGCATAATAAAATGTAATCCAACTGAATGGTATATCTTGCTTAGAGCAAAACACAGAACATTAATTGAGGCCTTGCTTATATAGTTAATCTAGTTATACTATGCAATTTTTTGTACAATCCTTATAATTTGTGATAATTTTTTATAAAGCTTATCTTGTCAATCATGTTCCATAAAGAATACTTGGTTCTATGCTCCCGAATAACTTAGTAAGCTTGATGATAATCATAGCCTTGCTCAGTATGCTTCTCTTGTTATACGCTTTATCAATTATCTGTTGTTATCTGCTTTAACCTTCTGAGGTTTTATAGTTTCGGCAGGGAGTTATGTTTCTCACTGGGACTGTGTGTCTGACCCCGTTGGTTTACACCCTTTTTAGGTGATCGCTCTAGACGTGGTGGTGGTCGTGAGGTCACGTTGGTCGAGTAGCAAGAAGAGCAGTAGAAGGCAAGAGGTGGACATGTTGCTGTTTTGGTAGTTTTGTAGTAGAGTCCTAGAATCATCCCTGTACTCTCAGGTCCTCGGAGGTGTTTTGATGATGATTCGTGACGTCTTGCAGTTGTAATCTTTGTATAACCTACTGCTATCCGTATGTGGCCATTTTTGAATGTATAAACAGATGTTGAACTCTGGTGCTGACGGTACACCTGGTTCCGATAAGTTGTGTACCTATAACAAGGCTTGTGAATGTTTATATAACATGTCTTTCTACAGGATGATGATGCAAAAGTTCTCTCATGTATGATTTCCACAATAGGTTTTAATTAACCCGTGTTTTCAATAATATATGGTTCCACACATTTTCATGTGTCATCTCGTTGTCTATGTGATGGCGGGGTGTCACACCTGTAATGATGAAACAGGATTGGTAATAACCCAATGCCTGTAATGATGACACATGATTGGTAATAATCCAATGCCTATAATGATGACCTAAGATTGGTAATAACCCAATGCCTGTATTAATGATATATGAGTACATGGTAGATATAATCCCATATCTGTTTAGCAGATTGGCTAAGGCCAATAGGTTGAAACAAGAATGCCTCATGGGTGACATATCAATATAATGAGTGTCACAAGAGAAGTTTGACATGATGGTATAATATGATGGATAAATGATATACATGTTTTACCTATTCCTTATTAAGAGAATAGATGATCTATTGTTCTATCATAAATAGTTGCAATACTTTAAAAGATGAGAATGCTTGAAACTGCTTATCTTATGCCCAATTTTATATCATTAAACTGCAATAATAATGTTTTTGGCAGAGAGTTATATCTCTCACTGGGGCAATTACAATTGTCTCACCCCCGTGGGATCCAACATTTTTAGGTGGACAAGAATGGAGGAGACTGAGAATATCTTGGAGAGGAAGAGCATCAGCAACAACAGTGACAGCAGTGACAGCTCAGGTTGAGTGTACTGTTTGTCATGTCTTGTACATAGAAGTCCTATGTGTCGTCTCTGTACTCTCAGGTCCTCAAAGTTAGTAACTAGTGTTTTTAATAAATCAATCTGAGATTTTGGCTTGATGCCTTGAGGTTCTTCTGTTGTATGTGTTTAGTTGTTAACATAGTAGATGATGAATGTAATCCTGAAGAAGGAATGGTACATAATATGTACTCATGAACCAGGATGTAAATGAAATACATTGGTTCTTGATAAAAGAGTTTTCCTATGTATGGATCTCTTTGTAAAAGGGTTAAATTTTTAGTGATCGCTTCCGCTTAGTTAATGATGTATGTTTTGAATGCTTCACCACACTCTACTGGTTGAAGCTTCTGTTGGATTTGATTTGAAGGTCTTGTATGTTGTTTTCTTTTGAATCATTTTTTCTGATGTGGTTTTGAGTGATGTTCTACTTTTTTCTTCTGTTGGTTATCGTTGGCTGAAGGATATGTGATTTGTCCTTGGGTTGGTTTGTCTTTTCCCTGTTTGATGTTATCCAAGGATGGGATTATATGCTGGCTCTTGCCTATGGAAGTTCTTGAAGTGGCTTCGTATGGTTCTCCTTTTTTAAGGCTCTTTTGGGATTCATTGAAATGATATTCCTATCCTTTGAAAATAGGAGTTTCGGCCGACAAAAAAAGGAATATAGCCATGATTGAGTACCATGTTATGAAGAACATACACCTTGGTGTTCAGCTTCATATCAGGGAGTGTATGTTTGGTATTTGTTTGTATAGATTCCTACTTTCTGGCTGTATATGTTCTAAAGGTTTCTAGTCGGTGAGCTTGTAGAAGCTGAGGTTGTAGGTTTGGAAACCATGTTGGTGGTTTTGAGGTTTACGAATTCTCCTTTGATACTGGCAGATAGGACTCAGGCTCTTGTTCATTTTCTGATTCAGTTCAAAATGATTAGAATGTGCCCGAGTCCTTATTATAAGTATGTTCTTTTATCCTTTTAAAAAGTATTTCAAACATAGTGTCATGTATTCATAAAACGAAAGTGGCAGGAATCTATCCCATTTAAATATAGGTCAGAGAATAATAACCTCACATAACTCATTTAGAAAATTTACAATTTTTAGATGAATCCTTCTTGTAACTCATTTAGAAAATTTACAATTTTTAGATGAATCCTTCTTGTCATAAAATTTGTGGTACTATCAAAATAATAAGATGATAAGATATCTTGTAGTAGTGTTTTGATAAACACAGAAGTACAAGACTATAGTAAAAATTTGGAAAGACACCAGTAACCTCTTTAGATAGGTCTCACACCTTCTATAGTTGTGCATCGATACTCCAAATTAAATAGGTCTCACACCTATACAAAATAAGCTAGACACCATTAACCTCTTTGATAATCTAAAATATGAGTGTTGATTCAAAAAATAGATAATAAGTGTCACCTCATTATATGAAATACCAAGATACATCAAATTATAGAAAATACTAGTTACTTCACTAAAATTCTCAAAGAAGGATTAGTGAGCATTGGACCAATTGCAAAGATATATCCTCTATACAAGACATGATATCCTCTATTAGATTTCTTTTCAATCTATCATGTATACCACAATAAAGTTGGTTATGACAAGCAATAAAAGGTTAACTGATGTTATACAACTTTTTTCTGAAAATATATAACATCGTTATGTGTACTTCAATTTATTAATACTAATATTATGCAGTCTCTGTCCACCCACAACAGTCACTATGAATTGGGCCTCTATGCCAATGTTAATGTTCCCTATTGAAGAACAATTGGACATCATCCTAGATGATCGTTCCTTAAACCAACTAGCCATACCCAAACACTGGCGTTTTCTAAAAGGAAGACACTACAAGCCTTGTGAAGTGACCCTAAAATATGGCAATTATTCACATGTTATCAAGGTTGAGAATGATTTGGTGGGAAATCTTGTATCAAAATCCGGTTGACGTGATTGGATTAGAAAGATGCTAGTGGGCCATAGCGACAAGCTTTTTCTCCGTCCAGTTGGCCATAATACCATCAAAGTTTGTATAACCAACATCAACTGCGAGACCCCCGATCACCTACTGCAGCATGAGCGCACGATGGAGGATATCAGCTCAGACGAATCTGATGATGAGGCCCCTATTAGTTCAAATTTGTCTAAATACATTGAGGAGATCTGTGACATAGCACAATCATCAAAAAGACCACAGTAGGTCCAATTAACAAATATAATTGTCAAGACAAAAAATTTGTGTTTACACTTTTTGTCTGAAAGCAATCAATCCTCATAGCTGCTTTCTTTTCTGAACTTCAGGAGAAGATCGCCACAATGATAATTCCTCAAAGTTACTGATGTGGGACTATGTTGGTGTAGTATTTAGTTGTCTATCTATCTAGACTTGTTTGTATTAATAGTTATTTTAATTATGCGCATGTTTAGGGGTACACGAACCCCTTTGTTTAGTTACTGTTTAGGGGTACACCCATGTGTTTGGATGTAAAAATAGATTAATGAATGGAACTAAAAGTTTCTACATGAATGCTTATAAATGAAGTGTGTGTTCCCATGAATGTTCCAAATTCACAAATCCATCATATCTAACAACACATTCGAAACCAAACAATAAAAATAAATATGCATATCCTATTATGTTACAAATTACTGATAAATTTCATTATAAATGTTCTTTTATCCTTATTATAACTATGTTCTTTTACCCTTATTATAAGTATTTCAAAAAATGCTTGGGTGCCCGCCTAGTCGGATAGGCTCATGTGAACTTCATTTGCATGATTACACTAGTATTTTCTCATATTGTATAGTATTTTTTAATATGACATACTTACTCATATGTTATATGTTTTACTATTTTTATAGAATGGATAAGTCTTGGATAGCAGAGGATGACCGAATGAGCAGTAAATACTAATGTGGAGTATCAAAAATTTTAGATTTCACTTTTGAACATTCATCGATTGGAGACAAGATTGTATGCCCATGTAGAAAGTGTGCTAATGTATACCAGGTCACTAGAAAGACTGCATTGAGCCATCTAATGTGGAATGGCTTCTTACCAAGCTATATTTCTTGGGCTTTTCATGGTGAAGATGCCGATGTTCAAATGGATGCTCCTACTGATCAGGGAGATTTCCTTAATGCTGAAAATTTAGAAGATATGTTGCATGATACTTTTTCGAGTTTTATTGAAGATGGAAATACAGAAGGAGTGGAGCCATCTAGTGATCAACATTTCAATACTGAAAAATTTTATATCTTGTTAAAGGATTCTGAGACAGAATTATATCGTGGGTGTAAGAAATATAGCAAACTTGCTTGCATCCTAGAATTCTATCACCTGGTTTGTCTTAATGGCTTGAGTAAGAAAGCATCATCTATGTTTCTTACGTTCTTTAAGAAGATTCTACTAGAAGGAGAACAATTACCTAATTCATTTTATGGGCTTAAAAAGATGATTACGGGGTTGAGCTTAGATTATTTGAAGATTCATGTTTGTCCAAATAGTTGTATGTTGTTTTGGAAGGATTCTGCTGATAAAGACGTCTATGATACATGTGGAGCATCAAGATGGAAACCGATTACAATCCCAGATGATGATGAAGAGCTTACAAAAAAACCCAAGAGAATACCTATCAAAGTACTTAGACACTTTCCCCTTATACCCCGCCTAATGCAGTTATTCATGTCATCAAAAACCTCTTCCTTAATGAGGTGGCATGCAGAAGAATATGAAAAAGATGACAAGTTAAGACACCCAGTTGATTCACCAGCATGGAAAACATTTGATGTGATGCATCCAAAATTTGCTGCAGACGCTAGAAACATTCGATTGGGACTTGCAACTGACGAATTTAATCCTTTTGGGACAATGAGTACTTCTTACAGTACATGGCATGTTGTGATTATTCCATATAATTTACCTCCTTGGTTGTGCATGAAGCAACCATATTTTATGTTGTCCCTACTCATTCCTAGACCAGCTTCACCTGAAAATATAGATGTGTACTTGCGCCCATTGATTGATGAGTTGAAAGAACTATGGGATACTGGTGTACATACATATGACGCTGGAACCAAAGAATTCTTTCTGATGTGTTCTTCTTTATTATGGACTATTAGTTATTTTCCAAGATATGCACATCTATCTGGTTGGAGTACTAAAGGCTACAAAGCATGTCCCTATTGTAATAAAGATATTGTCTCACATTGGTTGCCACATAGCCATAAAGTTTGCTACAGAGGACACCGTAGGTTTTTGCCAACTAGCCACAGATTCCGAAAAGAAGCAAAGGCATTTGACGGTGAGCAAGAATTTAGGTTTCCACCTAAACCTTCTTCTGGAGCTCAAATCTTGTCACAATTGGAGGACGGAAGAACTATAATTGGTAAGAAAAGGCCAAGAGGTATGGATTCAACACACAATTGGGAAAGGAAAAGCATATTTTTTGAGCTACCATATTGGAAAACTAACATTGTAAGGCACAATCTCGATGTCATGCACATTGAGAAGAATATATGTGAGAGTATTTTTGGAACATTGCTAGGTTTGAAGGATAAAATTAAGGACAACTTGAATGCAAGGAAGGATTTGGAGGATATGGGAATCAGATTTCCGCTTCATCCAAAAACTATTGGTAAATATACCATCCTACCTCCAGCTTGCTAGACAATGAAAAAAAATGAAAAAATATTATTTTTGCAACCTCCTAAAATCTGTCAAAGTTCCAAACACGTATGCGTCTAATATATCTAGATGTGCACGATCGAAGGATCAGAAGATGCTACCAATGAAAAGTCACAATTATCATGTGTTGATGCAACAACTTTTTCCATTAGCTGTCACTGTGTCCTTGCCCAGTAAGAATGCTAAGTCATGTATTATTAATCTTTGTCACTATTTTCAAAGGTTGTGCACTAAAGTCATAGATCCAAATGATTTTTCTTCATTGGAAAATGCAATAGCTATGACACTTTGTGAGATTGAGAAGATATTCCCTCCATGTGGTTTTGACATAATGGTGCATCTATCAGTCCATCTCTCTTATGAAGCTAAGATAGCTGGCCTTGTTCAGTATCGTTGGATGTATCCAATTGAAAGGTAACATTTCATACGTCGTGATGACTTTACCTATTGGAATGTAATTTGTCATAATATTTTCCTCAACTTTATTATCAGGTATCTCATGACCCTAAAAGGATATGTTTGTAATAAAAGATATCCAGAAGGATCAATAGCAGAAGGATATACAGTTGAAGAGTGTCTAACTTTTTGTTCAAGATACTTGGATGGACTTGAAACAAAATTAAATCGGCCAAATAGAAACGATACTGACGAAGCAAATTTGGAAAATGAGGCAACACTTGATAGTGATGATTGGTCTATTTTCTCAACAGTAGGTCGTGGTATTGGTAAAATGGTAACATGTGTCTTGGACGAACATACATTGAAACAAGCCCATAAGTATGTACTATTCAATTGTGAAGCAATTGAACCCTACATTAAGTAAGTTAGTGTCAACTGTCTTTTATTAATAAAATGCTATAACATATTCCAATAACATATTGCACATATTTTGTATTCAGGATGCACTATGATATCATTAGGCAAAAACATCCTCAGAAGTCCTTAAAGGAGGTTCAGAGAATACATAGTAACTCATTTGATGGATGGTTTAAGGAACATGTAAGTTTAGTTGTGGTAATTAAATTAGTTATGCTTCATGAATAAAGTCTAACAAACTTTTCTATTGTTAGATTGAGACACCCCTAAGAACATATATGGTGGATGATAAAATCAAGTTTCTTTCTCAAGGTCCACATCAACTGTCCATTACGTACAAGGGCTATGTTGTCAATGGTCATAGATTTCATACCAAGGCAAAAGATGCAAATCGAACAACACAAAATAGTGATGTCTCTCTGGTAGCTAAGACTGATTGTTATTACAAAACCACTGACCACAATCCAATTACTAGAGATGTTACCTACTATGGTGTTTTGAAGGATGTTATTGTGCTCAATTATTATGAACACTTTAAGGTGACATTATTTAAGTGTGATTGGGTGGACATCTACTCAACGAGGGGAATCAAGCATGATGAACATGGGTTGACTTTTGTTAATTTGAGACGCCTTCAAACTATAGGGGAACCGTTTGTAGTGGCATCTCAAGTGGGCAAGTATTTTATGTAGAAGATGTCACTCCAAAAGAGTGGCATTTTGCTGTAAAGATTGCCCCACGGGATATGTTCAACATGGAAGAACAATCTTGTATTGAGAATGTCGAAGCTTATATGCAAGGTGAAACTCGAGATGGGCCATCAATGACATCAGAGGATGAAGATACTGATTGTGACATAGTTAGATTGGATATGGAAGGAATTACTGTTGCTAGTTCAACAACTGAAAAAGACCAATCCCAAATATAGGAGGATGATGAAAGTGTATCTCAAAGTGATGATGATGATTGTTTTGAATGAGAAGATTACAAAATAGCAGCCAATGTTTCTTTTTGTTTGTCATTAATATTTGACTTAAATAGGCCTTTTTTGGCTCAATGTATCTCTTTCATTTTCTGTCTCACATTGTGCTCTAGCTAGGTGTATGCATGTCGCATGTCTGACATTATTCTTATTCATATTTATCCTTGTCTCTACTGTTGTTTATAATTATATTTGATTAAATATTTGTGTTTCATTTTTAAATATTATTAATAAAATTGTTATTATGTTGTTCAATATTTTTGTAAATGTCTTCATTTTTATGTGACTTGATATACTCAGGATGAGAGAACAGTACAGTGACATCTTCCATAACATGACAGCCGCAAGCAATGATAAGAACAACAACAATGACTCTTGTACAGTGACTCATTTACCTAGCATTACTCAACATGGTTGTTGGCAATCTTTGAACATGTCATCCTCAAATCGCTCCAAAAAAATTTTAGCTTCCCTTCCAACTAAAATTCGTAATGATAGAGCAAACAAATTCAATAAAATTGTTGCTAGCTATGCAAAAAATGCCCAATCAGCCACGTCTCCCCAAGACTCTAATATGGTTGGTGGTTCGAAATCCTCTCAAACATACACAATTGAAAAGGAGATGGGAACAAGGTTCCAAAATAAGCACAACAAAGAAAGTGGTGATAAAGTTACAAGATCAAGAAATTCACAGCTACCATGTGTGCCTAATGTCAATGCTTCTATGTCTATTCATTCAAGAATTGTAGAGAATAGAGCTGCCGGTAACTAAAATAGCAATGTATTTCCTGATAACATGGACCAAAATGACATCTTTGATCACCATGTTGAGTCATTGAATGTTACAACAACACCTTCTGATGGGTTAGGTAATCATTTCATTCATATCATTGTATTTATAGTGATGCATTTAATGATATATAATTTTGCATATATATATTTTATCCTTTATGAATGAATGCTTAGGTGTGTTACTTCTACGAGTGTTGTTCTATTTTCTCACTGCATTGTTTTTGAATGTTTTTTTGGTACTAAGTATAATATAGCCTGGTGTTTTGTTCTCCTAGTTTAGTTAATAAATTATTTGTTTGTTTCTGGCCACTAACTAACATAACTTTGTGTTTTTCCTTTTGCAGAGGCACACTAAGTCATTGTCAACATTTCAGAGGTCTGCTCTGGTTGAGAAGTCTAGGCAGAAGCCTCAAGAAAGAATGGGTGTTCTTAGTAATGTGGGTTCCTCCCTATTCCCTTAATTGTTAAAATAACATTTGTATATTTGTCTTTTTTCCTTTACCCCCTCCATCTAAAATAATACCCTTTCTATAACATGTGGTTGTGATGCAGGCCCTAAAAGCCAATAACTATGGTAATGATCCTCTGATAATTGTAGCTCTGTACTTGGATATTCAAGGTCAATCTCGAGAGCTAACATCCTAAGACACAAGCAGAGCAACATAGAACACCCCAGATAAGAAAAATGAACACAACGACATATAGATTTGAGCCCAACAAAAATAATGGGACGAAAAATATGCTAAGGAGTCAAAATTCAAAACTTACAACAGCTATTTGTGGCTTGTCTGACTGCCCAGGGCACCCATGGGACACATCCATTCCTAGTATAATAGTTGGCACTTGGGAGATCTTTGGCATGGATGGAGGATGCTCATGGATGTGGTGAACTTCTCTGTGCAATGTGACACCCGTAGGCATATTCAGGATCTCATTTGTTGTGGAAACATGAAGGGCATTGTAAGTAAAATCTTTTAATGTATTTTGTTTAAATTAGTTAAATGAAATACATAAAAAGATTTTACTGACAATGCACTTCAGGTTTCCGCAACGAATGAGATCCTGAATAAGCCTGCGGGTGTCACAACATGCAGAGAAGTTCACCACAGTTGAGCATCCTCCATCCATGCCAAAGATCTCCCAAGAGCCAACTATTATACTAGGAATGGATGTGTCCCATGGGAGCCCTGGGCAGTCAGACAAGCCATCAATAGCTACTGTAAGTTTTGAATTTTGACTCCTTATCATATATATGGGTTTTGTGTCCCATTATTTTTGTTGGGCTCAAATCTATATGACATTGTGTTCATTTTTCTTATCTGGGGTGTTCTATGTTGCTCTGCTTGTGTCTTAGGTGTGGTTGTTCAAGGTGTGGAGTGTGGGTGTACAAATGCATAAAAACTATAGTTCACCAGTTATTGGAGTGTGGTTGTACAAGGTGTGGTTGTACAAATGCAGAGGATTGAATGTCAAGAATCCCAAGTCATTTGAGGTTGTATACCATGATTGGTTGGTGTGGTTGTACAAGTTATTATGATACTAGCTTGCAACATGACTTGGACAAAATATCTCTGAATGTCAAGAATTCCAAGTCATTTGAGGTTCTATGTAAGCATTCTATGTGATAAGTACCTATGCTTGTGATATTGTCTTATGTTTCAACTAATTTTCAAGCTTGAAGTTACCTCATTGTTTTTGCTAATAAGTCTGCAGGTGTCATAATGCACAGAGAATTTCGCCGCAGCTGAGTATCCTCCATCCATTCCAAAGATCTCCCAAGTGCCAACTATTATACTAGGAATGGATGTTTCCCATGGGAGCCCTGGGCAGTCGGATAAGCCATCAACAGCTGATGTAAGTTTTGAATTTTGACTCCTTATCATATATATGGGTTTTTCATCCCATTATTTTTGTTGGGCTCAAATCTATGTCACTGTGTTTATTTTTCTTATTTGGGGTGTTCTATGTTGCTCTGCTTGTGTCGTAGGTTGTCAGCTGTCGAGAATGGCCTTTAATCTCTAAGTACAGAGCTGTTGTTAGGACTTAGTCACCCAAGGTAGAAATGATAGACTCTCTGTTTAAACCTACCAATAATAATGGGGATGATGGTCTTATCAGGTTTTTTGCTTCTTTTTCCTTCTTGTGTCTACCTTTTTATCATCTATACTTTGCATTGGCATATTGACTATCTTTATATGGGGTTGTTTTATCTTATCTGTTTTGGTATATATATGCCTCATATTATTAGGTAGTCTATTTATCATAGTGTTAGTGATCTATCACTAGGTGTTTCCTATTTGTTGCAGCCCTACTCACCCTTGTATAGAAAACCCTACAAGATGATAATAAATTTCCTAAATTTGCTTGTTGTAAGTAATGATCGTACAACTCATGTACATGTGAAGTAGAATGAAAAGTGTTTGTTTTCTTAAATTATGTTGGTACCGCTTCTATAGAAGATTATGCTATTACTTTGTATGGGGCATAATTCATTAACTTGAAGTCTTGAACTATGCCAAGAATCTTATTAGAGTACAGAACCAAGAAATCAAGTGGGGTTGGTGGCTTTGGACTAAAAAATGCCTAAGAGATTTAGAATTATTTCTTAGACCAAATTGTAATGAATGCCTTACTACAACAGAGTACCTTTGTAAAAGGGGCATGATGATCACCTTTTACTACTTTCTTGCAGGGCTAACAATGAATTCATTCAGCATCTATCCTTTGAATGTTTGTTAGCCTCTGAGATCTGGAAGGAAGTTGTTAGCACAGAAGTTCTGCCTTGTCAACCAAGAACCATTAGTAATATGATTACTCTGAATTCCAAAAAGACATGACCTTCTTAAATAACAAAAATTAACATGCCAACTATCCTCTCCTGAGTAATCTTATAGATTTAAGGAACCAATCACCCCTGAATATGAAGATCACAAATTCTTAACTCTATTATAAGCTCGCATTCAAGTTTGTATCCCATCTGAAAATAAATTTTTGATACTATTAGTCTTGTTAGCGATGAACACATTTCTCACACAATTGACACATGCCTCTCACATATTATTCTTGTAATTGAAACTTTGTTTGTATGCAGAACACATAATCATGTTACACGATCAATTTCAGTATTGACGTACAATGGTAAACAACACTATATAGACACCAACACAAAGGGCAACTTAAAATTTGACAGTTGGGATGATATTCTCGATGGAAATAGGACACTTAGAGGCAATACCTATCAATATATTGCTTGGAAAGATGACTCTTGTTATGGATATGGCACATTCCTTGTGTGGGTTTTACACAATGGTTACTACAAAGTATTATCATACTAAATAAATCCCAGGAATGTATGAAACCAATGTGGTTTGTTTAAGGTTCTTCTAGCCTTCTCTTCAGAATCTCATAGAGCGTCTTATCTTGGTTTAAACTACTGATCTATATATTTGAATATGGTGGACAAATTTATTGTCTCTTCATCTTGTTCCCATTCTTGTGAGCTATCTTTTTGTAGATTTGATTGTCCATATATGGTGTATGAATATTTGATTTGTAGTATAAGGTTCTTGCTGTCAATGAACAATTTTATACATATTTTTTCTGGGTAGCATTTGTCTTCTTGAATTTGAAAAAGTGTTTTGTTTAAATACAAGCTTATTAATTCGTTACCAATAATTTTGATATGATCATGGCATTAGTTCCTTCATGAAATGTGTTAGGTGTGAAAAATGTTGGGATTATCAAAGTTTGTCAGTATATATTTTATATGATTCTAAAATTGTTCTCTCAATATTAAAGAGTTGCTTCTTTGGTTATAAATCTTGTTGTTTGTAGGGAACCAAGTGAACACCCTTCCTTATACCTTGATTGTGTCAAGACTGTTGTGCATTGTAATGCACCACACAACAGACATAGAATGATTGATGCAAATATTTGGCATGGTACAATGATGGAGATCAAGAGCTAGGAAGACCAAAATGGAGATCTGGAGCTCAACCGCACTGTAGTGATAGTGATTTGAATATGGAGCCAACAATTGGAAGGTACAATGCCTTCTTACTTGTTTTGTTTCTTCTCTATTTTACCATGATCATATTTCCCTCTTATTCTTGATCAATAAGGGACAATCATTGGTACTTTGGATTTGTTTTGCCTTATGTTCAACTTGATAATGTTTTTTATAATGGAAAAAGGATCAACTTATTATTCAAAAAGATCTCCAGCGTACGTCTATCCATTTCATGCTATAATTCATACACTTTTCATGGCTAAGATGCTACCTTATGCATTGCTAGATACATAAAACTGGTAACTACAAGCACATAACCAATAAAAACCCTTGCAGCAGGTGGAAGTAAATGATAAAAAAGAAAGCTGAATTCAACTTGTGTTTTGTGGGCATGATACAAATAAAAGATAAGTCACTTTTAAACCATTTCCAGATTTGATGCCAATGACGTGCAGGAAATATTGTCTTAGGCTACTTTCAAGCCATTCAATTGTCGCACCCACCCTGCTTCCTGCATCACTTTCACCAGAATCAGACGCCAACAGAACTACACTCCGCTCAGCTACCTTATCTACAAGTTTCAGATGGGCCCAACCGAGTGGAAAGCAAAATGCAGCTCCAAGTGCAGAACCAAAGAGCATATTCCACACTCACCATCTCAAGGAACCAGGAAATATGAGAATAGATACAGTAGCAATTGTTGAGCCAGATCCAGCAATGTTGAAGACATCATGTATGCCACGTTGTTCAGCAAGAAGATTTTGCAAACCATAAAATGCAGCAGTAAACATTGGTGTTGTATTCAATATAAGGGGCAAGGTAAAATGTCCTCCCCATGTAATTCAATATAAGGGGCAGGGTAAAATGTTGTATGAAAGTATATCATTGGTGTTGTATTCAATATTAGGGGAAAGGTAAAATGTCCTCCCCATGTAATTATCAATTGTTTATAATAAAAAATATTCATACTTTCAAACAAGTGAGTTCGTCTACAATTGACATTCATTTAGAAATCATGATAATAAATTGAAAACTGAATGACTAAAAGCCATGACAATGTAATAATACAAAACTAGTAGTCATTAATGGCTTTTTTTATATGCCATTAAACTCAATAAGAACATTTTCATACACCAACATAATACAAAATAGTGGCATTTGTATAAAAGCAAATTGATGGATAGTGGCTTTTTTATAAATGTCAAATGATGTTTTAGTGGCCTTTATTTGGCATTTATTGGATGCCACTAAAGACAAACGTTTAGTGGCATTTACAACTTATGCCACTATCTTTCTACTGGCATCGGTACTAGAGGCATTTTTTAAGTGTCAACAAATGCCACTAAACATGTTTAGTGGCGTTTATTTTTTTTTAGTGGCATTTCTAAAAGGCCACTAATATGAATGTTTGTTGTAGTCTTTCTTGTTGTACTTCTACTCTTCTTGCTACCTTGAATTGTAGAAATTGATTATCTGTTCAGAACTTGAGTATATCTGCTTCTGAACTTATTACTTAATAGTTATTTTCAACAGATACAAAGGTTTGCTACTGTAATCATGTTGAAGATTTATGTACTAACTATTCTGGGTTCATATTGGAGAAAGTCATTTGAAAAACCGCTAGTTAATAGACTACTAACTCATTTTATTCAGAGAAATCTTCTGGTATAATGTTGGAGATGTTTTTGGTATCTTACAACTCTAATCATATGCTAGATGTATTTCTACTGGAATTATCTGACGCAATCTCTGTTCAAAGGTTGGATATATTGTTGTTGGTATTATATTGAGACAAAGAGGATCTTTTTTGCATGACTTCATTGAATATAATCTAGTTTTGTACTACTTTGAGTGAGAGAATCTCACTTACAACTCTGTTGAGACAAAGACAATTTCACATACAATTCTAGTTTCTGTACTGCTTTGAGACAAAGTGAATTTCACATACGACTATGTAGAGACAAATAGAAATTGTGGAATATAATAGAGTTTCTACACTGCTTTTAGACAAAAAGAATCTCACATACAACTATATAGAGACAAAAAGAATCTCACACACAATTATGTTGAGAATCTCACTTACAATTTTGTTGAGATAGAGAATTTGTAAAAACTTCAATATATTGTATAATGATTTATATAGAGATACAACCTTGATGATCAACTGAGCATTGATGCATTATTTTTCAATTTTTTTTAGATGATTGTTTATATATATTGAAGAATTTGTACAATCTAGTTTGTATTGTCATTTCATGTATCTAAAAAGTACACCGATTTAATTCTATTATTACAAAGTCTGGTTTATAATGATCGCCAAAAAAACTCTAGTTCATGTTGGATAAAAAGCCATGTTTTCCTTGATTCTCCATGTTGATGTCTACATGAATACATGACTGTACACTTACAAAAGATCCTTATGTACTGTTTAGATTGAATACAAAAGTTCCCTATGTACTATACACATACAAAAGAGTTTTATGAACAACTTTGTAGACTACATAATCGTATATTCTATCTTTTTGTGAAGAATGTTGGTTTAAAAAGCATTTTTGTTTATGTAAAAGTTTATGCAGTCGCATACAATTATATCTCAAGTGAGTGGACTGGTCGATTAGGATAGCCGTCACAGTCTCGAAGCGTTGGATGTTATGTTAACTTGTTTTCCAAAACTTGTTATGTGTTGGATATAATTCTAAACGGGTGGAAGACTGTACACATGTGTACAAGACTATACACATGGCCATATATACAAGACTGTATACATAATCCTACAAGACTGTACAAATGTGTACAAGACTGTAAAAATGGTCCTACAAGATTGTACAAATATGTACAAGATTGTACACATGGCCCTACAATACTGTACACATGTGTACAAGATTGTACACATGGTCCTACAAGACTGTACACATGGCCCTACAAGACTGTACACATGTGTACAAGATTGTACACATGGTCCTACAAGACTGTACAAATGCATACAAGACTGTACACATGGTCTTACAAGACTGTACACATGGTCTTACAAGACTGTACACATGGTCTTACAAGACTACAAATGTGTACAGGACTGTACACATGGTCTTACAAGATTGTACACATGATCCTACAAGACTGTACATATGTGCCAGAAGACTGTACACATTATCCTACAAGACTGTACACATGTGTACAAGACTGTACAAATGGTCGTACAAGATTGTAAACATGGTCCTACAAAACTGTACAAATGTGTACAAGGTTGTACACATGGTCCTACAAGACTATACACATGTGTCACAACACTGTAATCATGGCCTTACAACACTGTATGCATGTGTACAAGACTATACACATGGTCCTAGAAGACTATACACATGTGTCAGAACACTGTACAAATGGTCTTACAAGACTGTACACATGGTCTTACAAGACTATACACATGGTCCTACAAGACTGTACACATGGTCTTACAAGACTATACAAATATGTACAAGACTGTACACATGGTCTTACAAGACTGTACACATGATCCTACAAGACTGTACACATGATCCTACAAGACTGTACATATGTGTCAGAAGATTGTACACATGATCCTACAAGACTATACACATGCGTACAAGACTGTACAAATGGTCGTACAAGATTGTAAACATGGTCCTACAAAACTGTAAAAATGTGTACAAGGCTGTACACATGGTCCTACAAGACTATACACATGTGTCACAACACTGTACTCATGGCCTTACAAGACTGTACACATGTGTACAAGACTATACACATGGCCCTAGAAGACTGTACAAATGGTCTTACAAGACTATACACATGGTCTTACAAGACTGTACACATGGTCTTACAAGACTGTACACATGGTCTTACAAGACTGTACAAATGTGGACAAGACTGTACACATGATCCTACAAGACTGTACACATGTGTACAGTCTTTTGACACGTGTACAAGACTATACAAATGGTCCTACAAGATTGTACAAATGTGTACAAGATTGTACACATGATCCTACAAGACTGTACACGTGTGCAAAACTATACACATGGGCCTACAAGACTCTAAACATATATACAAGACTGTACACATGGCCCTACAAGACTGTGCACATGATCCTACAAGACTGTACAGATATGAACAAGACTGTACACATGGCCCTACAAGACTATACAGATGTGTACAAGACTATACAAATGGTCCTACAAGACTGTACACATGGTCTGACAAAACTGTACATATGTGTACAAGATTGTACACATGGTCATACAAGACTGTACAAATGGTTGTACAAGATTGTACACATGGTCCTACAAAACTGTACAAATGTGTACAAGACTGTACACATGGTCCTACAAGATTGTGCACATGTGTACAAGATTATACACATGGTTCTACAAGATTATACACATGATATTACCAGACTGTACACATATGTACAAGACTTTACACATGGTCCTACAAGACTGTATACAAGTGTACAAGACTGTATAAATGGTCCTACAATATTGTACAAATGTGTACAAAATTGTACACATGGCCCTACAAGACTGTACAAATGTGTCAGAAGATTGTACACATGAACCTACAAGACTGTACACATGTGTCATAAGACTCTACACATGATCCTACAAGACTGAACACATGTCTCAGAAGATTGTCCACTTGATATTACAAGACTATACACATATGTACAAGACTGTACACATGGCCCTACAAGACTGTACACATGATCCTACAAGACTGTACACATATGAACAAGACTGTACACATGGACCTACTAGATTGTAAAAATGTGTACAAGACTATACAAATGGTCCTACACGACTGTACATATGGTCCTACAAAACTGTACAAATGTGTACAAGACTGTACACATGGTCCTAGAAGACTGTACAAATGGTCGCACAAGACTGTACACATGGTCCTACAAGACTGTACACATGGTTCTACAAGACTATACACATGAAATTACAAGATTGTACACATTTGTACAAGACTGTACACATGCTCCTACAAGACTGTACACATGTGTACAAGACGGTACAAATGGTCGTACAAGACTGTACACATGTGTTAGAAGACTATACACATGATCCTACAAGACTGTACACATGTGCCAAACGATGGTACACATGATCCTACAAGACTGTACAAATATGTACAAGACTGTACACATGATATTACAAGACTATACACATATGTACAAGACTGTACACATGGCCCTACAAGATTGTACAAACGATCCTACAAGACTGTACACATGTGTCAGAAGACTGTACACATGATCCTATAAGACTGAACACATCGGTCAGAAGATTGTACACATGATATTACAAGATTGTACACATATGTACAAGACTGTACACATGGCCCTACAAGACTATACACATGATCCTACAAGACTGTACACATATGAACAAGACTATACACATGGTCCTACTATATTGTACAAATGTGTACAAGACTGTACAAATGGTCCTAAAAGATTGTACACATGGTCCTACAAAACTGTACAAATGTGTACAAGACTGTACACATGGTCCTACAAGACTATACAAATGGTCATGCAAGACCGTACACATGGTCCTACAAAATTGTTCAAATGTGTACAAGACTGTACACATGGTCCTACAAGACTTTACAAATGTGTACAAGACGATAGAGATGGTTCTACAAGACTATACACATTATATTACAAGACTGTACACATGTGTACAAGACTGTACACATGGCCCTACAAGACTGTACACATGTGTACAAGATTGTACAAATGGTCCTACAAGATTGTACAAATGTGTACAAGACTGTACACATGGCCCTACAAGACTGTACACATGTGTACAAGATTGTAGAAATGGTCCTACAAGACTGTACACATGTATCAGAAGACTGTACACATGATCCTACAAGACTGTACACATGTGTTAGAAGACTATACACATGATCCTACAAGACTGTATAAATGTGTACAAGATTGTACACATGATATTACAAGACTGTAAACATATGTGTTAGAAGACTGTACACATTATATTACAAGATTGTACACATATGTACAAGACTATACACATGTCCCTACAAGACTATAGACATGATCCTACAAGACTATACACATATGAACAAGACTGTACACATGGTCCTACTAGATTGTACAAATTTGTACAAGACATTACAAATGGTCCTGCCAGACTGTACACATTGTCCAATAAAACTATACAAATGTGTACAAGACTATACACATGGTCCTACATGACTGTACAAATGGTCATACAAGATTGTACACATGACCCTACAAAACTGTACAAATGTGTACAAGACTGTACACATGGTCCTACAAGACTGTACACATTGTTCTACAAGACTATACACATGATATTACAAGACTATACACATGTGTACAAGACTGTACACATGGCCCTACAAGATTGTAGACAGGTGTACCAGATTGTACAAATGGTCCCACACGATTGTACAAATGTGTGAGAGACTGTACACATGGCCCTACAAGAATGTACACATGTGTACAAGATTGTACAAATGGTCAAAATACAAGACTGTAGACATTATCCTACAAGACTGTACACATGTGTTAGAAGACTGTACAAATATGTACAAGATTGTAGACATGATATTACAAGAAAGTACACATATGTGTCAGAAGACTATACACATGATATTACAAGACTGTACACATATGTGTTAGAACACTGTACATATGATATTACAAGACTGTACACATGTGTCAGAAGACTATACACATGATCCTACAAGATTGAACACATGTGTCAGAAGACTGTACACATGATATTACAAGACTGTACACATATGTACAAGACTGTACACATGGTCCTAAGGGATTGTACACATGATCCTACAAGACTATACACATATGAACAAGACTATCCACATGGTCCTACTAGATTGTACAAATGTGTATAAGACTGTACAAATCATCCTACAAGACTATCCACATGGTCATGCAAAACTATACTAATATGTACAACACTGTACACATGGTCCTACAAGACTATACAAATGGTCATACAAGAATGTACACATGGTGCTACAAAACGGTACAAATGTGTACAAGACTATACACATGTGTACAAGATTGTACACATTGTTCTCCAAGACTATACACATGATACTACAAGGTTGTACACATATGTACAAGACTGTACACATGGTCCTAAAAGACTGTACACATGTGTACAAGACTGTACAAATGGTCCTACAAGATTGTACAAATGTGTACATTACTGTACACATGGACTTACAAGACTATACAAATGTGTCTGAAGACTATACACATGATCCTACAATACTGTACAAATGTGTCAGAAGACTGTACACATGATGCTACAAGACTGTAAAAATATGTACAAGATTGTGCACATGATATTACAAGACTGTACACATATGTACAAGACTGTACACATGTCCCTACAAGACTGTACACATGATCCTACAAGATTGTACACATATGAACAAGATTGTACACATAGTCCTACTAGATTGTATAAATGTGTACAAGGCTGTACACATGGTCCTACGAGATTGTACGCATGTGTACAAGACTGTACAAATGGTTTTAGAACACTATACACATGATATTAGAAGATTATACACATATGTATAAGACTGTACACATGGTTCTACAAGACTGTATACATGATCCTACAAGAATGTACACATGTGTCAGAAGACTGTACACATGACCCTACAAGACTGTACAAATATGTACAATACTGTACACATGATATTACAAGATTATACACATATGTACAAGACTGTACACACGGCCCTACAAGACTGTACAAATGGTCCTACAAGACTATACACATGATATTACAAGATTGTACACATATGTACAAGATTGTGCACATGGTCCTACAAGACTGTACACATGTGTACAAGACTGTACAAATGGTCCTACAAGATTGTACAAATGTGTACAAGACTGTATACATGGCCCTACAAGACTGTACAAATGTGTCAGATGATTGTACACATGAACCTATAAGACTGTACACATGTGTCAGAAGACTTTACACATGATCCTACAAGACTGTACAAATATGTACAACATTGTACACATGATATTACAAGACTGTATACATCTGTACAAGACTGTACACAAGGTCCTACAAGACTACACACATGATCCTACAAGACTGTACATATATGAACAAAATTGTACACATGGTCCTACTAGATTCTACAAATGCGTACAAAACTGTACAAATGGTCATACAACACTATACACATGGTCCTACATATGTATACAATATTGTACACATGGTCCTACTAGATTGTACAAATATGTACAAGACTATACACATGTGCACAAGATTGTACAAATGGTCCTATAAGACTGTATGCATGAGTTAGAAGACTGTACACATGATCCTACAAGACTATATACATGTGTAGGAAGACTGTACATATGATCCTACTAGACTGTACAAATATGTACAAGACTGTACACATGATATTACAAGACTATACACATGGCCCTACAAGACTGTATACATGATCCTACAAGATTGTACAATATGAAGAAGATTGTACACATGGTACAACTAGATTGTACAAATGGTCTTAGAAGACTATACACATGGTCTTACAAGACTGTACACATGGTCTTGCAAGACTTTACACATGGTCTTACAAGACTGTACAAATGAGCACAAGACTGTACACATGATCCTACAAGACTGTACACATGATCCTACAAGACTATACACATATGTACAAGACTGTACAAATGGTCCTACAAGATTGTACAAATTTGTACAAGACTATACACATGATCCTACAAGACTGTACACATAGCCCTACAGGACTGTACACATATGTACAAGACTGTACACATGGCCCTACAAGACTGTACACATGATTCTACAAGACTGTACACATATGAACAAGACTGTACACATGGCCCTACAAGACGATACACATTTGTACAAGACTGTACAAATGGTCCTACAAGAGTACACATGGTCCTACAAAACTATACAAATGTGTACAAGACTGTACACATGGTCATACAAGACTATACAAATGGTCGTATAAGATTGTACACACGATCCTACAAAATTGTACAAATGTTACAAGACTATACACATGGTCCTACAAGAATGTACACATGGTTCTATAAGACTATACACATGATATTACAAGACTGTACACATATTTACAAGACTGTACACATGGTCGTACAAGACTGTACACATGTGTACAAGACGGTACACATGTGTATAAGACTATACAAATGGTCCTACAAGATTGTACAAATGCGTACAAGACTGTACCCATGGCCCTATAAGACTGTACAAATGTGTGAGAAGACTGTACACGTGATCCTACAAAACTATACACATGTGTCAGAAGACTGTACACATGATCCTACAAGACTGTACAAATATTTACAAGATTTTACACATGATATTACAAGACTGTACACATATGTACAAGACTATACACATATGAATAAGACTGTACACATCGTCCTACTAGATTGTACAAATGTGTACAAGACTGTTCAAATGGTCGTACAAGACTGTACACATGGTCCTACATATGTGTACAAGACTGTACACATGGTCCTACTAGATTGTACAAATGTATACATGACTGTACACATGTGTACAAGATTGTACAAATGGTCCTCCAAGACTGAATGCATTTGTCAGAAGATTGTATAGATGATCCTACAAGACTGAACACATGTGTCAGAAGACTGTACACATGATCCTACAAGATTGTACAAATATGTACACGACTGTACACATGATATTATAAAACTGTACACATATGTAGAAGACTGTACACTTGGCCCTACAAGACTGTACACATGATCCTACAAGACTGTACATATATGAACAATACTGTAAATATGGTCCTACTAGATTGTACAAATGTGTATAAGACTATACAAATGGTCCTACAAGACTATACACATGGTCCTACAAAATTGTACAAATGTGTACAAGACTGTACACATGGTCCTAGAAGACTATACAAATGGTCGTACTAGACTATACACATGGTCCTATAAGATTGTACAAATGTGTACAAGACTGTACACATGGTTCTACAGGACTGTACACATGTGTACAAGATTGTACACATTGTTCTACAAGGCTATACACATGATATTACAAGATTGTACACATATGTACAAGACTGTAAACATGGTCCTACAAGACTGTACACTTGTGTACAAGACGGTACAAATGGTTCTATAAGACATTACACATGTGTCAGAAGACTATACACATTATCCTACATGATTGTAGACATGTGTTAGGAGATGGTACACATGATCCTACAAGACTATAAAAATATGTACAAGATTGTACACATGTGCAAGACTATACACATGGCCCTACAAGACTGTACAAATGGTCCTATAAGAATGTACACATGTGTCAGAAGACTATACACATGATCCTACAAGACTGAACACACATGTTAGAAGATTGTACACATGATATTACAAGACTGTACACATATGTACAAGACTGTACACATATGTACATGACTATACACATTGCCCTACAAGACTGTACACATATGAACAAGACAGTATACATGGTCCTACTAGATTGTACAAATGCATACAAGATTGTACAAATGGTCCTATAAGATTGTACACATGGTCCTACAAAACTATACAAATATGTACAAGACTGTACAAAGGGTCCTACAAGACTGTACAAATGGTCATACAAGACCATAAACATGGTCCTACAAAACTGTACAAATGTGGAAAAGACTGTACACATGGTCCTACAATACTGTACACATGTGTACAAGACTATACACATGGTTCTACAAGACTATACACATGATATTACAAGACTATACACATGTGTACAAGACTGTACACATGTGTACAAGATTGTACAAATGGTCCTACAAGATTGTACAAATGTGTACAACACTGTATACAAGGCCCTACAAGACTGTACACAAGTGTAGAAGATTGTACAAATGGTCCTACAAGATTGTACACATGTATCAGAAGACTGTACATATGATCCTACAAGACTGTACACTTGTGTTAGAAGACTGTACACATGATCCTACAAGACTGTACAAATGTGTACAAGATTGTACACATGATATTACAAGACTGTACACATATATGTCAGAAGACTGTACACATGATATTACAAGACTATACACATATGTACAAGATTGTACACATGGCCCTACAAGGCTGCACACATGATCCTACAAGACTGTACACATATGAACAAGATTGTACAAATGTGTATAAGACTGTACAAATGGTCCTACAAGACTGTACACATGGTCCATGGTCCTACAAGACTGTACACATGGTCCATGGTCTTGTTGGAATTTTGTTGGAGGTCTGAATATAGGTTGGTTATCGTATGGTGTGGTGCCTCTTTCTCCTTGGTCGATGAGAGTAGGGTTTTCATTAGAGTACTAAGTCTACTTGGACATCAAAGTATGTGGCATAACATCCTCATCAGTAGACAAGAGTAGGGTTCCCATCAGTCATGAATTCACTGAGTTGGCTCAGCCATCATAGGATAGCATAGGCTGGGCATGAATGGATGAGGGAAGGGTGCTCATCGGGTTGGATTTTCATTGGGGGTCGGTTGACGGAAAAGTTGAAGTTTCACCAGAATGTCTATCATCATTACTCGACATTCGGTCAAGCATTGGGCTGACTTCAAGTTGTATCGATGAGATTCACGGTTGATGCAAACCCATAATGGTTGTTCGAGGGAGTGGGCTATTGACCTAGGTCATCAAGTCTGCATCGATGAATATGATGCTTGCCGAAGACACGATCGATGAAAGCACATATTAACAAACATCTTGTCCATTTATCAAACATTTATTGGCCCCTCTTGTCGGTTTATGGAAGAATTGTCTCCAACACGGGTGAACATGATAAAATTCTTCATTCTTCCATGAAAACCAAAGAATTTAATCAAAATCCTATGAATCGTCATAAAATTAAGAAAGCCTAAATTCAAGATTGTTCTAAGATAAAATCATGAGAAAAATTTAAAACTAGAATAGAAATTCAACTAAAAGTAGAATGAATATGCATCCATCATTTCTATTACATAATAAGCATCAATGTGGAACTGAAAAATATTTAGAATTCTAGCACAATCCAAAAAAGGCTTCTTTTTATCCAATAAGCCAAATGGTGAGAAGAAATTTTAGTAGTCAACATATTTTCAATAATAAAATTATCTAATAGAGTATCTACACTTGGTTATGGTTGGATAATCTTTCTCCTCAAATCCAAAGAGGAGTATATGTCAAGAAATTATAGTGATTTAAGATGAGGGATACGTCACCCTAGGAAAAACTACTTGAAGATAGAAAATGCTTACATGAGTTTATTCAATTGGAAAGTAGTATAGGTTGTTTATTGATGATACTAATGTTCTTAATGTGTTCAGGAGTAGATATACAAAGCTTCATATTATGTATAGATCCAAACATAATCTAGAGGTCCATATAGAATTTAGTATGTGGTGAGTGATAGGAATCAATCAAGATACAAGATTGAGTGATGGTCATCAACTAGGATATTAGATTGAGTGATGTAAATTTTTCATTGATCAATCTCCAAAGCGATGTCTTGTTCACAATCTATATTCTTTTAGTACTTTTTTTCAAATTGTGATCTTTCCTAGTGGTGTTTTTACAACCATAAAGCACTATGATGATTTTATTAATTATGTAGTGTGAGTGTGTTTTAATGTCAATTATGTCCCAAAAACCACAGGGTTTGGCATTACATTGTTGTCCCAACTAACAAGGTGTAGATTTAACTTGTCCTCATTATCACCCCAGAGGAAGCATTGTTTGATCTTATCAAACTAGGAAATGCCTTCAGTTGGTAGAGGAATGCCTCTAGGAGATAGGTTATGATGAGGATGAGTGAGAATTTATAGTGGGTGAGATGAAAAGATAAGTTAATGGTTGCATATTTCCATCGTGAGAAGTTATTTGGTGCTATGTGAATGATAGGTTTCCATATTGAATTGTGTATAGTGAATGGAGAAAGAGGAATTCCAAGGTAAGTGATAGGAATATTTTCCTCTATATAATACAACATAATTTTGAACATATCAAACGAAAATGGGAAAATGTGAATATTACATAACATTGATTAGTTCAAGTTGATCTTATACCTAAAAAATGTGAGAATAAAACAAGAATTTCAAATACTGACACTGTTAATGATTTTATTTTTGAAATGAGACAAAGAATTAATGAGACCTAATAAGGTATCTAGATTAAACATTTTTTCCAAATAGATATAAAAATGATGAAAATATAAGGGGACAAAGGTGTTACCTTGTCTAATCCCATGAGTAATAGTAAAGTAATCAAAAGTTTAACCCTTAATGAGAGTGAATAAAGGAGTCAAACTAATGCAATTAGCGATCCATGGATCCATATGCTATGTTATGACAAACCTCTGAAACACTCTATGCGTAATCGCTAGTTGATATTGTCAAAATATTTCTCAAAATCTAGCTTAAGAATTAGGATAGGAGGTTCTATGTTTTCACTAGCAATAAGATAAAAATCATGAATGTGTCAACCATTAATGAACATAGATTATTCAAGCCTTATAATATAAGGAATGTGTACTTTTAGTTGAGAGATCAAGAGTTTGGAGATGATTGTTCATAAGGCATTAGTTATTCTAATAGGAAAGAAAATGCTAAATGGAAGTAGGGTCTTTTGTTTTCTTTATAGAAGTGTTATGAGTTTGGTTGAGGATACAAATATGAAGTTGAAGATCATTTTGAGGGTATAAGTAATTGAACAAATTTTGAAAAGAAGATTTTATGTTCTCTCATTGCATCTGGTAGAAATCTATGCTAAATTTGTCATGGTTGGTGATTTTCAAGTAGAAAGACTCTTCGATGTATACAATAGAAGATAAGGTAGAGATGAGGGAATCAAAATTTAAAATTTTATTAGGGAATAACAATGACCAATTCAATAAAAAAATAGTCAGAGTAGGATCTGTTATGATTGAAAACTTTGTGAATTGTTCATAGAAATGTTTGATACAATGTTTTGCTTTGTTACCATATGGTTGTTAACATAAGTAATGTGGATATTGGGATATTCTTTTCTAAAACATTACAAATTACATGAGAAAGTTTAGTGTGATTATCACCTTATCTAAGCCATGATCATAGTTTCAAAAGGATCTCTTGTTTGGCAGTAACGTAAAGGAGAGACATTATTATGAATTGAGTTATATATGATTAAGAAAAAGGAGGCTCTCAGGTATAATGTTCTCTTGTTACAAGAATTGAATTTTTTATGAATATATCCAAAATGTTCCTTATTTTAGGTGATCAACTTGTGTCACAAGTATTTAAGGTTAATATGTATGTTAGAAAAAGGTTCAATATCAAATGTGCTCATCTTCTAAGAAGAGGTAATGATATTAGTGTAAGATGATGTTTAGTCTAGAATCTCTCAAAGAGAAACTATTAGGTCCCCGAGGAGTTAGATGAGTGTAATAATAGGGTGGAAATCATCAAACATGAGTCTATAGGTAACCCTGGAAAAAGTAAGCAGAATGTTGGTTTTCCATACCTGAGATCAAAGAAAAGAATTGAGATGTGACTAGGAGTTTCCTCCATTCCATGTGAAAATTAAATCAATAATAGATAAATATATTAGGCTATTATCAAGAATGTACTTGGTGAAGAGTTTGTTATTTTCATAGTCTAGAACTTTCAAATGGTACATCTAATTATGCTAATATTAAACCTAGTAAGTTTGAAATCACCACCTAGAAACCAAGATTTCTATCTACAAGTTTAGGATAGATGGATATTTTCAAATAATACAATTTATCACGTTAAGGGTTCAAAGTAGACATGATTATTCCAATGAGATCTATTATAGTGATTTGCTCTATTGATAAAGTTTCCACCAAAGGTAGTTAATTGCAAACATTAAACTTTTGTTTTTTTTTGTTGGAAAATTTTGAAATTAATTTTGTAAGAACAAAGAAAGTGTCTGATCTTATGTTTCCTACAAGAAGATGATGTCTTGAAAACATTCTAGGATGCACTAATCATGAGAAAAAGTGGATATATCACAGAGGTTGAAGGGAGGTAATTAGATATGCATGTTGGTAATCTGGTCTACCACAATAGAGATGGTGTGTCTATTGGTCCAACCAAGATGAAATTATGAATTGATCATATCAAAGTTTGCATGTATATTATCATCCAAATAAATACCAACTATATTGGTGGAGCCTATGAAATTGGAATTTTATTCCAATGAAACAATGGATGAAATGGGACTATAAACATTGTTGTCTAAAGAAGGGGGACATGTAATAGTATAAAGAGGATTACCTGAGTTTGTGTTATCAAATATGTTCTTTTGGGATTTGTTTGTAGAGTAAGCATGAATTTATCATTATCATTCTTGTCATTTTTTAAGAACACATATCTTGAAACAACCTTATCAAGATCTTCATCATTTTTATTCCCAATTACAGCCAAGACTTGATTCTTGATTTGTTTAATCACATCTAAATTATCATATGTCTTATTTTCAACATGATTATTAGAACAATGAGCATCAACTACAAGAAAGTAAGGAATTAGTGACCTAAGTAGAAACAACGTAAAATGTTTATCATAATTTTACCTTAAGAATAAAAGAGAATGTCACTTCAAAATAGGTAATAATAAAAAAATATCTAATGCATCTTAAATATTATGACCATTATGTAATTAAATCCTTCCTTTATCTTTCTATACCTAACATAAACCTAATACCAACTTTGAGAAAAAAAATTCATTTTGGCCTTTAATTTAGTTGAAATTCCCATTTTTGTAGCCTCTCAAGACCAAACCCCACCATCATCCACAGAGAGTCTACTCCGCCCCTTAAAACTTTTTTCCTCATGACATTGTATGCCGAACTATAGATATCCTCGATCTCATCACCATAAAGTGACACTGGTGTTAATAAGCAAATTGTAGTTCCCTTTCTCATGTAAGAAGTAGATGAAGATGTAGAGCATGCATAAGTTATAAGGAAGGTTGTAGAAGATCTTATCATTTGTTTAACATTCTCTATATGAATATTCGAGTAGGAGAAAGGATGACAGAAGGTAGGATGAAGGTCGTAGAAGGTAGGAGGCGACTACACCAGCCTTTGAAGTAAGAAGAATAAGCAAGTAGGAGACGACTTCATGTTCACTACATATACAAAGACATCGGGGTAATGCATTTTTAGTTTTATTCCACTATATTTCAATTCCCAATTCAGTTGTAATTTCATTTTTATAGAATTTAACAGTTACTGAGAAATTGCATTTTATGGCTAATCTTTACTTATCCCATGCCACCTCGCACTCTGAATTAGAGGTAACAATCATGATCCTTGGAGGCCATGTACCTTGGTGAGACTCTACTTTTCCTTGTCCCTTGGTTTTGATACATCCTAAACTATATCATCTTATAGAATAATGTATTCATCCATCATATCATTGTGAATAGGTATGTCAAGATAAACTTTGAGAAGATGAGCAGTGTTTCTTACCTTAACCCACTCCCCTTTATTATTAGGAATGTAGGCCTCATCTTTACCCAGTGATCTAAAGGAGGTCAGGGAGGAGGTTATTCTCCTTGTAAATCTTCCAATCATTCCATTCTCATATGATTTTGTTGTGATGTCTATTTATGACAATGGATCCATCTTGAGCCCTGAGATCCTTCACCTCATTGTATATGACCTTATTGAGAAAATCACCACGGATGTATCCATGGTCACAATAATATCATGAGTAATATCCTACCCCATAGTGGTTGCTACATCTTGTGTTCTTATCACTACATTTGTATATCTCTACCTGATTAAGGGAAAGATTGTTTAGATGTCGTATATATACATATATCTTTACATATATTAGATTATTCTGCATCAGACATTACAATAACTTTCATCATCATGTGTTTAGCAGATCCTCCAATGGGATTTGATTTGGTTCACACAATAGATAGCATAATTCCTTTTCACTAAATATAAAGACACCTACCAACCCAACTAAGGAATATTCACAAACACATATGATGTCGTGTAAATAGTAGAGATCAAAGGCATCTTTTATTCTGCAAGCCTTCTATTAGCTTATCTAACTATCATTGACAACCTTTATATCTTATGGATTCAAGTTTCTAAGATTAGCACAAATCTTAACAAATTGAAGAAAACCTCTAATTCATCCCTTAAGATTCTATATATTTTTATAGCAAAACTGAACTCATCGACATAAACATTAAATCCCAAGTTCATGGATCGATTCTCAAGAATTATAATCAAATCATACATGAAAGCATAGCATAAGAACTATCCAAAAGAAGTATCATTGATCATACCTAAAAGTCTTTGCACAAATTATTTGAGAACCAGGTTGTCTTATTGTCGGCATATCATGTAGACTTAATGTGAATTGTCAATGGTAATGTTTCATAAGTTTTTTTCGTTACTATGTTTTTTATTTTTATCATAAACAGACCATTCATGGCTGTATTTTTTGCAATTCAATGTCTATGGCATCTTTCTTCAATGTAGAACACTAACTAGGAATGTCAGGGATAGGGAACACGTTAGGCACTTTTCTTTCTATGTTATCTTGGTTGGGTAGGGCACGTGTTGTCCCACACCTCAAAGTTGGGTGGTGTAGTTGCTAAGAAGGAAGATGAAGACAATTTTCTATTTGTGTTTGAGGTTTTTCTCAAGGCCAGATGTGGGTGTATAACACATTGCAAGTTCTTATTATAAGTTTTTCTATCAGGGGCAATTGTTGGTAGGGATGATGTAAGGATATGTTGTGTATGGGCCACATTGTTCATGGAGTCTAGAATAAAGTGATGGATTGATGTTTGATCTAAGTGATTCGATTAATGAGACCTCTATGGTTGTACTGTAGACATTTTATCAAAAATATTTGGTCGCTTCATTAATGTTGTTGAATTTTGGTGGTATGGCTCTTTGCAGTAGGTAATAAATGTTGGAGTGGTCATGAACTCTCTTTGTGATGTGTGGTGGTCTTTATCCTTTTTAGTTTATTTTTAGGGATAATACTGGGACACATAGTAAGATTGATTATGATATGTTCAATTCTCTCTTACTTTCATTTTGATGTATATGGTGGGGTGGTTTTTGTGGTTGACTTAGTGATGATTCAAGTAGTGGGGAATGAAACAGAGTAAGGGGACTTTGGTTAATGATGTATCTATGCACTTGATACATTCTGATTTATATATGTGATGACTGCATTCTAATTAAGATAAAACTCTCTACCTACTCCTTCCACTAGATAGATGACTTACATAATTACACATACAATGATTTTTGAGAATCCAATGTCTGTCCACATAATGAAAGTGAAAAGGATGGTTCATGATTTTTTTTTGTTTGAATAATCAACATGTGCTTGATTTTATTGGTTCTTTACCTAAAGGTCAAAATTCCATTGACATTCATATATCTTTTATCGTATGTTGAGTCTACAATGCCTCTTTTTTGGGAATTTTCTTTAGTCTTTGATATTAGTTTTTAATTCTGGTTGATTAGATGTCTACCACTCCAAGCCATGCATCTCTTATTAAATACTTTTATTCCTCTTTAGAATGTCTTATGAATTGACTTTAAGTGTTAAAGGCATGTGCGTTTATCTCTCTTCGAATGCTTTTTGGTCTTGTTCCAAGGTATGTTGATTCCTTTCTGGTATACCTTGCTTATCATTTCTATTTTGATAAATAGAAATGGAGATCCATCTTTCTTTCAGATGGTTTGCGTTCAATGGTTTCTATGAGGCTTCAATGGTATCTTAAGTTTTATTTAGAGAGAAATACTTCAAAGGGTGTTATGCTAGTTTTATGTCTTAATATGGAGATTAGTTGTTGTTCACTCATTCTAGAGCCTTTTCCTTTTTATCCACTAAGTTAATTTGAGAACTCTTTGTGATTTTGTTTTGATAAGGTTCTACTATAGATGATATGAGAAATTTGATAAATACTCTTAAAGAAAATTTCCTTTAATCAATATGGGTTATGTCAATCTAAGGTCCCCTTTGAGATTTTCTTAGGTAATGGTTGCCAGTTCTTAGTAACTTTTGTTTCTTAAATTTTTAGGCTTGTTTATTGACAAAGGTGTAAGAACACAAAATTATAGTTTTTAACATAAAAATAAATAAATCCAAAGAGATACAAAGGAGCTTGAGATACCCAAAAAGGTAAAAACAAGAAACATATCAAAACTATTTAGGCTGGCGTCACTCACTTTGAAATTCTAGATTCAAACTTCTCATTGTGTCATATGAGATCTTTCTTGTAGTTGTATGATTATTGAACCACTTTTATCATGACCATGATCACAACCCATCCTCCTCACTATACAAAAAATATACAACAAATCATTAGTGTGGCGATGCTAATAGATGATTTAATTGCCATGATAAATAAGAAACACATATTATATTAATTTCTTTACTATAGTTTATCAATATGCTGATCTTCTTTGTTTCACCTTTATATTTGTAATTACATCATTGTTAAAGTAATTGGTTAGATGAGTTAGGTCTTTATCATGAATTCTGGTGTGTGTCTATAGTATTGTTTCTGTTAATACAATTGGCATTAACATAAGTTAAATCTCAATTATTGATCAATTTACATTGCCACATTAGACATCATATTTAAGCATCCATGTTTTTAGACACCGTTGTATGTGTTTCATGTTTAGTAAACACATCAATAAAGTGTTTTCCTCCTAGGGAACTACTGAGTATATATAGCAAAATTTGGGTTGCCTCTAAGGTCTTCCAGTGTCTACCTAAAATTTTATGTGTGTATTTATAGTGGTGACATAAATACATTAGTTTGTGTAGGTTGATTATTAAAAAAACACCTCAGCTGTTGAAGACGTATTGTTAGTCCTATCAATATTATTGACAAGATGAAGCACAATGCGGAAGTGAGCAGACAATCCTCCTTAAATTCTTAAGGATAAATTACCCATTTAAGTGACCACTTTTTGAAAAACCAAGTCCACCTTTTAATATATACACATAGATAGTTTATCATTAAGAATCAAGATAAATTTTCCACCTATTAAGTATTAACAAATATGAGACCAACGATAGATAAATTATTACACAGAAAATAAAAATTTTAAGTACTTTCTCAGAGCCAAAGTTTGCATTAAAAAGGATGACAAAATTAGGATAAACAAATTATGAAATCAGATCCAAGGGGCATCCACAAACAATTTTGTAGCATAAGACTACCAATTCATTTCTCCTTTAGGACAACAACACATTGATACCATTAATGGTTGTCTTCTGATATGGCTATAATGAGAATATTAAGTACGGCATGGATCTTCTCTTTATCTGCTTGTCAATTACAAAAAATTTGTGTCCCAAGAACATGTCTATCTATTCGTGAGATCAACAACAATGTACGTGATTCCATCTTGGGCTTCAGTTAAAATATATCAAAATGTATTGCATCATAATTCGCACTAAGTAACGTCTAATAAGGGTCATGAATGGTGTGGTTTTTGGTGTACTTAGTATTTATTAAGCTCATACTACACCGGTCTAGGGGATATAATTTATTAAAATTAACCACAATATATAAGGAGAATACATGCAAGTATATACATGAAATAAAAGTTTCAAAATATGAATGTTTTAGACATAATTTTCTAGCTTAGGGAGAAAATTAGACGATTTTTCTATACAAGAGAACAGATTGTAACAAACATGAAAAGAGATTCAGATTTGATGAAACTCTTTACTATTAGGTGATCTAAAATAATTTGATGAAACTGTTTACCATTGAATCAGATTTGGTAAAATGTTTTTTTTCTCCCCACAACCCATCCAATAGGATCCACAAAAACTTCTTTGTCAATAGAGCTACTTTAATATCTATGTGTGAATATAAAACAAGTGGCACAATATAGGATTGGTTCCCGTCTAAAGGCCTCAAGGTATGCTACTACACGAAGACTAAGAGTGGAATGCCTTCTTATGAGACCAAGGTAGTATGGGGGTAATCACTAGCTAGTATTTTTGAGAGGATCTGGTTCTAGCTTCTACTCATCTCTTAAGTTTACATATAGAGCATGTGGTGATGGAATAGGAGGAATTGTCTCTTCTCAAAAATCAGCATGACAAATATTTTTATGTAGTTGTGCATGCTCTTGGTTTTTAGCCCAATCAATCACAAATCAATCAAAGCAATGGGATCTTTGTAATATCAACATGTGGATCTGGTTACTCCATGTGGAGCACACCAAACTCTTCCATGAATTTCATATGAAATAAAACTAAATAGGATGTAGAAAAAATAAGTTTAAGTGGAATGTATAGCTCTTGTTGTGATTGTACCACATCATCAGAATCAATCAGATATGTAATTGAAGTTGGTTGTTTATCTTCCATGATAGATTCAACCAAGTATGGTTGATCATAGTAATTGTTCATATGTGATCTTATAAAAGGAAAATGCGGTGAACCTTACAAAACTACAACTATGACATAGTGATTCTCTTGTTGATGCTTTTTGTATTAATGTTTCAAAGTCCTTAATGTAGAGAAAGTGGAATACAAGTTGAAATTTTTACTCATGGATCTTGTAATTGAGGTTGTGTCACTCTATCTAGATACTAGATGAAATAAATATCATCATCCTCATCATTGCCTATAAATTATGGAAGATTCACCTTCCCTTGAGATCCTTCTGATTGACTCTCCAGTAATGTAAGTGGCTGGTAGAGTTGTGGACTTAGAAGTGCCAATTGTGCCATCATTCTTTTGCCCCAAGTTTGTCCATCATCTAGCATTACTTATTGGACAGCTAAAATCTTTTGGAGAGCCTCCATCCTCTAATTGTTGTCAATATATTGATTTGTAAGATAAGGCTCTTCACCATAACTCCCATAACATTGTTGACTATATCTTGCCTCCTCAAGAACATCATTTTCATAGAACGACTCCTCATAGTATCCCCTAAAATATTGTTGATGGCATTCTTGTTCATATCTATATTTAAGGAGTCTTTCCTAATGCTCGAGGTTGATCCTCTAAATAACAATTTTGGCTTGTAGAGTCAATTCAGGATAGCCTCTGCACTCAATGTGGATCCTAGTATTTTGTGCGACTATGATCCTACACATCAATACTTTAGGCTTTAAAGTATCTTCGTGTAAGAACCATATGTTATGATTGAAGGAGACATATTTTCCATATTGTAAGATTTGTGGCGCTAATCACTGCATTTAAAATGAATGCCATAAAAATAGAAAATTTAACTATCAACCACAAGGGAAGAAAATTTTCCAATGATTGAATATAAAACAATTCTTTACAAAAAAATTGAAACCATAAATTACAAAATTTTGATATAGAAAGAAAAAAAATCTAAGATAAAATAAATTTTGTAACCAAACTAAGGATTATAAAAAGTAACTAAAAATTACAATGAAAAAGTAAGGAGTTGACAAAATGAAAACTAAAAAAAAACTAAAAAATATGAAGTAAAACTAAAAATTACAAATGAAAACTAAAATTACAAAATCAAAATAGAAAGAAAAAAATTCTAACTTATCTCAATAGACAAAGAGGTCTTGTTTTCCTCACAAATGGTGTCAAAATTTGATTTTGGTAGATTATAGCACAAGAATTTCACCTAGAGAAAAGTCTCCAGATTTTTACTCAAACTACGTACAATAATCACCACCGTTAAGAGGATAGGTCGCATCATAGTATAACTAAGAATTGAACCCAAAGGATAATATTTTTGAGAACTATTTGTATTTCAGTCTTACAAAGAAAGAGTATTTGACAAGGATAGATCAAGTTGATGGTTTGAATGATTAACTAAATTTATAATATAAGAAACAAATCATATTAAGAAAGAAATGATCTTTAACACTAGGAAAAAACACTAGGACATTCTAATCGATATCACTCTTCAAATTTAGCATGTTTAGGTTAGGACCATGTGGGTCGTGTCCTTTCAAAATACCATTAACACAAGGACCAAGCGCCTCACAGAACTGAGATCTCAGTGTCCAAAAATATTTATCCAATCATCCAGTAGAACTCTTTAAGGGATCTCATCTAGAGTTCTATGAGTTCCTTTGGTGTTCTAATCCTAGGTTTCATGGATTTACACCAAGCATTATAACAAATAAGCATTGTGATAGACCAAGTCATAAAGAAAGTGCAATTTTTGAATGCAACTTGTCTGATATACCCAAATTCCCTGAGTTAATAACAACTAGAACAAATGAAGGGTTGTGGGGATATGTCCCTTTCCCTACTAATCAGATCTAGTCACTCATGTTATTCATGATACAAAGAAATAGAGTGAAGAAGAAGCTCATGGAGAAAGTAACAGTGTAGAGTAGAATATCAGTGGTATCGTTGTAACTCGAACGATAACTTTAGTCTCTAGTTCTGATCTACCAAGAAGAACATCTTCCCATCAAACTAGAGGCTTTCATCTCAGGATCTCAATGGTGACATCTAGGATTTTTGACGAGAAAGAATAAGTTTGAACCCCTTTTGAAAGTGGCAATTGGCTTGTATGTATGGTAAAAGATGAAAGTATTAGGTTTGGCTTCCTTGATAAGTCAAGTATGAAATTCTCAAATACCAAGCATAATTGATCATATCTGTATTGAAAAATAAATGCCTCGATTTGATAGATTTTCAATTTATACTGAGATAGATTTGTGCTCAATCAAAACAACAACCTTCACTACAATAATTTCTATGTATTGTCCTTAATAGGCAATTGATATTAATTTTGTATTGTTCTTATTGTGACTGTCCAACTACCTTGACTCCTTTGCAATACACATCCTCAAAAGGCATGATTTATTAATTACTATATGGTATTGACAACTTTATTGTAGATTTCTATGAGTTTTGGGAAAATTTCAAGCCGATCATAAGTCCTCGAGCGGTCTAAAAACTATATTTTTCCTTTAGATTATGAAATTCTCTTTCCAACACATATTTAAACATTAAGTTCTGGATGCAAAATATAATGTCTATTTTGGTGCAAGATATAGCAGGCATTGTGGAAAGATCTACAAGAGAGTTGGCTGACTAGAAAGCCAATCTATAGGTTGGATAACCAATCGACCGATTGGCCTCGTTGGTAAGTATTTCTTGTCCTAAAACATTATATGAGGTTCTTACTCTAATTGTTAGAGTTGGGAGTGAGGATATGCAATTGTTGGTTTGTTCTAAAGCCTTTGAGGAGGGATATTTGGTTCTCTTTTAAACTTGCATCAATTCTTCAAAGAAAATATCCAAAATATATATTAAATACCAAATAAATTACATAAACCACTAAAATTCTAAAATCAGTTAAATATTGAGTTGAATGTAAACAAAATATTTGAAATTAAATATAAAATGTAACTAAAAACATGATGAATATGCATTCATCAATCTTGTAAACTATGCAGTTAGGAAAAACAAATTAAAATTTAGGTTAAATAATTGTTTTTTCTGAAACAATTGGTTCAAGTTCTTAATCAAGCATTCAATTGTGATTATCAAATAAGATTATGGCTAAGCCAGGTTAAATGTCTTATAAACTATCTACTGCTAAATAAATGAAATGAATTGTATATTAAACATTATCATGACAACTATGATCTTGATGTGAAAGGGATCAATGGTGATAACTTTCACTAGTATTTCATACATGATACCCAAGTTTTACATTTATCGATTTTACCTATCTCATGTACCTGAGGTGGGGTGTGTAAGGTAGAGAGACTTTATACTCTTACCTACCCAATGTTTGGAAACTGTAAGGCATACTAGAGTCTATTACTTATATTAGGGTTTCTAATTAACCGTATGATGTAAAAAGTGAGTCTAACATGATAACTTGGTATGTTGACTTTTAGTTGATCAAGTATTGATTAAGTAAATCCAACAAAAATTTAATAATACATATTGACAAGCTAAGATATAAGATTACAACATCTATTTTCTAATAGATGTTAGTATACATATGTTTATTTCACATTTATTCAATGTAATCCATATATGTCACTACATGTAAGAGATTTATTTGTTTGACCTAATTTTGATACATTCTTATTCTTTATATATTGAAAAATGACTAGTCCAACAATAGTCTTCTCTTACAAATGTTCCATTCAGTCAAAATTGTTGATAAGTGAGGTTTGAAATTTGTACAAGTTTTGAATCAATTTTAGTCAACCTAGGAGTCACTCATGTGTAGTGATGCATTATTCACCATCTAAAGTGGAGAATTATCTTCACGTTGTAGGTTACATGTATAGGATGTCCATGTACTAGGGATTTCTAGGAGGGAGTGTGTGGATGTTGTTTTGTATTTTATATTAATCTTTGGATGTGAAAGTAAATGTAATAGTATTACTTACTACTACTTAGTGTGCTTGCATTTTATCTTGGACAATGTGTTCATCCAAGGTTTTTTAATATATTGTTTTTGTGGAGTCCCAGAGCTAGGTTCTCACACTTTCCTTATTCTTCTTCTCCCATTTTGTCCCATTATACTATTTGATTGTACCTAACTCTTTCTCACGTCAATTATTTGTTCTTGATTATATTACCTTGATTGGTTAGACAAATAACTAGGTTGTTAGTAGCCTATTACGCCCATTAATGTTTATGTATATGTAAGATCCATGCATAAAAATTCATGATTTTATCTCTGATCGAGTTTATTTCTTTATATTAAATGATATCCTCATCGGAGATCATATCAAGGTAGATCTCGAGTAGGCAGTATAACAAAAAAACACATCTATTGGGGACCACTAAATTTTTTGTAATCTTACATGAATGCTTGACACATTGGTAGTCATATTGAGACTTATGTTTGGTTTTGTCTGTAAAACTTTTAGATCTCAAGAGGGACATTTTAGAAATCTTAAAAACTACTTGCATTGTATAATATAATTTGTGTGATGGAACATTCTGCATTCTTAGGGTGGTCCACACCAACTTAGGTTCTCCCTTGATAGTTTTCTTTTCTTCGCTCCGGATTCATCTATGTGCAATCTATGCTAGATAGAACTCTATTATTTTTTTTGTTTGATATGATTACTTTCAGTTCATATTCTCTCATTTTCACCCATCTAGGAAAATATAATTGAAGAATCTTGTGGCCGATTGGTTTGTCCTATGAATAATGTATATTACTAGGATGCTTTAATTCATATTCTCTCATTTTCACCCATCTAGGAAAATATAGTTGAAGATTCTTGTGGCCGATTGGTTTGTCCTATGAATGATTTATATTACTAGGATTCTTTAATTCATATTTTCTCATTTTTACCCATCTAGGAAAGTATAGTTGAAGATTCTTGTGGTCGATAGGTTTGTCCTGTGAATGATGTATAACATGTTCATAAATTACAAGATTAGTTTTGTGTTTATATTCACAACCAGTTTTACGTAGTTAGTATTCTATTTTACTTTGGGATGCAATTTGTTTACGTTGTCTTGCTTGCTATTATTGCTTTAATTTCTAATACTATGAACAAATTACATATAGTTTCCCTTGTTGGGACCTTTGAGTGTCACATGGATGCTTTAAGTATATGCCCCACATTACGAGGAGAAGGATCTGTTGATGAAAAAGAGACCCCTATAGTTCCACCACTACTACATAAAAGCCTTTTAGCGTCGATTATTTAAGCTCTTTAGTGTCGGTTTCAAAGCGACACTCAAGTGGGCACCGCTAAAGGGGGTCACCTTCGGCGTCGGATCCCAACCGACGCCAAAATGTTTTTCACCACCGAAAACACGCCAGCAAAGGGACTATATGTGTCGGTTGTTTAGTAAAAACTGACGCCCAAACTCTTCCCGCCACCGAAAATGTGCCAGTAAAGGGACTATAGGCGTCAGTTGTTTACTAAACAACCGCCGCCAAAACTCTTCCCGCCACCAAAAACACACCAGCAAAGGGATTATAGGAGTCGGTTTTCTAAAAGAAACTGAAGCCACATCATCTAAACCGACTTCAGTTTTGTGATAATAACTGACGCCATATCCCCTGCCTGCCACCACGGCTGTGCTTCCCAGCATGGCCGTGGTACCTGGTCACATAGACGTCGGTTTTAGGTGAAAAACTGCCTCCGTATAACATAGGTGTTGGTTTTGTTCAAATAACTGACGCCTATGTTTTGATTTTTTTTTTCTGTCAGTCTACAAACCTGATGTGGCTGGTCACAGGATGAGAAACCTGCAGTTCAGTTATGAACTACAGGTTTTATGACATCCATTGATATCAGCCAACAATAGGCCACAAACCTAAAAAATTAACATGATGGACAATATTATATATATGTGATTCACACTCATGTATAAGAACATTTAATTCATATTATTTTTTCATCACACGCATGTAGAAACCAGTAGCAACCTGCAGTTCCATTTATTTCATCTCTTTTCACATTCAGACACATGTAGAAACATTCATGTATTGATGATTTTCACACACATATGACAATTCATAAAAATTCATTCACATTCACACAAAGTTAATTGTGAGAACAAAGTTATTCTTTATTCATCATTGTCATCTTTGTCAGCAAAATCATATTGAAAAATTCCCACTCTTTGCAGGGCTTTTGCCCAATCTTCTCTTACAACATCTAATTAATCTCTCATATAGGGAGCATGTACATCAAAACGCTTTGCACCTGTGTTGAAGTCCTCAATTTTAAAGACCTACAAAGAGAATGACGTATATACATAATTATAATAATATATAATAAGATTCATATATTTCATATTATCTAAGGAGACTATGTATAATACCTGTTGTATGTTATCGATTTCTAATACGGCATGTTTGATGATTAGGTCCATAAATTGCATCACATAGGAGGCACATGCCCAGCCGTTGTCTTGTGTAGCACACTATAAATTGAAACATACAAAATATTCAAAAATACAAATAAGCACAGTTCTCATAAATAATATATACATTGGAGCCAGGAAATTACTTTCACATTCTCCCAAATGAGTGTCAGATTTTTTTCATGGGGACCTTTCCTCCAGCTTTTTTGTACTCTTGTAAATCCCTATATATGTTAATTTAACACATTAAATTGCATAATTAAATAGTAATACAGTAACAGATGTTAACATATATAAAAACATAAAATATTTCTCACGAGAATAATGGCCTTTTAATTGCATGTCCATATAATACGTCCAACTCACTCTCCGCAGGATCTAGATAATAGACGGTGAATGTCTTGGGGACAATAACTAATAACTCCCAATGCTTAGCACTACAGGTAAGAAAGTAGAAAATTAATAACTCAATATCTGCAATAAAAATGTAATTTGCTTAAGTCCAAATTACAGGCAAAGTAAACTTACTCGACATTTAATGGAGATATTATCACCGTCTTATTATTTTTACTAAAATATTCAAAAGCATCACAGCAGTATGAAGTAACTGAATATGAGTCTGTATCTACAAGACTAATCAAAGATGCAACCAAAAATCCCACATGGGAAAACCCAAAATCTGTACATGTCTTGTGTAAGTGGCTGCAAAACATGTATTACGTATGCATTAATATATAAGAAACCAGATTGCCATATATAAAATAAGGTATATGCATGTATAAACCAGATTGATGTATGCATTAATCTCACCATATCCACAACTCTATCATACATGTGTTCATCCATTCATAACTAAACAACTCCAAAATATCTTGTATAAATATGTTGTTTCTGAATATTTGACCTACATTAATATGTATCCAGAACTTCTATTACGTATGCATTAATACATATGTTAAACTTTTATAAATAGATTGTTATCATATGAATTACCTGCAGCATTCTCCAGAATAGTAACATTTATAGGGCAATTTGAATTATGTTTGCCGATCTATACTGCCACACTCCTACAATTAGGACCTATCGAGGCGTGTAGGTCCCTTGGAGCCAACTTGGTAGTCGAGGAGGTGGAGGCCGAGATGTAGCGGGTCTCGTCTTTTTGACATGTATATATAATTTCATATCAATTGACTCATATATATACACACTAACAAATTAAAGTAATGAAAATTTATCATACAATATCAGTATAGAGGACATCCACTTCGGGCCACAATATCACTCTGCCTACTGCCTCACCAAGTGTTTCATCATCTGGGTGTGCATGAGGCAGTGCAAGATTCGTCCAGCCAGCGAGTATATGTATCAGGCTCACACGTACCATGCCATCTGGTACTAGACTCCCATGAAACATGCACCCTTTAAGGGGTGGGTAAGCCGATGCCTCTACAACGATATATCCTTCACTTTGTAGTCGGCATGGCTTCAACCCCTACAAATTTACGTAAAGAATGTTATATGCATATATACACAAACATATCATCTTAAACATACTAGTTATTATATATGCCATAAAAATACTTACAGAGGACGTGCTAGGTTGTGGGTCTATAGGATTACTCCCAACCTCTGCAGTACGAGCAGTAGGAGAAGAGAGGTTCGCCATAGGTACTGTCTGAGTGGCAGTCTGAGATGTCTGCCACTTGTTAATTGCTTCATGGAGTCTTTTATCAAGTGCTTCCTCGACTCTCCTATCAATTAAGGAATCTACCTATACATGGATAAAAGAAATGCTAGTTTCTGATTACTGAATTCCCTTTCGCAATAACGTTCTAAAATAAGAATAAGTTACCTCAGCTTGTGAAAGTCCCGCTTTTGGGACAGGTTTGCGCTGGGATGGCCCAAAGAACGCTTTGATGCCCACACCATTGCCTGCACCCCTTATACGTCTAGGATGCTCTGGGTTACCCAGAGCAACTATCAGTTCATCCCTTGTGCCCTGAGGGATGAACTTGCCTTCTTTCCTCTGCTCGTGCATCTCCCGCTAATCACCATCAACAAAAATTCATAAGTAAACATAACAATAATCAATATTGATAGATTTCTCTAAGAGTTGATTTTTACCATTTTTGCAGCCGCCTCAGCAGTTGCGGGCTACGGTATCTCTCCCTTCTTGTTTTGCCTCCCAGCTATCCACATACCATGATATCAAAGAACGACGGAGGAAAATACATCTCAAGATGACATAGGGTAACAACCACTTCTCTTTGCAAATTATCGAGAGTATCAGGGTCAATAACTTTGCCGCACAAACTGTTGAAAAAGAAACAAAGTCTGGTGATTGCAAACCTTACATGTTTCGGCAATATAGATCTAATTGCCACATGCAATATTTGTTGCATTAGAGTGTGACAATCATGAGATTTAAGACCTATCAACTTCAGATCTTTCATTGATACCAATGTATGGATGTTGGATGAGTAACCCTGTGGCACCTTAACATTTACCAAGCATTCACAAAATGCTTTCTTCTCCTTTCTAGACAACTTGTAACAAGCGGGAGGTAAGTATATTCTCCAATCACTACTAACTACTTCTGTTAAATCTTGTCCTTATTCCCATTTCATGTAGGTCCATTCTAGATTTTATCCCATCTTTATTCTTACTTGGTATATTCAACAGAGTACTGATCACGCTATCACATACATTTTTCTCAACGTGCATGACATTGATACAATGCCTGACTGTCAAAGAACTCCAATAAGGAATATATCAAAATATCGACTTTTTCTTGAATAAAGACTTGTCTATCCTTGTGGCCATCGTACATTGTGATCTCTTACCAAATTCATTGGCGATGTCTTTCACTCTTTCATAAACATCCTCCCCTGGTATAGGTTTAGGTGCACTATGTTCCTCATTATGTCCATTGAATGCTTTGCACAACCTAAAATACGGATGAAATTTGGGAAGAAACCTTCGATGAGCAAGATATACAGTCTTGCCGCCGTGTTTTAGTCATATTGAATCAGTGTTCTCTTCACATATAGGACACACTTTAGATCCTTTGACACTATATCCAGACAAATTCCCATATGTTGGAAAGTCATTCACAGTGCAAAACAACATAGCGTGCAAACAAAATGTCTCTCTTCGTGAAGCATCATAGGTCATCACACCTTCACCCCAAAACTTCTTCAAGTCATCAATCATAGGTTTAAGATAAACGTCGATATCATTTCTAGGTTGTTTAGGGCCCGATATCAAAGACGACAACATAACATACTTATTTTTCATACACAACCAGGGAGGAAGATTGTATATAACAAGCATAACTGGCCAAGTGCTATGTTGGCTGCTCAATGTCCCGTACAGATTCATCCCATCTGTACAAAGCCCAAGTCTTAGATTCCTGTCCTCTTCACCGAATTCAGGGTACAATAAATCAATCTTCTTCCACTGTGGGGAATCAGACGCATGTCGTAGGATCCCATCATTATTTTTCTTAACATCTGCATGCCACCTCAATATCTTTGCATCTATAGGATTGGCAAACAAGCGTTGAAATTGTGGTATTATAGGTAAATACCACATCACCTTGGCGGGAGAACCAGTTTTGGACTCCCCCAAAGTCGTCAATTTATACCTTGACGCACCACATTTCGGACAATCTTTCAAATCCACATAGTCCTTCTGAAATAATACACAATCATTCTTGCATGCGTGTATCTTCTTGGCCTCCATTCCCATTGGGAACAACAATTTCCTTAACCGGTATGTTGAGATTGGCAGCTCGTTTCCTTCAGGAAGAATTTCTTTCAACAAAGACAACAATGACGTGAAGCTTTTCTCGCTCCATCGATTGTTAGCTTTCAATTTATACAATCTCAACACAGCGCTAAGCTTCGTAAACTTACAACCCATGTATAACGGTATCTCATCATCATGTACAATGTTTCTAAATATGGGAGGTCGATCAGTTTTGGTGTGCTCTACCCCACAACTATCCAGCATCGCATCAACGATGTCTACTGGAACTGATTCGTTCACATCTACGTCATCGAAGGCAATTTTTTCTTCCACACAAGCACTGCTATCGACATCCACTGGTTTCAAGTTTGAAATCTCTCCATGCTAGTGCCATTCTGTATAGCCTTGTACAATCCCGTTGCACATGACATGACTTCTGATTTCTTCACTAGTACTGACTTTCAAGTTGTTACTGCAATGCCTACATGGACAATATAACCTATCTCCAGGTTGTTTCCTATGTTCCTCGGCAAATCTAATAAACTGATCAAGACCAGAAATAAACTCTGGGGTGCAGCGATTGCAAATGGACATCCATGATCTATCCATTCTATGATCAAAGAGAAAATAAGTATATATTACAACAAGATTAGGGTCTAGGGTAAACAGATTAGAGTTTATGGTTAAAACTTTAGGATTTTATACATGTGATGTCATTCTTATATATAATAAATGTGTACCACCTATCCCATTCTTGAACACCTAATCTCACTAGTATGTGTATAATGTGTATTAGATTTTCAAGAAAATTTCGGCAGCATTTCCCCGCTGTTATCCAAGTACATATCTACTTAGAGAACAAACGAGGAAATGCTACCAAAATTTTCTCGAAAACCCAATACACATTATACACTTACATCCTAAGTGAGATTAGGTGTTCAAGAACAGTCCCAAACCGGGGACTATCTAAGATTTACTCCTAATGAGTAATCTTGGACGGGTTTCTAGGCCAATAAAATCATATCATTAAGAGCATGGTTTCATGTTAGGTCATCATAGGTCATAATAATCTACTAGAATGAGCAAAAAAGGTCTCATGGTGTTAAAATAGCATAAAAGTATTAGATCTTGATTCTAGAGTATATAAGACATAATAGTGACTACTAATTTTGTGGGGTGATATCATTTCATGGGATTTATAGATTCAAACTTAACGAGTGTACAAGTTGCATCATTTTAATACTGTAAAGGTGACTAGTGGGTCATAGCACATAAAAGATACATTACAAGGAAAGTAAGCAAGCTAGTTCAATTAACACTCATCTCAATGGAACATTAGTTACTGAGGTACCAGGAAAGAGTGATTTTAATCACTAAGATCATACAAGTAGCAATGTTGATTAAGTCTATGTGATTTAAGATCAAACAGTTTAATAAAACAAGGTTTTTGGGGGATGTTTACCTCTGTTTGAGCCCAGCCGGGCATAAGCAGGGAGAGAGGGCGAGATGGAGGGTAGGCAAGCAGGAAGGGGGCGAGCAGGCAGGCGGCGGTCAACAGCCAGGCGAGCAGGGAGCCGACAGGCAGTCGAGCGGGCAGCCGGCGAGCAGCAGGTGGCCGACGAGCGAGCAAGGAGGAGGGAGAAGCTAGGGCGCCGGTGAGCAGTCACAGCCGGTGAGCATAGAGGGAATAGCGGCGACAGCGGCGAGCAAGGAGACGGCGGCGGCGGTGGCGAGCAAGGAGAACGGCGACGGTGGGCGGCGGCACGTAGGGAGTCTGCTTGCTCACTGGAATCGCCAGACCCTAACCAGATTGCAATGAAACAGAGAAAGGGGACGGGCTCACTCGCGTGCTATTAAGTTAACATTCGGTTTCGGTTATTAAACAAAACCGACACATAAAACTAAAGGTGTTGGTTCTACACAAAAACCAACACCTATTCTCAATGATAGTCGTCGGTTTTAACTAGAAAAAAATCGACGTCTATCTACATATGCTGATTAAAAAATTTGTTCTCGATTAATGACCATAGTCGTCGGTTTTTTTACAAATCCGACGCTCAAAGGGTGTGAAAAATTTCCCGTGAACTGTGCGGAAAAACCCATAAGCGTCGGTCATTGTTGTAAAACCGACGATCAAAATGTGCCCAATTTTTGTTTCGCGAATAACCTTTAGTGGTCGGTTTATTAGTTAATGACCGACGCCATATGTTAAATTTTGGAGGTAATTTTTTTCGCTGAAATTTTGGATTTGGCGGTTAATTTTAGGCGTCGCTTTTTTATTAAGGAACCGACACCGAATAAAAGTGATACCCGTGTCTGGTCGCCCTTCACAGATTGATGTCGGTTTATTTTATAAAATGACGTTTTATTGTTTAGGTGTCGGTATATTTATGCAACCGACGGCTTTAAAAGTGATGTTATAAACCATTTCTGTAGTAGTGCGTTTTAGGTGAGAGTATGTAATTATGATGTGGTTTACTGGTATAATACGGTATGTGTTGTGAATATAATTTCTAACGATGCACATAGACCAATATACTATTGATTAGTTTGTTGCTGAATGAAACACTAGGATTCATTCACCAAAATTTGGAACCTAACACCAGTTTTATTAACGCTTACGGTAATAAAACCATGTGTTTAATTAATAAGTTTTGTTTCACTTTTGATAGATAACAATTAAAACTATACCAGAAACTGAAATACACATGGAAAATCGGAAGAACAAAAAGAGCCAAGAAATTGGGACACAACATAAGGAACGCACTAGACACCAGAATACAGCTGACAACCGACAGACCGCAGACCACATGCACCCATGAGTACATCGAACCCACTACAGGGCCAACTACCCAAGCAGTAAAGCTGATCCACCCCTTTATTCCATCACTTGCAACCTGTGTTTATGAACGCTGGCACATACCGCCATTAACCTCTATGCTCGATCATAACGCGTGCAAGCACACCTCTATGCACAACCGATCAATCAGCAGTGCCTGGTGCAGAAGCAGCGGCGGCGGAACCCGCGGCACTTGCCTCCGTGGAACCCTTCCGTCTTGCAGACGTTGCCACAGTTCTTAGCACTGAAGCAGAGGCCCTTGAACCTGTGGCTCTGCGACTCGCACACCCGGGCCTCCGCCTCGAACGGTTCCCCGTTGCCTGCTGCCGACGTCGACAACGCGGCGTCGGCCCTTGCTTCGACGCGAACTGCATCCAAGAAAATAACATTACGTAACTAGAGGTGCACAGATTTTGGTTAGTTGAAATTGCAAACGAAGCAGAGAGAATAAGTGCAGCTATATACGGCTGGTGGTGACGAGCAGGACCAAGAGGAGCAACGCGGCAATGGAAGACGACAACACGCCGGACTTGGCCATTGGAGTGGAGATGCGACACAGTCAAGTGTATGGAAGCTAGCTAGCAGACTGGCAGGTGGATATGACCTCTTCACCTGAGGTGGTATTTATACACTAAGATCTGTGATGGTTGAAATTACATATTTCCACCTCAACTTATAACAAATGTGAAATATCTCAGCAAAAAGGAATGAAACGTAATAAAATACAAAGGAAACGACGTGGATGCATCAAGTACGTATCTGTGATCCTGTGATCCTGTGTAGGGTATTCATAAATGCGTTACAGGAAAAAGTTGCCTTTGGCCGCGCTGTTGCAGCAACTTTTGCAAAGCAAACCCCCTCGATCAGCAAGGTTAGAACCGCGTGTACTTTTAGTGAATTAAATTAGTTTTTTGATAAGCCTGGAAAGTAGTAATGAAGGGATGGCCCGGACCCATGCACAATATGTATGTAGTATATATAAACAGAACTGGAGGAAAAACATGAACGATCAAAGAATTTGTGCGATTCCAGCTGCGTTGGGCTCTACCAACCGTCCACCATTCATAAAGGCCAAAAAAATCTAAATGGCACATTTGCCATATTTTATGCCGTAGATGATACGTTCTTGAACTTATTGTCCAAAATGACACATTTACATAAGCTCTCCCGTGAGGCAATACGTCCTGGTTTGGGACGCATTGGCCCCACAGGAGGGCAATGCGTCGTCGTTCGGGACGTATTGGCTCTACATGAGGGCAATGCGTCCCGAACCAGGACGCATTGTCCTCCGCGCGCGGAGATGCCCCAACGACTATATTTGACCACGCAGGCAATGCGTCCGGAATGAGGATGCATTGCTCCCTGGACCGGCGTAACCCAACGACTATTTTGTCGTTGGGCCGCGGCACGGTGTCACGTGGGAGCAATGCGTCCCCAACCGGGACACATTGCTCTACTATATATATTGGGCGAAATCAACCCCCAAACTCACACCATTCCTTATTTCCTTACTCTTGCTCTCTATTCCCATTGCTCAGGAGTTCTTGCTCGGATTTCTACTGTTTGGAGGCGATTTCTAGCTTATTTCGAGCGATCTTGGAGCATCTTCTTCGTTTCTTGTACTGTTTGGAGGTGCTTCTACTGCTGGTCTTCTTTCTCTTCTCGTATTCTTGGACTGACAAGGGAGAACTCTCCATTTGAGGTATATTTTCTACCAAAATTTTAATGTCCAAAACTTAAACTTAACATTAATATGTAATATTACAACTGAAATAATTGTATTGCTACTCCTTAATTCCACATTAGTGAAATAATGATGTCAAAAATGACAATTGAAGGTTAATTAATACCTGAAAAATTATTGTTCGGAATTGTAAAATTGTTGTTCTGAAATGTTAATGTTACTGAAAAAATAGCAAAATTGTTGTTGAATAGAAATGTTAATGTTACTAAAAAAATAGTAGAAGTATTGTTCTAAAAAGTTAATGTTATAGAAAAAATAGTAAAATAAATTTAATTCCAAATTCAAAATTATTATTCTAAAATCTTAACTACTCTTTTAAAAATGACGTCACTGTTCTAAAATATTAATTCATGTTAATATAATGTTCTAAAATATGAATTATTGTTTTACAATGATAGGAACATGGCATCTAGTTCAAACTCATGAATTGTCAAGATGCGATATGATGGTCAATTTCTCTCTGATGGGTCTTATTCTAGTCGATCTGTTAGACCCATAAACATTTCACTTATTAATACCCTATCTGAACTAAAATCATATATCTATACAACACTTGACATCAATCCCAACCACTTCTCTATCAAAATATCCTATCTTTTCCCTGGAGAAAATCATATGCTCGTACAAGTTGATGATGATGATGCATATAGAATCTTGTTATCACTTTCAACTGATGCCTATATTGATGTGTTTCTTGAAAAAACATCTATCCACCAACAACCTTGTTTCATGGGTCTATTGAATCAATTTCAATCTCAATTCCCTCACAATCATTTATGGAGTCAACCACCTCAATTCTCTCAAAGTCATTTAACTGTTGAATGGAGTCAGCCACCTCAATTCTCTCAAAATCCTACTACTCAGAATGTTGGTGTTGAGGTTGACGAGGGAGATAATGATAATGATCATGAAGGTGATAATGATAGTGATCATGAAGGTGATCGCAATAGTGATATTGAAGGTGGTAATAATAGTGAACCACCTGAGGAGGAGTCATTGACTGAAACCGATGATGAGCACACACATCCATTCCCTGACTCTATTGCAGCATTGATTTCTATTCCATCCATATTTGACAACCAATGGCCCCAACATGAAAACATTGATTCCAACTATGAAGCTTTTCAAGATGATGACTGGGTGGAAGATTTTCGTCATGAATTCTGTGTCAATTACAATCCTTCCAGCATTGATATATATGATGGTGTTTTATTTGTATCCAAAGTTGTACTAGTTGAGACGCTCCAAAAATGGTCGATACAAAAGAATGTCCAGTACCGTACATTACACTCAAATAATCGCCATCTTAAACTTGTTTGTATCCATGATCAATGATGTCCTTGGAGATTGACCGTCTTCCAATCCAAAAGAGCAGGTGGCATGTAGAAGATAAAACATTGTAAAGCAGGCCACAATTGTGAATTAACTGTTATGAATCATGATCATCACCAAGTCGCATCATCTTATATTGCTCGAACGATAATGCCAATCCCAGTAACACGATTGGATATGTCGACACGAGAAATTCGTGACAAGGTGAATGTTGAACTAAGGCTCCATATATCTTACAAGAAGGCATATCTAGCGAGGAGGAAGGTTGTCTGTAAAATATTTGGAGACTTGAAATCATCATATCATAGTTTGTTTCCGTTCTTGATATCTCTGACACAATATATTCCAAGAACTATATATGTCCACCTTATTGATGATTATACCCTTCAAACTGAAGGCACTCGTAGATTCAAGCGGATATTTTGGGCATTTAGTCCAGTTGTGAGGGGTTGGGCCTATTGCAGGCATGTTCTTACTATTGATGGCACATTTTTAACAGGAAAATATATTGCCATACTTCTCATTGCATGTGGCATAGATGCTGATAATGGTTTATTTCCACTTGCTTTTTGACACGAATTTACTGTGCGTAGAACGCAAGTGCACGCGTCAGAGTAATATAGGCCTTTGTGAGGCCCGAGTCGAACTTAGGGAAACGTAATTATTGGTAGACTACTACTAACTACTTGCAATCATCTAGATCGATTAAAATGATTTGAGAGTTGTTTGAAAAAGAAAAGAAAAACAAAAGAAAACAGAACAATCGATTAAATGTTTGGTTTAATCAATTCAAATGGGAATCTTTAGGATTACAATTTCACCATAGGTTCTCGTTGTATTAATTCCTACACAGTTATCCTAATTCGTCTCTCATTCCGGGTAGTGGCATGTAGTAAGAATTGCTTGATTTCGCAATACAATTCACTACCTAATTCTAGCTCGGTTCCATGGTAGTAGTAACCTATACCCTAAACTAGGGGCATGAAGACCATACTCTGGGTTTCCACCACTAACCATGCATCACCTTGTTCAAAGGATTTATTAGTTAATGTGAATTTCGTCTCTTTTCAACCGTTAATTCTTCTTTCAAAGTAATTAAAGGTATTAGATTATCATTAGGGTGATCAATCATAATGATATAATGGAGAAAATGAAATCATACCACGGATTTAAGAGACAAATTATGAAATACTACGGTAAAAAATATCATACAACCATCACCCGGACTACTCCCGGTCCTATAGATAGAGGGGATTAGCCCCGCATGGTTGACAATGGAGAACACATAGGAGTAGAGAAGAAAAATGTGGGAAACATGGAGAAAACTCGTGCAACCACTGATACGAAGGTGCTCCTGGAGATCCTCCTAGAGAAACGTGCATTTTGCAATCTTCCGACAGCAAAATCGCCCGTCGGAGGTGCTCGGATCGCCCGGTTGACAGTCTTCATCTCTTGTCTCCTCTCTCCCTCCTTCTTGGATGTCATGCAACACGATATGAGATCTCCCCCAGGGCCGGCCGTGCTCTCCTTAGGTCATAGGACCACTTTACGGCACCGAAAAGACTCCACCGTTAGATTGAAACACTCAGTTTTAGTGCAGAAAATTGCCAGATCCCGACGCTGTCGATACCATCGACACCCAGGTCTATGGTATCGACCATGATGTTGATATTTCTTTCAATAATCACGTTTCAGGGTTGATTCCTGATGAAATGTTGATACTATCGACACAAGGGTCGATGGTATCGACTCTGGGCAGTGCAAAAGTACATGAAAAAGTGCTGAAACATGTGCATAAGTACGGGGATTATATAAAATCATATAAATATGATAAAATGAGTATAATTTGATGCAAATAGAGTTCAAAGGCCAACTATAGTGAATTATGCAAATATAATCAAGAAAATGACATTTGTGCATAAAATAGATATAAAATAAGCCTGCAAAAGTGAATCAAAACCCATGCATCAAACTCCTGTAATCTTAAACCTTGCTCGTCCTCAAGCAACAAAACTTTGGATCTGGTTGAGATAAGTCAGCAAAAGGACATAAATACATGAAGTGCATCTGCATCATTCCCACTTTCTTTCCACAAACCGGCCCTCATTGACCACTGAACACTAACTGCCATCCAGGCGACCAAAGACCTATGTAAAAGATGTTCGTCCCCCAATCAATGAAACACTATCAATTAAAGCAGTTAATATGATAAACTCATCTGGTCCATACTTGATGCATCTTATGATCTTCTATCTACGTTGCTCATTTCCTAACTACCATCTAAATGGAAGCAGATCTCCCAGTATTCATGAATGAGGAGAATATCATGGGTGGCCTATCGATTAGAGCAATGGGTGGATGGGATAGGTGGCTGTGGAAGAGATGGAAGCACATAACAATCAATCATACAATACAAAAATTAATGACCTATCATGATGCAAAATGTAAGTGAAAATGTCCTAATGCTACATTTTTGGTGGAATGATGCATGCACTTTCATTCCATCTCAAGGTGAGATGGAATATCTAAAAAAACTACACCATGTGCTTATTCTTCTTAATTCTCAGGTGAGAACATGTTCCTTTCTCCCTCTTCTTCTTTATTACTTCTCAATTTTTTTTTCAAAAAAAAATTTTCAAGCCCTTATTTTCATATATGATAATGAATTATTTGTCGGGCTCACTTCTTATTACATACTTTTACATTTGAAGCATTCTATTTGATGGGTATGGATCAAGCTCACCACCTTTAATGTTTCAGAAGACATAAGATGCATGATGTAATATATGCTCAAAAAATTGTGAATGCAGCTACAAAATGACAGTTATGCAATTAAATGACACGCACCTAAGGATAATGTGTATGTATAACTACTCTATCCTTTTTTTATTTTCATGCAAAAAATATGTGAAAATAGCTGTAATGAAAGACCTATCTACATGAGATGTAATCAAAAAGTGAAAGATAGTAATGTGCTCCCATTTCTTATGGTGGAGTGTGAATGAAATTGTGGTGGATCAGATCACAAGACTAATTGACAGAACCTTCTGAAAATATCATATGTCCCTCTCTAAAGACCTATGTACAGGGTAACTGAAGGATTTCTCTCTTAAACTTTAGTCTAAGGTCACGTTAGCGTTTGGTCGGTTTGGGCTCAAACATCCTTGTCAATCACTTTTCCTTGGACAATAAAGATGGTCATTCATGTCCCCATGTCCTGAAGCTGACTCACCCAAACACTTCCTTAGTTATGCAACTCAATTACTAACAAGAATAAGCACAAAAAGTTCTCAATATGCTCATTTTTTATGTGCACACAACCCAAGAGTAAAACTCCCAATTGAACCATGCATTTATTGCTCCACATATTACACTAGATAGATGTGGATCCTACGAAAGTGGTAAATCTAGAAATAAAAACAACTAATATTTTAAAAGTAAAAGTAACATGAAAAAGTAAGTAAAAACTAAGATAGAGGACTGTTCCGAACCCCCCCCCCAAGCTTGAATATGACTATGGCCTCATACTCAACATTCTAACTTAAGAGGTGGAACAACGGTACCATTCGCTTTGAAGTGTGGTGAAGAAGGATGGTCAGATGCTCAAGTGGAATAAGTGATGCTTGCTATCTCCCTCCTTTTGGTGGTCCACTTTTGTGTCTTAGTGGTTCTAAGACGTGACTTTTTTCATCCTTCTTTGCTCTGCAAAAAACGGTGCAAAAAAATCTCATTTCGACACCTTTTATGGCCTATTTTGTGTAGTTGTCCTACAGGTGTCGATACCATCAACACCAAGGTCGATAGTATCGACTCAGGCTCAGGAATTTGGTGTATCGATGCATCTAAAAGGCTGGGAAATCAAAAGTTTTGATACTATCGACACTAGGGTCGATGGTATCAACTTTACTGCCACCAATTTTTCTGAAAATCTTCAGGAATCTCGATACTATCGACACTAAGGTCGATGGTATCGACTTTTCTTCAACGTTTACTAATCCAAACTCGATACTATCGACAGGGGTGTCGATAGTATCGACCTTAAAATTATGCACACTTCAAAACACGAGTTAGGGTACCATTTTTACAAAAATTATCAAAACCTGAGCAAAAACTAAGTACATAAACATAAAATAACATAACCAAACATAAAATAAACCTAATTGGGTTGCCTCCCAAAAGCGTCCTTATTTAATGTCCTAGGCTTGACATAAGGATACCTTTAACCTGGGTTTTCAAGAGATGTCTCCAATGATTCATTTGGCAGTTTGAATTTAACTCTATCATCACCAATCCCAAGTGTCAAGTAACCTCGCCCAATGGTAGCGATTACATCAGTCGTAGCTTAGAATGACCTTCCCAATAGCATCTCACCTCCTTCTAGCTCATGCATGTCCATGACTACAAAGTCAATAGGGAAGATGAATTTGTCAACCTTGACTAGCACGTCCTCGCATATACCTTGCGGCTTCACAATGGATCCATCCTCCAACTCAATTGTCATGGAAGTTTGTGTTGGCTTCTTCAAACCCAACTTTTGAAAAGTAGCAAGCGACATAAGATTAATGCTTGCCCCTGAGTCACACTGTGCTTGTGGAAAATTTTGGCCACCTATGGAACATGGGATGTAGAAACATCCTGGATCTTTCCTCTTCTTTGGCAGCCTTCCTTGGATTATAGAACTCACTGTTTCATCAACACACACAATGTCGGTATCTTTGATCCGCCGTTTCTTGTTGATGATGTCTTTCATGAATCTTCCATATGAAGGAATTTTCTCTATAGCCTCCACCAATGGAATGTTAATGTGGAGCTTCCGGAAGATCTTAAGAAATTTCTTGAAGTGCCTTTTCTCTTTCCTCAGCTTTAGACTATCTGGGGATGGCATTCTTGGCTCCTTTATGCGCTTGTGCGGTGGCACATATGGGCTATCTGGGGTATCCTCCCCTAAGCTTTCTTCAATGTCACCCTCTGGCGTAGGCTTTGGCACATCATTCACAATTGGTGTGGCTCGTGGCTGCTCATCCTTCTCGGTGGTAGCAACTCCACTACAAAGTATGGCCTTCACCTACTCCTCTTTCCTAGGCGTGGACATGGTTGTGATGGGTTCTTGGTGAGATTTGCTGAATGGGAAATATCCGCCTGGTAGTCCATATAAGCTGCGGGGGTATGGTACACTGGGTTTAGCCTCCGTATCAAAATGCATTTTCCCCTTTTCATGGACCTCCACTACCAAGGGTTCTGGTTCCTTAATCACATATATATACTTCACTTGATGATGTGTTTGAGCAGACTCTGCATTACCAACCGGTCTTTGTTGATTTGTATGCTTCGTGGATGTCACTTCATTGGCGATTTGAGTCACAGTCATCTCTAGTGCCCTCATTTGCGCTCCATGACTTTGCAATGTCTGCCCAAATTTATTCAAAATCTCTCCCTGAGACTGTAACTGCTTGGCGAACGTACTCATCATCTCTTGATTTTGTTGCACCACTTGACTAAATAACTCAATGCTTTTATCCTCCGCCTTTGATTGTGGTTTTGAATCTGGATCTTGCAGGAAGTTGTTTGGATCCTTCCATGAGAATTTTTTGTCCTTCCTCCAAGTGTAATCATTGTTCCTATATCCCTGTTGTTGCATAAATCTGACTTGGGCCTCCTCATCGGATTCTTCCTCTTTCTCCACAAGCTTCTTGGCTATGAGATCCAATTTGTCATTCAATTCTTTGATGGCTTTGGCATCCCCTACAACTTTAACTTGTTCCGGTGCATCTCTATCACCCCAGGACTACTTTTTGGCCATGTTCTTCAAAATCTCCCAACACCTTGTATCTGTGTTGTTTAAGAAGAACCCCGAACCTGCTGAATCCAGGTTGCTTCTATCATGCTCAGAAAGAGCAAAATAGAAAATCTTGACCTGTTTCTCCTTGTCCATCCCATGATGTGGGCACCTCCTCAACATTATCTGAAAGCGCTCCCATGTCTCAGAATATGTTTCACCGACTTTCTGGCTGAAGTTGTGGATCTTTATTACAAGATCATTAGTCTTCTCGGGTGGAAAGAATATCTCAAAGAACACTTCGACCATATGATCCCACGATTCCACATACTCGTCGTCCAAGTTATGCAGCCATTCTTGGGCATTTCCTGCTAGAGAACTGGGAAATAATTTCAAATAGAGCACCTCCTGTGGAAACCTATCTATCTTGACCATATCACAGTTCTCCACAAACTGACTTATGTGGGCCATTCGGTCTTCATTCTTCAGCCCGTGAAATGCATTGAACTTGACCAAATTGATTAGGCCTGGGTCAATTTTGTAGTTGGGAATATTGATGGCTTGCTTCTTAATTGGCCCCTTTGATGCAGACGAGGACGACGCCTTAATTTTCTCCTAAATTGTCTGTTCCTCGTCCATTGCTTCCAATTCAGATTCAGAATCCACATTCTCGAGTTGATTTTGAATGTTGATTTCCTCGTCGTCTGATCCCAAGAATGGGACCTCTGGTGATGACTGTCCGTAGTCTGCGCTGCGCGTACTCACCATGCACTAGTACCTGCAAAATAATAAGTGTAATTAAGCACAGTGATAAATGATTGCGGGTTATGAAAGATAAACGATTAATTGCAAGAATTAAAATTAAAAAAAATGTGGTCTAGAGTGGCCGCTTGCAGCCCTCGTAGTGCCAACAATTGTCGTTTCTCCGAAAGCGGCGCCAAAAACTTGACACGAATTTACTGTGCGTAGAACGCAAGTGCACGCGTCTGAGTATTATAGGCCTTTGTGAGGCCCGAGTCAAACTCAAGGAAATGTAATTATTGGTAGACTACTACTAACTACTTGCAATCAGCTAGACAAATTAAAATGATTTGAGAGTTGTTTGAAAAAGAAAAGAAAAACAAAAGAAAACAGAACAATCGATTAAATGTTTGGTTTAATCAATTCAAATGGGAATCTTTAGGATTACAGTTTCACCACAAGTTCTTGTTGTATTAATTTCTACACAGTTATCCTAATTTGTCTCTCATTTCGGGGAGTGGCATGTAGTAAGAATTGCTCACTTTCATGATACAATTCACTACCTAAATCTAGATCGGTTCTATGGTAGTAGTAACCTATACCCTAAACTAGGTGCATGAAGACCGTACTCTAGGTTTCCATCACTAACCGTACATTACCTTGTTCAAAGGATTTATTAGTTAATGTGAATTTCGTCTCTTTTCAACCGTTAATTCTTCTTTCAAAGTAATTAAAGGCATTAGATTATCATTAGTGTGATCAATCATAATGATATAATGGAGAAAATGAAATCATACCACGGATTTAAGAGAAAAATTATGAAATACTATGGTAAAAAATGTCATACAACCATCACCCGGGCTACTCCTGGTACTAAAGATAGAGGGGATTAGCCCCACATGGTTGACAATGGAGAACACATAGGAGTAGAAAAGAAAACTGTGGGAAACATGGAGAAAACTCATGTAACCCCTGATACGAAGGTGCTCCTGGAGATCCTCCTCAAGAAACGTGCGTTTTGCAATCTTCCGGTTGCAAAATCGCACGTCAGAGGTGCTTGGATCACCCGGTTGACGGCCTTCATCTATCATCTCATCTCTCCCTCCTTCTTGGATGTCATGCAACACAATATGAGATCTCCCCCAGGGACGTCCGTGCTCTCCTTAGGTCATAGGACCGCTTTACGGCACCGGAAAGGCTCCACCGTCAGATTAAAACGCTCAGTTTTAGTGCAGAAAAATGCTAGATCTCGATGTTGTCGATATCATCGACACCCAGGTCGATGGTATCGACCATGATGTTGATATTTCTTTCTGAAATCAAGTTTTAGGGTTGATTCCTGATGAAATGTCGATACTATCGACACTAGGGTCGATGGTATTGACTCTGGGCAGTGCAAAAGTACCTGAAAAAGTGCCGAAACATGTGCATAAGTCCGGGGATTATATAAAATCATATAAATATGATAAAATGAGTATAATTTGATGCAAATAGAGTTCAAAGGTCAACTATAGTGAATTATGCAAACATAATCAAGAAAATGACAAATACGTGCATAAAACAGATATAAAATAAGCCTGTAAAAGTGACTCAAAACCCATGCATCACTTTTGTTGTTGTCGAGAAAGAAAATAAGGACTCCTGGGAGTGGTTCTCTGGTTGTCTACAAACTTGTATTCCAATCATTCCACGACGTACAAACTTGTGTATTATTTCTGATCGAATGAGTGAGATTTTTCCAACACTTGAATCAAAATTTGATTGGGCTCAACATCGTTATTGTCTTCGACATCTTCGGGAGAACTTCCATAAGAAGTTCAAGTCCTAGGATTTGAGAGAGCTTTTGTGGAAGGTGAGATCAAGAACTGATACACATGAATTTGATCATCATATGGCTGTTATAGAAACCTTAGAACCAACAGTGAAGGCGTATTTATTAGGTCAAAATCTAGTACTTTGGTCTCTCGAATATGACAGAGGTTGCAGGTATGGGTCATTGACTAGGAATCATGTTGAAGGGTGTAATGGAGTCTTAAAAGGTGTTAGAGTTTTTCCAATACAGGCGTTAATTGTTGCCACATACTATTGTTCCGGGACAATGTGGCTGGAGAGGCATAATCTCACAAATAAACGTGTAAAGATGGACTAAAATGGCCCTTGAGGGTTCATGATAAGCTTTATACTATTCAAGAGGATGCAAAAAAACTAACAATACACATCCATGTGAACAATGATGAATGGCTTATTGGTGACATGGATGGACATAGATTTCAAGTAATAGTTTGTCCAAATGGTGGCAGTCAATGCAGTTGTGGTTTTCCACAACAATAGCATTATCCATATTCTCATGTTTGGGTAGCTGCAGACTCTATCAATTGGGATCTTGATGCACTTGTGAGCGCATATTTTACAAATGAGGCTTATCTAAATGCATACATAATTGAATTTCGTGGTATTCCCGACAAGAGGTATTGGCCTCAATTTGATGAAAGTAGAGGTATTTATCCCTTATTACCCCCTAGGAAACGAAGGCACGCTAGAAGACCAAAGAAAAAGAGAAGGCCTTCAACTATGGATGTTGATCCAAATCAGTATACATATCACTGTCATAAGTGTGGCAGAAGGGGCCATAATAGACACACTTGTACTAATGTAATATGATGTCTGGTCATGTAATGTTTTCTATTTCAATTTACTCAAGGAATGTAATGTTTGCAATTTTAATTTTTTCAAGTCAGTAATGTTTGAAATTTCAATTTAATTACATAATGTAATGTTTGCAATTTCTATTTACTCAAGTCATGTAATGTTTACAATTTAATCACGTCATGTAATGTTTGCAATTTCACTAAAAGAATGAATTTATAATGGGTTTTTTTTATAGATGGCTCATCGAAGGACATGGACATTTCACATGTCGGTAGAGTTAATCCAAATAATAGCTACAAAGTGCCTACAGGGAAAAATGGCTCATCAAACTCTATTGGATGATGACTGGAATGACGTACCAGATTTGTTGTAAAACAAGTTAGGATTTATAGTGACAAAAGAACAAGTAAAATTTCATTGGCAATTTTTAAAGCAAATGTTTTACATGTATGAAGAACTTCTTGAGCTACTTGGTTGGTATTGGGATCACACTAAATAGAAAGTAATGCCAATCAATGAACAAGTTAAATACCAGTTAGCTGTATCACATCCAGAGATACATCGAGTTGTACATCAAATGTGGCCATTTTATGAACCTCTAGATGAGATATTGAATCAAATGTAGTAACTAATTATTGTAATATTTCTCTTTTAGTAGTTCATGTTATATTTTAATATTTTTTAGTAGTTCATGTATTTGAATTAATTTCATCTTATGTAATGAAGAATCTTGACAAACTTATATGTTGTACAATATTTGTACTTTTCATTTAATGTAATATTTGTACTTTTCATAGATATGGATCATAGACAAGCAACCTTGCGACTCTCCCAGCACCATATCATGTTGGCACAATGGCCTATTACTGACCCAGATGTTTTAGAAAATATTTTCATGGCTGGTTTTGGGCTTGTTCATAGGCTACCCTCTATCCACCTTGACCCCACTTTAATCACTGCATTAGTTAACTGGGGGGATAATACTAGCAATACTTTTAGATTTCCCCCATTTGAGATGGCTGTAACACTTCAGGATGTTACAATGCTTCTAGGTCTTAGGATTGATGGCCCACCTATTATATCTTCTTATCCTATAGATGTAAATGAGGGGCATTTTTCTTCTTGGTCTCACCTTTGTGAGAATTTCTTAGGATATGCACCAGATGGGATGTCTAAGGGGCATATCTCCTTGATATGGCTTCTTGAGAACTTCATAGATATGGATCTGACCGTGGGTGATGAACATCAACAACTAGAATTGAGGACAAGGTACACCAGAGCATATCTCCTATACTTCTTAGGTAGTTACCTTATCCCAGATAGTACCGGGGATAGAGTGCATGTTAGGTACCTCCCTCTTGTGTCTGATTTTGCACGTTGGGGCACTCTATCTTGGGGTGCTGCAACTCTAGCTTACTTATATGGGGAGTTGTATAAGGCTACCACCCGGTCCACGAGAACTGCCCATCTGTCAGGTTGTGACTGTCTATTGCAACTGTGGTGTTGGGAGAGGTTGGGAATTAGACGCCCAAGTTCGATTGTTATGTAATGGGGGGAGTGGTCAGAAGATGTTCCCTTGGGTTATTAGTAAAGATCTACACAATTAATTTTTATATTTGTCCAAACATTATGTAGTGTTTTTCTAAATATAGTTTATCAATTTAATAGGTGGCCTACATATGTCCAAAGGAGTCACTAGTACAGAAAGGGTCTGTAGCGTCGGTTTTTTAAAGCCTACAACATCACTTTTCGACTGACGCCTAGGTGGCCGTCACTACAGAATTTGGTCTATAGCGTCAGATTATTTAACCAAATAAAACCGACCTTACAGAGTAAAAACCGACGGAAAAGGTTGTAAAAATGCTAACCTAGGCGAGAAAAAAGGAGCCTGTAAGGTCGGTTATTTCATAAAACTGACCCTGTAAACGTTCTCGGTCGAGAAAATTGTCGAACGAGAACGTTTACAGGGTCGGTTTTTATGAAATAACCGACCCTAAAGATTGATTAATATTTCAGTGGTAACTCTCGGTCGAGAAAATTCTCGACCGAGAACGTTTACAGGGTCAGTTTTTATGAAATAACCGACCCTAATGATTGAATAACATTTCAGTGGTAACTCTCGGTCGAGAAAATTCTCGACCGAAAGTATTTCGGTCTCGACCGAGAACCCTCTATAAGGTCGGTTTTTTGAAAATAACCGACCCTAAAGATTGAATAAAACATTTCAGTGTAACATTCGGTCGACAAGTTTGTCGACTGATAGATATTCAGTCGAGAATGTTGTCGACCGAGTCCTACACTGAAATGTTTTAATCAATCTATAGGGTCCATTGTTTCAAAATACCGACCTTATAGAGGACATTATAGACTCGGTTTTTTACAAAACCCGATGCTAGAAGTTCTATTTCGGTCAAAAATTGTTCGACCGAAGAGTGTACAATCTCTAGGGTCGGTTATTTAAAAAACCGACGCTAGAAGTTACGATTTTTTTTAAAAAAAATTCTGCAGAAATTGATATAGAACAGAAGAACAAGAAGATTCATATATTCTGGGAGAGGGGAGCATTGATGCTCAACCGTCACCATTCAAAACCACACATTCATAACAAAAATGATAATCAATATCATAATTTATAAAATGATAGAGTGCAAGTCTGAGATGACATATTACAAAAGTAAAAATATGAAAGAGTACGTACTCAAACCACATACATAAATGAAGCCGACATATTTAATCTAATACTATTTCGACTTCACTTATAAAACACTCTGACCACTCTTCTCAGAATTCATTCAAGTCCACATGTGTGTAAGGCTGAGTTGTAAAGATCTGTAACAGAAAATGCACATGTTAATATTTTATAAAAATGACTACAATCACTTGTAAATTTATGATGTTATTCTTTATTACCTGACTTATAGTCTGAATGTCATGTGATGCTTGTTTGACAATAGCTTGCATGTATTTCATTACATAGTACCCACAAGCCCAGTCATTATTTTGCATAGGACACTACAAATAATAAATTATACTTAATGTTAGTAAACTACTATAAACAACAATTGAGATAAAAGTATAAGAGTTGACATATTACAGTTGAAAATTAATACATAAAGAGTAAGCAGTTGTCAAATTAGCTACCTTGACATTTTTCAAAGTCAATATCTTTAATTTTGTGGGTATTTGTCCTCCAGCTTCACGAAAAGCCTTTATACCCCTATCAATTAAACGATCGTTGGTAAAATAGAAATTCTAAATAAAAATATCATGTTGAAGCAATTGATTAAATTTATGCTTACTCCATAGCTGACAATTTCAGTTTGTGACTCCTTGTTGTTTTACCCATTGGGTCAAGATAATAAAGAGTCATCAATTTTGGGACAATCACCAGTAATTCCCAATGTCTAGCTCTGAGTAAGAGTAAAACAAACATTAAAATAAATAGTTTCATTCATTATTAAAATTATATTGAATAATAATACTTAATGGACGTTAAAAGGAATTAGGATAATTTCCTTCCCCTCACTAGAAAAATATTTGAATGCATCAGAGAAGTACTCATTCACATCCTCAATATTTGTCTCCACCTGACTAGTGACCGAAGGAACTAAGAATGCAATATTCTTTATATCAAAGTTGGTGACCTCGGTATATAAATGGCTGTTAAACATTTGTAATTATTTTCATATGTAGAAATAAGCTAAAATATGTATTGGAATTTTCTATATATTATTGATATATCCTTACCTTATCCATACTTCTATTATCGAAGTGTTCAGCCAATCATACCAGAACAACTCTATAATATCATCAAGAAAAATAAAATTCTCAAAGTCCGTCCCAACTGCATCTTCTGTTAACTTGACCATCATATTTGATTCCGATTTTTGGTTGGCTAAGTATCGACACAAACCTTTAGATTTGCTTCCCAATTTGTCGAATGTAGTTTCAGGAATGAAAGATGGCTTGGGCATAGGAGGACGACTAGCAGAAGTTTTACTTTTCAGTTTACAAACCTGTTAATTAAATTACATACTTATATTACATGAGTTCATATATGCAGTCAAATATGAAAAATATGATAGAAATAAGGTATACCTTGTCATTGATAACCAAGTGTCTAGGCCAACCCACCATAGCACCCTCAGCTTCTTCAACTGTACTATATTCAACATTAGGTATGGGTAGTGGTTTGTCCCCCATTCCGTCATACACAAGATGGATGGACACACGGCAGATGTCATCAGTAATTTGTTGGCAATGCAATGTACCACCAAGGTTGTACACTTTGCCCACTGCCACAAAATTATATTCTGGAACCTCCACTGCAAGTTTACAGTTCATACCAACCTAGATTGAAATTATATAAGAAACAGTAGAACAGATACATGTTACAACTATATATATTATCAATATATTTATCATATTAATAACACAACATAATAGAACAAAAACTTACTGCAGATTGTTGTGGTGGTTCATCGGGAGTGCTCCCATGACCTTCTACAACTGTAGCATGGGCTTGTACCTCATCACTTGAGAGACATGCAATATGAATAGGTTGAGAAGGTTGAGTAGGCTGATACGTAGACATTATTTCTTTTACTTTCTGCGCTACTAATGCTTCAAGATCCTCTTGTGTAAGACCTCCTACACGACCTCTTTTAGATTCCGAAGGGCCAAAATAAGACTTGAATCCTATGCCAGCTCCTAATCCCCCAATACGGCCAGGATGCTCCTTCGTACCAAGAGTAACTGCTAGTTCATCCATGTAGCCAGTTGGGATGAACTTTCCTTCCTTCCTTTGCTCGTGGAGATCAATCTATTCATAGTTAATAAAAATATTAAATCACAATATCAATTAGATATAAATAAATCTAAGTTTGTGGAAGTTACTCTTTACTTAGTTGGGATAAACCTACCATCTTTTGTGCCACCTCCTTAGTTGCAGGGTTGACAATTTCACCGGCTCGATTCTTTCTAGCATCAATCCATGTCATGTGTCGGGGTGGTCTCTCAACTTGAGTTGTACTAGATTCTTCTCCAGAAGATGATTGCTTCTCTTGTAGTTGGCGGCAGAAGGCATAACCACCGGGCCCCAAGCGATGGTCATGCACATTTTTAGCCCGTCTTTCCTTTTGAGCCTGGTGAATAGCCTGATCATTTAAAATGAGGTATTGCAATTTAGACTTGGCAAATATGTATAAAAAGATTCACCTCCTTAATTGTATAAAATATTCATACAATACATCACAATCTTTATTACCTAAAACTCTTCCGATCTCCTAGCTGCAACAAATCTTTCCCACACCTCATGATCAATAAAAATATATACATATGTAGCTTTCTTCTTTTGTTTAGGATTATTTATAAATTCCCTTACAAGATATGTCTTAAAACCCCTCCATCGTACACCACAACGTTATAGCACACTTAGAATCAATATATAAAAAACATATTAAAATGATATCACTTCCACTCACAGATATATCTTTCCATATGAGGTCTTTTTTGGCATTAGGAACATCATGCCAATTTTCTATATCTATTGGCACCTTACTGCGCGCAGTTGCCCCTACATAATGCTTGAAAGCACTAGCATGTTCCCCAACATGTGCTCCTATCATATCAAACTGGACTGGCAATTTATCCCCTTTAGCCCTGAGCTCCTGCAGCCTACACATCAATGTAGGACCTCTACTGTTCTTATCATCACCACTACCATCCTGATGGTGCTCATGCTCAGAATGTTCATCTTCATGGTGCTCATGCTCAAAATGTTCATCTTTACTCGCCATTTTAGAACCTGCAAGTATACATGATAAAAAAAATAAGTGATAATAAAAGCACAAGTGATAAGGTATACATGATAATAAAATAAATAATTCAAAGAATACATGCCTTTAGTATTGGTTGAGATGTTGTCAAGGAAAATTCCTTCAGCATGGTCTTGGCATTTATAATATTCATCGGTGTTATCTTCAACATTTACACTTGGCAAACCAACTGAGAATGGACTAGAATCATCATACTTTTCGTAGTATTCTTCTTCATTTATAGGATCTACAGTAAACTGTCTTTTTCCATTAAGAACGACAGACCAATTTTTATTTGCCGGGTCATCAATATAGAATACTTGTTTTGCTTGGTTTCCCATGATGAATGGCTCATCTTTGAAACCAAACTTTTCAAAATTCACCAATTTGAAACCCAACTCATCCACTAAAACTCCTTTATTGTTGTCAACCCAATTACACCTAAATATAGGAACTCGAAAATTTGTATAGTCCATTTCCCATATGTCCTCAATGACACCGTAATATGACATCTCAGCTTCGTGTGGTCTTTTATCTTTAGCACTAGCAAAATACAATGAACAAGCTTTAACAGTGACCCCACTATTTTGAACTACACTACTTTCATCTTGACGCTTTGGGTAGTATGAAAATCCGTTAATGTCATATCCTTCATATGACATGACATCCATTTTTGGCTTAAAGGCGAGCCATTTTATGTTCTCAACAACATTATTTGGCGATTCAGATAGTTGATTAAATACTTTCTCTTCAAACCACCTAATAAATGTTCGATTATGCTCTCTTGCAAGCCACATTGAACTGGATCGCGGATGATTTCTCTTGATAAGATCATTGTGTTCTGTGATGTAGCTACTAACTTCATCGATGTTGTGTAAAATATACAAATGCGCTTGTTCCCACAACTCACGACTGATTCCTTTCACTCGTCCTCCCAGAGTTCCTTTGCCACAATAAGATCCAGTGTGATGCGAATTTTTTTGATCGCTACAAGTTTCATTGCAATTCAAAAAATCATTACAAAAATCCATCACCTCCCTAGCCACGTAACCCTCAACAACACTCCCTTCAGGACGATAACGATTCCGAACATCACCTTTAAAAACACTCATGTAGCGTTCAAATGTATACATCCAGTGTAAGAAAATTGGACCCAACATCTTCACCTCCCTTGTAATATGTACTATAAGATGAACCATGATATCAAAAAATGAAGGAGGAAAGTACATTTCAAGTTGACACATGGTAACAATTACATCTTTATGTAATTTATCGAGAGTATCAGGATGTATCACTTTGTTGCATATTTCATTGAAGAAGAAACATAGTCTTGTGATTGCAAACCTTACATGCTTCGGCAATATAGATCAAATAGCCACAGGTAAAATTTGTTGCATTAAGGTGTGACAATCGTGATATTTGAGACCTATCAGTTTCAGATCCTTCATTGATACCAATCTACGAATATTAGAAGAGTATCCTTGTGGAACCTTAATATTATACAAGCACTCACAGAAAGTATTTTTCTCTTTCTTTGACAAAGTGTAACAAGCCGGTGGCAAATATGTGCGGCGACCCCTGATCTCCACTGATAATTCTTTTCTAATACCCATTTATTCTAAATCTTTTCTAGATTTGATGCCATCTTTAGTCTTTCCTGGTATGTTCAATAGCGTACCGATGATGCTATCACAAATATTTTTTTCAACATGCATGACGTCAATGTAGTGTCTAATTGCCAAAGATCTCCAATAAGGAAGATCCCAGAATATTGACCTCTTCTTGTATACAGATTTGTCACATGCGAGTGTATGACTACTTGAACTCTTTCCAAATTCATTAACAATATGTTTCACCCTATCATATACAACATGTCCTGGTATAGGTTTAGGAGCACTTCGTTCCTCAGTTGACCCATTAAAGGTTTTGTGTTGCCTTCGATAAGGATGCACTGGTGGGAGAAATCTCCGATGACCAAGATATACGATTTTACCACCATGTTTCAGTCTGATTGAATCAGTATTTTCCTCACAAACAGGACATGCTTTGTATCCTTTTATGCTATATCCAGACAAATTTCCATAAGCTGGAAAGTCATTAATCGTACAAAATAACATAGCACGCAAACTGAAGATCTCTTTACGTGAAGCATCATATGTCATAATACCTTCTTCCCATAGTTTCATTAGGTCATCAATTAGAGGTTGAAGGTAAACATCAATATCATTTCCAGGTTGCTTGGGCCCTGATATCAATGTTGACAACATCACATACTTATTTTTCATACACAACCAAGGAGGAAGATTGTATATAAAAATCATAACAGGCCACGTGCTATGTTGGCTGCTTAATGTACCATAGGGATTCATTCCATCTGTACAGAGTCCAAGTCTTAGGTTTCTTGGTTCTTTACCAAATTGAGGGTATAATAAATCAATTTTCTTCCATTGTGGTTTTTCAGCATCATGGACAATGTTTACAAATAAAGAAGGTGGATCAATGACATTGTCCCGACAACTACGTAGCATCTCATCAATCATATCATCCTGAATCCGGTCATCTTCAATCGGTTCATCATTAACATTATCATCATTATCTATATCTTCTATGCCACAACTATTAGTATCGACATTTTCTGCTCCATAATTCAATTTCTCTCCATGCCAATACCATTCATTATAACCTTTTATGATCCCATTGCATATGACATGATTCTTAATTTCCTCATCAGTATCAACTTTCAAATTGTTACAACAATTTCTACATAGAAAATATAGCCTATCTGTAGGTAGTTTCCTATGTTCCTCAGAAAATCTAATAAATTCATCAAGACCTTTGGCAAACTCTGGACTGCAACGGTTCTTGATAGACATCCAACTTCGATCCATTTTCTATATCACATTAAAATTAATTATAAAACTAACACTTTAATATTGATACTATAATAATATGTAAGTTTTTGTTGATAGAAAGTGTACCACCTATCCCATTTTTGAATATTTAATCTCACTAGTAACTGTATAATGTATGTTTAGTTTTGAAGAAAATTTCAGCAGCATTTCCCCTAAGTTCTCCAAGTACACCGATGTAAATGGCAAATAACCACTCACATATGTACCCAGAGAACAAATGGAGAAATCCTACTGAAATAATCTACAAAACTAAACATACATTATACAGGTACATCCTAAGTGAGATTAAATATCCAAAAACAGTCCCAAACTGGGGACTATCCAAAGTTTACTCCTAATGAGTAAATTTTGAACGGGTTTCTAAAATAATATTGAAATGCATTATTTTCATATTTATATATTAAGTTAAACATCATGCATCAACCCTAAAGTGTCAATCTAGGAGTACACATGTCTAATCTAGTATTAATTTCTAAAATTTATATAATGATTACATATGAAAAAAGACATGCATGTTTTGATTACTTGTACAAATTAGCAAAGTAAGGCCGTTTCCAACAGTCCAAAGATTGAAATCATTATAATATTCAGAACTATTTGTGAACATTACAACAAATATGATTAAAACATTTATAGCTTCAACATAAATAAGTTCCAGGTCCATCTCGGTCGACAATTAGTCGACCGAGAGCCCACCTGCGCGCAGCGTCCAGGTCCACTCTCGGTAGACAAATCGTCGACCGAGAGTGGACCTAGACGCTGCGCGCAGGTGGGCTCTCGGTCGACTAATTGTCGACCGAGATGGACCTGGAAGCAGCAATGGCGGCGGGCGTAATGAAGGGAACAAGGAGAAGGAAGCTCGAACTTACTTGGAAATGGCAGTGAGCTTCGTGGAGGAAGAGACGAACTTCACGGAGAGGCGGCGACCTTCGTGGAAGAGTGGAAGGCGGTGGCGATGACGAGCTTCATAACAACGAAAAGCTTCACGACAAGGAAGAGAGCTTCACGGCAAAGAAGAGAGCTTCACGGCAACGACGGGCTTCGTGGAGTAAGAGTGGAAGGCGGCGACGACGAGCTTCACGATCTTCTTCACGGCGCCGATGAGCTTCACGATCCTCTTGGCGGCGTGGAGAGGCGACAACGGTGGAAAAAGAGGTTTCGCGGCGCCGTGGGAGATAGATTAGAAAAGAGAAAAGGGTTTCGCGGGAGGAAGAAAGACTAAAATTTTGGCTTTTTGTACGGAGTGAAAAACTCTAGTGTCGGTTAACAACCAAAAACCGACTCTACATATAAACGGTGCCCGTGTCGGGTTGTTTAATAACAATCAATCGCAAACTCGGTCGACGAATTTGTCGACCGAAACGATCTATAGGGTCGGTTATTATGTAAAACTGACGCTACAAGTGCTAATACGAAGAAATCTGGCTGGTTTCGGTCGACGATTTGTCGACCGAAAAGGAGCAAGACTTCCTTCGTACAAGCACCTCTAGGGTCGGTTTTTTCGTATAACCGACCCTAGAGGTGCTTATACATGTGTGAAAAACTAAACTGGATATTGTCGATCGACAATATTGTCGATCGAGAACCTTATAGGGTCGGTTATTATAAAAACCGAACCTATAGGTCCTTCTAAGAAAGAAATCTGGCTTCATTCGGTCGACAGATTCGTCGACTGAAGATGTGTGAAAACTGGATCGAAAATTCATTTCGGTCGACAAATTGTCGACCGGGTATTGTTCTAGAGTCGGTTGTAAAGGAAAAACTGACCCTATATGTGCTTATACACGTGAAATCTGACTCTAACTCGGTCGACATATTCGTCGACCGAGGATCTCTAAAGTGCTTCCACAACCCTAATAATGATGTTATGTGAAACTTTAATATATGGTGATGTCGTATGAAACCCTAATATGGGATAATGTTATGTGAAACCCTTATATGGAATGATGTTATGTGAAACCCTAACATGGAAATGTTATGTGAAACCTTAATATAGGGTGTTGTTGTGTAAAAACCCTAATATGGGATGATGTTATTTGAAATTTTCAATATGGGATGCTGATATGTGAAACCTTAATTGATAAAGATGGAAACTCTAACCCTAATGAGGGAATAGAGATGTTATTTTTGTATTGCATGATGTTGATATGAAATTGATATGGTTGATATGAAATTGAGATGATTGTGTAACAAATATCCTGAATACCTTGGTCAGATGACCTGAAGGTAATAGTTACCTGATAAGTGATAACCATGTTTAGTGATGAACTAAGGGTTTAAATACCCAGAATCAACAAATGTGATGATAGTGGTATTGAGGGATGTGAATTCCCAACAATGAGACAAAAGATTGAGATCCCAATGCTTTATAACGTTTTGAAAAATACTAAACTCTATTAAAAAATTATGTCGGTCGACTATTTCTCGAACGAAAAAAGCTCTAAAGTCATCCTCGGTTGACTATTTGTCGAACGAAAGAGCTCTAAAGTCATCCTCGGTCGACAATATTGTCGACCGAAATTAACCCCGTTTCAATGTTTTAAATTAAGTATCAAGTGTGTGTGTATGAGATTAACCAAGTGATGCTTTGTCAAATTTAGCCATAATTTATTTTTCAATCATTTGAAATAACAATATTCTTATATAACATGTATATGTCCAAATGAAGCCATGGAAAACACTTTTATTCATAACAATTTAATGCCCATACACTTTATAAGATGAAACATGACATACTTGCTTTATAAAAAGATAAACATTACATCATTACAAAGATATCTCATAATCTCACCGAAAAGACCGAAGGATTAAATCAATGTCTGGATCTTTTCCAAGAAAGGGCTCAGCTCCATAATAATTGACCAGTGTCTGCCACTCCAAGGCACCTGTCTTGGTTAAGGCATAAGCCTCCAAGAAGGTGGGAACACGATCAAAGCGAAAGTGGGAAGCAATGTCTTGAAGTTGAATTGGGGAAAACTGAGTATGTGTGAGATCAGGAGATGGTGGAGGTGGAATTTGATAGTAGTTGTAGGAAGGATTGTATGGATTTATCATGCCAGGATTAAGGGAATAGGGATATTCATCAGGTTGGTTAGGAGAGAGAGCTTGCATCCTTTGGTTTAAATAAGTCATGCCATGGTGATTATAATCCAATTGCCTACTTAGGTGATATTGGGATCCAGCAATGTATGTCAAGGCGTTTGTAATAGGATCATGGGGTAGGTTGGTAGGAGGAGGTGGTGGAGGTATGTCTTGGGTGGATGTCTCCCCTTCAGTCCTAGCCCTTTTGTGGCCAAAGTCGATTCCCATCTTTTCCACCGTATTTTTACTTATTTTTTGAGGTTTTCTATCCCATGTGTAACCTAAGTCGTCCTCAATATTCTTCTTAAGAAAATGTTGAGTGATTTGGCATACTAAGTCGGCATATGGTGGATTGCCAGAAAACTCAAACATATTCTTAATGATGATACAAATAAAGTTTATGGGAATACTTTTGAGAATGGCATAGATAAGGTACATACGAAAGGTGGGTACCTCAGATTTGTTTGCTCTAGGATGGATATTGGTGGCAACAATGAGATTTATGATCCTAGCTTCAGGTTTTAAATTTATGGCATAATAGGTACCCCTATCTTCATGACAAGTCGTATTGGATTGAAAGATGGCTGTTTTGACATCACTAAGGCTAATTGCAGTGTTATCTTGGGAGAGTTTGTTGAGTGGAGTTTCTCTAGTGAGATCAATAAAAATTTTATATTCTTCTATATCTATGTCAAGAATTTCAAGAATACCCTCGTCAGTAAAATGGAATCCATACCCACCAACCATAGAGGAGAAGGAATCATGGTCAGGATGTTCGATTAAATTGGCATAGAATTCATTAACTAGTTTGGAGGAGTAGGATTGGAAGGAGGGATTTAGAAAATCAGTCAAATATTGCACCTCGAAAAGTTCCTCCAAATCGACAATGCTTTGGAAGTCCATGACATCGACTGGCTGTCGTGGAAGAGGAGTTTTTGAAGAGAGCCTGAGGTAGCGGTCACCTACAGCTTGGTCGATGAAAGGGACGTCGTTGATGAACGGCAACGGTGCAAGGCCCGTCCTTCCTTTCCTACCTACAACTTGCTTCTTTCCGCGCGTAGATGATGAAGCCATTTCGTTACTTTGAAATGGAGAAATAGCAAGCAAGAATTGGATGTAGAGAAGATGAAGATTTTCACAAGAATACACTAGAGAGGAGCTAGAGAAGTGAGAATATGAAGGTGTGAAGAAATGGATCGTTTTGGGTGCTATTTATAGAAAAACAGACCCCATTTCGGTCGACAATTCGTTGACCGACGCCCCTAATGGTCGTCTTCTGGACCTTCTCCTGGTCGCCCAACGGTCGTATTTATGGCCGTTACGACGGTTGAAATTCTAGCTGTTATGACAGTTGATTTTTTTAGCCGTTACGACGGTTGATTTTCTGGCCGTTGTGACGATTGGTTTTTTTAGACGTTATTCGATCGACAAATTAGTCAACCGATATGATTCGGTCGACGATTCGTCGACCTAGATTGAGCCAAAGTTCATTCGCTTAAGTACCTATAGGGTCGGTTTTTAGGTTAAAACCGACCCTACAGGTACTTATTCATGTGTGAAATACTAAACTGGATCCTAGTTTATCTCGGTTGACAATATTGTCGACCGAATGTGCTTCTAAGGTCGGTTATAAAGAAAATACCGACCCTAAAAGTTGCTTATACACTTGAAAACTGACCCTTATCGGTCGACAAATTTGTCGACCGAGAAATGCTCTAAGGTCGGTTATAAGAGAAAATCTGACGCTAGAGGTGCTTGTACATGCGTGAATTATCTGGATCCAGAATAGATATCAGTCGACAAATTTGTCGACCGAGAAATGCTCTAAGGTCGGTTATAAGTGCAAATCCGACGCTAGAGGTGCTTATACATGCGTGAATTATTTGGATCCAGAATAGATATCGGTCGACAAATTTGTCGACTGAGAAATGCTCTAAGGTCGGTTATAAGTGCAAATCCGACGCTAGAGGTGCTTATACATGTGTGAATTATCTGGATCCAGAATAGATATCGTCGACGAATTTGTCGACCAAGTATATCGGTCAAAATATTGGTCAGCCGAGGAAGCTCTAAGGTCGGTTTTAAGTGCAAATCCGATGCTAGATGTGCTTATACATGCGTGAACTTTGATCCAGAATAAATATCGGTCGACAAATTTGTCGACTGAGGACGCATTTAAGGTCGATTTTGTAGAAATAACCGACCTTAGAAGTGCTTAACCGAGGAGGACTGTAAGGTCGGTTATAAAGAAAAAACCGACCCTATAGGTGCTTGTATACGTGAAATTCAGCTCGTTTTCGGTCGACAAATTTGTCGACCGAGTTGCCCTTTAGGGTCGGTTATAAGGTAAAATCGACGCTAGAGATCGAGGCACGAAACCAAATTTTTGCCGCGGGAAAAATTGTCTATAAGGTCACTTATTTTAGAAAAACCGACCCTATAGAGATGTACTACAAGGTCGGTTATTTTAAAAAAAGCGACTCAAAAGGTCATAAGTGGTGCCTGTGATTTTATAGACATATAAGGTCGGTTATTTGGAAAACCGACCCTATAGAGATACACTACAAGGTCGGTTATTTTAAGAAAAGCGACCCAAGAGGTCTTAAGTGGTGCCCGCGTTTTTTATAAACATATAAGGTCGGTTATTTGGAAAACGGACCCTATAGAGTTACACTACAAGGTCGGTTTATTTAAAAAAACCGACCTAAGAGGTCTTAAGTGGTGCCCGCATTTTTTTTAGACATATAAAGTCAGTTATTTGGTAAAACCGACCCTACATGTAGTGACGTTATAACCCATTTCTGTACTAGTGAGTGACACTATCAGGGGAACAATCTATTTTTACGATTCATCATTTGACCAGATTTTGCCCTCGTAGGTATAACTTACTTACCTCTACTAACATGTTGTATGGTATATGCTTTATTTATTTGCAATTTACTCTGTTTTATATGATACATGTTGTCTATATGAATAACAGATAAATTTGATTCCTTACACTACTGATGTTCTTGAGAGATTCCCTGCCATTTGTAGAGAGGGTAGTGATGTTTGGTTGGCACGAGTGCCTTTGCTGTGCTACACAATAGTGAAGTGGTACTTCCCCGATTGAGTACTTGGACAGTTCCGCTTTGTTCAAGTACAACCTACTCTTGAGCTGCCACGGCTTGGCCGGATTGATGGGAGGGGTTATGCGGCTGAGGATTGGCTGCTTCATTATAGGCGGGAGGTGCAGCTATGGAACAATAGATGTGAGAGCTTAGTTCCCGCTCCACCAACTGATACAGTCCTTAGGTTCACTACGCATGGTATCATCCCCAGTACATTGTGTCTCCTCCAGCTATGCCTCCGGCCACATACTACCCACAAAGTTATCGCCAGTAAGAATTTGTGAGTATCATTATTATTTCTTTTACAAACTGTTATTTTTATCATTGTTATTTGTAATATATGTAATTGGTCTTTATTATGTGTACATACTTGGTTTTACAGGTGCAAACACAGGTGGCGAACCAAGCGGCTTTAGAGCACGCCCCTACACAGATCAGAGACGACATCTATAACATCCAAGGGGCTTACTTTGATAGTCTTCCTGACTATGTTCGGCTGTGGGATCCCATACTCACTCATACCACAGCCCCTGAGCCCACTCCTACTCCTACTCCTACTACTACTCCTACTTCTACTCCTGTACTTACTGCTCCCGATCTCACTCCCACTTCTCAGTTCATGGGATGGGGACATACAAGCCCATACTTTGGAGGAGTTGGTTCTTATTCTTAATTCATCACCCCACCTCAACTAACATCCTACCATAGAGCAAGTTCTTCTTCTGTTCCATACACTCCATTCTCACTACCAGTTATTCATGAGAGCCAACCACCACCTTATACCACATATTCACCTACTCTGTTTGATTTCTCAAGATGCACCCCACATGATGCATCATATCCTGGTTTTCAGAGACCCCTCACCCCACCTCCACCTTTTCATTTCTACCCTGATGCTCGCCAGCATCCTCCTACGTAGTTGTCCCCAGTTCAGGCGTCTCCAGATGACATCGGCACAGAGGAGCCACATGTAGAGGGAGGTGGGTGAGGACGTCGTGGGCGAGGAGGACATGCTTAGTTTTTTATATATTATATTATGTTGTATACATGTCTTTGTGAAGACATCTATTGTATGTGGATCTATCATATTATGATATCACATTTGTTCATTTTGGATCTATCATATTGTTCTGTTGTGTGTTGTGTATTATTTTCTCGTCATGTTGGTTCATATTTTAACCTTGTTTTTAATTTCTATCTCATTTTTTTTGGATTAAGTTCTTATTATATAATCAATTAGGAACCAGCTGATGTTGGTTGCAATACCACTTATATATTTTATATGCATGTTACGAGCTATTGAAATTGACAAATTTATAATAATTGGGTTTATTATAGACATCGAAATACAAGTGAATGATTTGTAAATGTACAAATATAATCAATATTGTCAATATACATATCAATAACCATGAAAGAATATCAGTGACTGTAAAAATATTTGGAAAAAAATAATGCGTCCTGCATGGGGACGTATTGGAGCAATGTGTCTTGTATGTGGACGCATTGGTGCAATGCGTCCTACATGGAGACGCATTAGTGGCAATGCGTCTTGCATGGGGACGTATTGCTGCAATGCGTCCCCGGCTGAGATTCATTGGTGCAATGAGTCCCAGCAGCAGACGTATTGGTCCCACAAGAGGACAACGTGTCCCAAACCGGGAAGCATTGCCCTCTTGTGAGACCAATGTGTCTTCTTCTGGGACGTATTGGCTCGCGAGACAGCAATGCGTCCTAAAAAAGGACGCATTACTCCGCAAATGTGCCATTTTGGATAATAAATTCAAGAACGTGCCATTTAGAGCATAAAATATGGCAAATGTGTCATTTAGATTTTTTGCCCATTCATAAATTGCGCGCTCCAAGAGCATTCTAGATATATACCTTGCCTCTCTCCTCTCGTCCTTAATATCCACGTTTGCTGGCGGTATATATGTCGCCATTTGCCGACTGTCAAATATCATGTGAGACAGCTCCAGACTTAGGATTCCCGCATTGGACAATGGAGCCTTCATGTTAAGAGTGGAAGTCTCTAGCCGGTATCGGGAGCCCGTGCCTGGACTAGTATGATATTGTTGGTCGGTGCTTTGCTTCCCATGTTTTGTGTATAGTCGCTACCTTCCGTACAAAACATGAATTCATATTTTTATCATAGAGTTGATGTTCATGACCAAGTGTTTATATAGTACACCGCCGACCACAAGGAAACAACTATCGGTCTCTGGTTATGAGGCAGGCGGTGTTACCTAGTAGAGGTGGTTTCATGCTGGAGGACAATGAGTATGCCCCCTATTTAGCATAGGAGATCATAGAAGCTGGATTGAGTTAAGTACAACATTTGAGACTAGTAAGCATGGATCAAACTCAATTTCTATTTGAAAAGCTAGTGTGATTCTAGTTCGATTCTCATTGGGTAGTGGTTGCATGACTTGTTCTAGTCTGATTATGTTTGGATGTCAGTCATAATTGTGGGTTTTAATTTGGGCACATGGAGATTTAAAATATTGTAGGTAGATGCGAGCATCGAATTAGGCCGGCGAGAACTATGATTTGACCCAACCCAGACTCAATCCATGAAATTTATATGGATGGGTCATGTCTATAATTTTGCCTCTAATTTTATATGGGTTGTCTCAGGGCCAAGGTATATCCATGCCCAAAAATTCAGATATCCAGATTTATATATATATATATATATATATATATATATATATATATATATATATATATATATATATGATGTTTATTTGTTACCCGGCGAGTAGTATTGACTAAGTTACCTGGCAGCAGTGCACGGTGGCAGGCGCGTGTAAATAAGTCGAAGTTACTGTAGCACGCGTTCAGGAAAGAAAAAACCACGCAGCGTCATCCGCGCTCGCTTTTGCCGTCGCCAGGCTGATACTTCCGGTCTACCCCCCATCTGCCGCTCATCTACCCCCCATCTGTCGCTTAACACCCTGCATATGTAATTCCACCTCTGATTCCAACTTCCTTGGCGTATTTCAATCTTCATTTTACATTTCTTTCTCAAAAATCTCTATATTCATTTCCATTACCGAATAACAAGGACGGTTTCCCCTTTTATCAATCTTGTAGAGTAGTACGACTAAGGTGTCTCCCACTTTCGTCTGTGTATCCCGTGACAGTATCGATTTTCAACAAGTTGATTCCACTGTTTAGACCTGCTGTTCTGAAGCTCACGCCACTGAGGAGGAGGGAGTGGGTGTGGTTGGAGAATTCCCTATTCTCTCTGCATATTCAGGAGCAAATTGCTGGTGTGAATTCCACGCCGCTGAGGAGGGAGTGGAGGTGGTGGGAGAATTCACTGTTCTATCTGCATTTTTACGAGCAACAGTTTTTTCAATCTACATTCAGGTAGATTTTGTATTTCTCTTTGTAAATTCATTCAGTTATACTCATTTTTTATTTTTTCTCATCATTTCAATGTTTATTCATCCCTCTATCTTGTGTGGAAAAGAAATCCAATTTTTGTGTCTGCATTTTCGTTTTTGAAGTAGTAACTGGCATACATGTTTTTATGTTTTGCGTAGTTACTCTCTTGTTATAATTGGTTACTCTTTTGCCTTACTGAGTTACTCTTATTGTGTTACAACGTTACTCTTCTGATCTTCTGAGTTACTCCAACACACTGTCATGGATCCCAGCCTTGATACGGATGCTGCTAATGCAAGTGTCGGCTGTGACGATGATAATCCTCAGTCTTCTCATTCTATTGGGGTTTCCTCTCCGTCCCCAGCTGCAGTCCCTAGAGTTGACCTTCAGTTTGGAAGTCTAGATGAAGGTATATCCTTCTATTGCAGCTATGCTGGAATGATTGGGTTTAACATCAGGAAAGACGACAATAGATATGAACGGGGAAGTAAGATTCTAGTTGCTAAAGATCTGATTTGTGATAAGCAAGTAAGATCTGCCGTTCTAAGAGGTCTAGAGGGCTTCTGAGTCCCATTTGTGATAAAATGGGTAACTTGCAGGATAAGTTGTCCAAGAAGCACAGGCGTTCTGTGAAGAGGTGTGGTTGTGGAGCCATGATACATTTCACACTCGATAAAGCCTCATCCATGTGGGTTGTGACTGCATTTGTTGAGGAACACAACCACGATCTTGTTGATGTTGCTCATCTCTGTTACATCAAGTGTAACTCATCTCTTGATGAAACTCAAAAAGAGATCCTTTCTTCCATGAGCCAAGCTAACGTACCTGTATCGAGACAAATTGCATTGATAGCATCCGAGTCTGGCGGCTATGAAAATCTGACATTTACTAGTAGACAAGCTTATGGACACATCAGTAGTAAGAGGAAAGAGTTGGCCAAATACGACGTCGACATAGTTTTAGATCGCTTTGCCAGGTTCAAGGTCATCGATCCGAAATTCTTCTATAGCTACCAAAAAGACCCCAATTGTTGCCTTACTCATCTGTTTTGGGCTGATCTTGTCTCTGTTGAAGACTGCGGGCTGTTCGGGGATGCGATTGTGTTTGACACCACCTACCGCACCAACAAGTATTCGATGGTTTTTGGAATGTTTGGTGGAGTTGATCACCATCGCAATACAGTGTTGTTTGCATCTGCTCTGTTGGTCGATGAGAAGTATGACTCATTTGTCTGGGTTTTCAAGCAGTACCTACTTTGTTTTGGCAAAGAGTCGGTTTCCATCATAACTGACCAGGACCTTGCTATGAATGCTGCTATCATCTCTGTTTTTCCCAATTGCAAGCATCACTTCTGCAGCTGGCACATCCTACAGAAGCTTCCCTCCAAGCTTGGTGGCATTCCTAACAAGGACCAGATCATAAGCTTGTTGAATGATTGTGTCTGGAATGTGGATGATGTCGACATTTTTGAAGAGAGGTGGGATTCTGTAATTTAGGAGCATGATTTGTTGTCCATCACCTGGCTTTCTGATATGTATGTGATGCGTTGCGATTGGGTTCCGTGCTATATGCAGTCCTCCTTCTTTGCGGGCATGAGGATGACTCAGAGGAGCGAGAGCCTGAATGCATTTATTAGGAGCCATGTGAATAGTAGGAAGACTCTCTTTGAACTTGTATGTTCATTGGAGACTGCGTACTCTCATGTGTGGGAGATTGAAAATTTCAAAGATTTTGATGACGAGTACAGTAACCTCCCTTTGTCATCATTGTGGCCCCTAGAGGAGCAGATGAGAGGTATATACACTAAGTCCATTTTTAAGATATTCCAGTCCGAGGTTCACCAAAGCATGGTCTACAATGTAAAGCAAGCTTCAGAAGGTGTCTTTGAGGTGTATCGCGTCAGTGGACTTGGAACTCCCCGTATATTGAAGAAAGAGTTATCTAGTGACATTGTTTCCTACAGTTGCTTCATGTTGGAATTCAAAGGCATCCCTTGCAGGCACATCCACTCTTATTTGAAGAGCCGTGACTATTTCACTCTTCCCGAGCCTTACATTCTGAAGAGGTGGACCAAAGGGTACAGAGAACACCCTTTGATTTTTGGCAAAGCGTTAGTTAAGCATCCATCCACTGGGAGGACACTTCATCTTGTTTCTTCCTGCAATTCAATTGTCAACATAGCGTTTAGGAACAATGTTGTAGATCTTTGCCATGAAAAATTGTTAGCTTTGTGAAAGGAGCTCTTAGACTTGGATCTCGCTGATCCTGGTGCATGTGCTGGTGTAACCGCTTCTAATACAGCTTCCTCTTCTGCTGTCAAGGTCCATATACCTAGTAGTTGCAAAACTAAGGGAAGACCTAGATCGAATGATGTGAGGTTTAAATCTGGAGTTGAGATTGCCCAGTCTAAAAGAGAGAGGCAGTGCAAGAATTGCTTAGAGTTTGGGGTCAACCATGATAGCAGGAACTGCCCTATGAAGAAGTAGTCCATTCCTCTTATGGACTATGTGTTGTTGATGTTTGCTGTTCAATGATTATCTTTGTTGCTGATCGTGTGGTTTGTTGATGTTGGACGTTTTTTAGTGGAGTTTGTAGTTGATTAGCGCGTGAGTGAGGGATATTCAAATCTGTAATGGGTTGTTCTTTTTGTCTGCAGTTTTTGTGAAAGTGATTTTGTAACCATCCATGTATTTTTACTTTTTTGTTTTGTAATGTATTTTATGTGTTACGTTGAACTCCACCAGCTATATGTATACTTTGAATATGCTTCAAAGAATCTATTTTGATCAGATCTTACTCTTTTGCAGAATATTTTTTGTTTTATGTTCGTATGCATTGAATACTCTTTTACAGATACTCTTAGTGTTCTCTCAGTTACTCTCAGTGTTATCATAGTTACTCTCAGTGCGTATCAGAGTTACTGTTAGCGTTCTCTCAGTTACTCCTTAGTGTTGTCACAGATACTCTCAGTGTTCTCTCAGTTACTGTCAGTGTTATCATAGTTACTGTCAGTGCTATCAGAGTTACCCTTAGTGTTATATCAGTTACTCGTTAGTGCTGTCACAGATACCTCTCAGTGTTCTATCAGTTACTCTCAGTGCTATCAGAGTTACTCTCAGTGCTATCTGAGTTACTCTTAGTGTTATCTTAGTTACTCTTAGTGTTCTATTAGTTCTCTCAGTGCTATCAGAGTTACTCTCAGTGCTATTTGAGTTACTGTCAGTGTTCTACTAGTTACTCTCGATGCTATTAGAGTTACTCTCAGTGCTATCTGAGTTACTCTTAGTGTTCTCTCAGTTACTCTTAGTGCTAACTGAAAGTATATATAATCAGACAAAAACACTACAGCTAAACATTCAAGATTACAACATTCAAAGCATAAAACATTATATATTATACAACCAGATCAACTATAAAGAAGGTCCATCAACTGAACATAAAAATATAGAAAAATACATCCAGATCAGCTATAAAGAAGGTCCATCAACTGAACATAAAAATCAAATAGCTTAGGGGGTCAGATACATCCCTGGAGATAGATATCATACACACAATTCCCTCCATTGCAAAGCATAGACATCAAGACAAAACACACGTTCGTATCTGAGAAGTTCATATTTGTTGTAAATGAGTGAACCTACAAAGGCTAAGAGAAAAGGGTGTCGGTGGATACCTATTTGTGAAAGGAAGGATGGACAGAAGAAGAAGCAATATCTTCTGCAGATGTTGAGGTGTCCGTTGTTGTGGATGAGTCAACCTGAACGAGATTTATAGCTGATCCCGGCGCTGCTCGGTATTTGTCCCTAACAAAGAGTTGATATGCAGAGTCGTCTGATCCAGAGTATACTTTGTTGCCAGGCATTCTGAAGAGCAGAATAAGCTCAGTTGGTGTTTCTAAGAACTGATATGTGATCCATGCTGTGATGGTCTGGTGATCAGTTGGCTTGAGGAAGATGATCCAACCTTTGTGAATACTGAGCTGTGCGATCATCCTTTTCCAGCCCTTAGCAGTTGAAAGTGACCCGTTTTTATTCTGCATAAGGGTTATCTGGAATGTCTGGTTTCCAATTAGGAAGGTGGTCTTGCCTGGTTTGATGTGAAAATGGAGATGGTTCCATTCTATAGGAAGTAGAATGGATTCCATTGTCTTGTCATTAATGGTGTAGTTGATGGGCTGGATGAATGGCTCCATGGTAGGCTGTGAAGAAGGTAGGTTGTGAAGAAGTTGGCTGGGAAGAAGGTAGGTTGTTCGTGTTGGTGCTGCAAAGATGGGCAGCAGTACTCTGCAAAGATGGGCAGCAATGCTCGGTAGGCTTCGCAGCCGGTGGTGATGAAGAGGTTTCGATCTGAGGAGATGGTCAAAGGGGGTGCTACTGAAATGTTAAGGGGGTTGTCAGTATTTCTTCTGTAAAACTATCCCTTTTGTAAACCGTAGCAGTCACGGATGAAGAAGAGGTAGACGTCGAGGGTGTCGTGGAGGATGGAGAGGTTGAAGATCTAAAAGCCCCCCGCTATGTTGTTGGTGATGCAAAGATGTGCAACAGTGCTCTATGTTGTTGGTGCTGCAAATATGGGCAGCAATGCTATGTGATGTTGGTGTTGCAAAGATGCCAACAGTGCTCTTTGCTGTTCTGATGACACAGCTGTGCACTGTGCTCTGTGTCTGTGCATTTACATCGTACAACAGACTCTTGTACATATCATTATAGCTTTGTGCTCTCTTTTCTTCACTTTTCTGGTTTCTTCTGTAATAAAGTTAGTTTCTGAATGCTAGAGTTACTTTTTGTTTTATCACAGTTACTCTTAGTGTTTTCACAGTTACTCATTGGACTCCTACTATTACTCTTAGTGCTGATACAATTACCTTTTTCTGGAATCGAACACTTGATGTCATGCAGGTTCAGTTACTTTACAAGATGTTCCTGTTGTATTTTCAAAGGTTACTGAACAAACACTGTGAGTAACTGAAAAACCCCTGCGAGTAACTGAAAAAAGCACGCGAGTAACTGAAAGAAACCTATGAGTAACTAAAATACCCTGTGAGTAACTGAAGGTTACTCATGAAATGTCAGTCTTTTCAACCGTGTGGTTCACATACACTTGTTTCGTGTTTTTGACAAACCTTCAGCCTCAAGAGTTACTTTCTGGTCATTGGAGTTACTTTTTATATCGTCACAGATACTCTCAGTGTTCTCGTAGTTACTCTCAGTGTTATCATAGTTACACTCAGTGCTATCAGAGTTACTCTTAGTGTTCTCTCAGTTACTCCTTAGTTCTGTCATAGATACTCTCAGTGTTCTCGCAGTTACTCTCAGTGTTATCATAGTTACTCTCAGTGATATCAGAGTTACTCGAATTATATATCTCAAAGTATATATCTCCATACAAAACCACAATAGTTTTCTTGTTTGGTAGTCCAACTCAAAGTATATATCTCCATACAAAAGCACAACAGTTTTACATTCAAGAACACAACATTCAAGCACAAAATGCTATATATTGAACCCAGAAATACTCATATTTGCAATATGATTTAGATCAAAAATGTAATTTTTAGGATTTTCACAGCACACAAGTAATGTATCTCATAGCGGTTACACATCAAAATTACAGAAGGAAACTGTTCAAGTTTTACATTTCAATTAATAATAAACTATTTCAGCTAAAATCCAGCCATTTATCTATGCTTGAAACAACTTCTTCCTCCGTTCTCTTCTCTTCATCTGGTGCTTCTATCTTCTCTTCTTCTTGTTGCTTCTGACATTCATCTATTCCTCCCTTGTTCTGCTCAGATGGACCTTCTTTTATGACTTCATTGTTATCTTTTTGACGTTCTTGTACAGGTTGCAACTCCCCCCTCGCCATCATTCTCTGAAAAATATTAGCCCTTATGGCCGGCATGTCCTTGCAGGTGAAGTCCATGTGTTTTCCATTACCAGGCATTCTAGGTACTTCATGAAGAAGATCCCACAGTCAAGTGAGTCTTCTACATGTTGTGGACATAGCGGGTACTCCTATCCCCATTGTGATAGTTGGTCACCTTTTTCTGCCCCCGTGAAGAATTCATGCACAATACCCACCTACATTAAAAATACACAACTCTTATTAATCATCAATCAACAAATATTAACCCTGTCAATCCACTACAAGTAGAGTTTCTTTTTATAGAACGCTTACCCATCTAAGGAAATCCTTTTTTGACTTACTATTTCCACTCATTGAGTTATAAGACCAGTGTGCTCCATCCCTGAAACTTGCCTCGTACAAGTGCCAGTGGCTGTCATTGTTCAATATGGTGAACACCGAGTCCATTGTGTCCCAATCTTTCATCAGGACATTGAATAGTGGAGATAGCATGTCGATCTGCTCCATGGTTATGTTTTCAACATCAAACGCCAGCTTCTGCTGCAAATGCAAATTCACATGTATAAGTTTCAGTTTTGTGTATATATTTTTATATTTTTAATGTAATTTTGTATACCAATTTTGTTCTTCTTACCGGAGCATATGTGCTCAAGCAGTGCCATGATAGACCCTTCTTTCTCCTTTTGCTTGTGGTAGCTTTGAGCATCTGTACAAAGCAGTCCATAACCTGAAAAAATAACCACAAGATTTCTTTGTTTAGAAAAAAACCACAAGCTTTCAAAGAGTTACACTACTACTTATTAGTTTCTTACTGGTGATTGCATCATTTGATCTTTGTACAGTAGGGTGGCGAGGTCCTTCCCTGTGCACCAAGTGTCATCACTGAATCTCCGTTCTTGTTTTGACCTGCCAATCATTTTTATAGACGTTATACATATTAGTTTTGGATATTGAATAAGCGATGTTTTATATGTGTACACTTGACAAAATAACAAATTCTCTTACATTTCTTCTATATTGTCCATGAAGTGGTGGACAATTTCCCTGGATTGTTTTGTTTTGAAATGCTCGAAACCCATGAAGTTTGACAACTTGTGCTGTCAACAACAAAAGAGCACTTCATGTTAGAATCAATCTTCATTTTCTACTAGTTACACTATGTTGATATGTCGTACGGTTACTATAGACCATCCTATAGTTACTATTTATGTTCCTACAGTTACTCTTCTAATTCACATAGTTACTGTAGACCATCATAGAGTTACTCTTTATATTACTACAGTTACTCTACAATATCACACAATTACTCTACTGTATTTACACAGTTACTCAAGTATTGATATACTTTAAAGGAGATGCAACCTTACCTTTTCCTCCCTCCTCTTCTTCACGTTTTTCTCGATGCTGCCTATGATTTTCTATTCTATCTTTGACAATTTTTTTCAGGGATCCTCCTTCTGCCCTTCTTTTTCAATTATATTCTTCTATTGTTCACCTATTTCTTCATTGCTCTTTTCTTCTGCATCTCGTGCAGATTTTCCGTGGTCCAAACCTTTAGCTAATTTTTCTTTCTTCTCCTCATCATCATTTTTCTTCCCATCATTCTCATCTTCTGATTCATTCTCTTGCACATATTTTCTTCTGAGGCTCAGCCTCCCTCACTTCCTCAGCGTGTCGTCCTTATCCATACCTTCATTCTCTACTTTGCTCGTCGTATCGACATCCTTATTGGGTAGTACATATGAACTGTCTTTGGGTTCTTGAACATTCCCCGATGTGAACCTCTCAACAGATTGTTTGAATCCACCGACAAGTGACTATGATTTGTCACCTTCATCTCCAAATTTTCTCCTCAGATTTCTGTTCTCCTCTTCCAGTTCGGCTATTCTATTTTCTAGCCGTTTATTCTCTCTCTGCATTTCAGTGAATGCCTCAACATCAATTTTCATGCATATCTCCTTCTGCATCTTTAGCTCCTCCTCGAGTATGTGAATTCTTCTCGCCAGGTTGGAGTCATCAGCAGGCACTCCTTTTCAGATGACTAGCTTTGCTGGCGCCTTGTCTGGCGTTTGTTTACTTTTTGCCCTTTTCTCCGCAAGGTAGTAGGGCATGTATTTCATTGTTCTTGCATCTCTCCAGTTATCCCCCTGGTCTATATTCATACTTTCACAAACCTATCCATAAAAAAATCAAAATAGTATTTAACAATGCAAACTTGTAGGATTATGTTATATATTAGTTTTTGTAACAAATAAGAAATATTCTTACATCCTTAGGGTTCACATCCCCTAAATCCATCAACTTCTCGACCGACGTAGCCCACTTCTTTATCCTTGGCTTTGCATCGAGGAATGTTGGCTTTGCCATGTTTGTCATCTCATATGCCCAAACCTACATTTAAATAGAGTGAAAATTCAATGCATATGTAAATGCCCCCCATAGTCATCATTGTAACAATTTTGTAGATGAAGATAATTTCGTTCACTTACACATAGGCACATCACACACCCTGTTGTGTAGAGGGTGGTTTTCCCTTTCTCCCCTTTCCTCCTCAGCTGGACATTTTGCTTCAGCATCTTCATATTCCTGAAGATGCTCCCATGCACCAGCTTTGCCCAATTCATCTGTGTCGTTTCAGTAACATCGTCTAGGTAGTGTAGTATGTAGATTGGTGTGCAATAGCTGGTGTCTGGGAGTAGGAATGTTGCCAGTAGGTGCAACATCCACGCACGACACATGTTCTGGTAGTCCGATGGATCGCCGGTACTTGCAAATTGTTGCCAAAGCTTTGCTAAGTTGTCCTTGTGTAGGACATCCTTTTCCCTTAACCTCTTAGAGGTCTCCTCTTCATTTCCTTGTTTACCTATTGCCCTGGCAAATTGTTGCCATATTGATCTCACAATCTCAGAATTTTTCCTAGGCATGATGTCCATACCTCTACTTGGGATACCTAGAATTACCCCTACATCCTCAACCGTCATCCTTCTTTCCACCCCTCTGGCCAGCAAAAACATGTCATCATCTACATATCTCTCTATCAAATCTTCCAAGAGGCATACATCAACCATAAGATTCGACATCTTTATCATGTTTGCAAATGTCGTCTCCCTCATCATTCTTAGTTGATTACTTGTAAACACCACGCTCTTGCTGGCGGTGATGTAGCTCTTTAGGTAACACCTGTGGTACAACCTCTTTATCCCCACTGCAAACATATGAAAAGTTGCTCTTAGTTTTTTTTTTGAGCATTACTTGTTACTCAGTCAAGTTACTCTTCAATTTTTCACATTTCAATCCATGGGGTAGGTTGATAATATTTTTAATGCTAACTATTTATTCTTATAACAACAATTTTAATAAAGTTCAAGTAAGTGTCATATGATAGTAACAACAATTTAATAAATGTACAAATCCATTCAATATTACCTTCAGCTGCCTTTCCTTTCTCCTTTTCTGTCCTCTTAATTCTATCATCTTTTTTCCCTCATAGGTAGCCTTTTCCTTTCCCTTTTCTTTCTTCCTCCTTATTTCCTCTCCTTCTATCTCGTCAGCAGCCTTATCTGTATCATTAGTTTCTTCGGTCTTCCCTTTCCCATCCCTTTCTTTTCCTGTATAGGAATGAAGTTACTCTAAATTTTTAGTCTTTTTTAGCTTAACAATATGGTTTTCATATGTCAAACTGATATGTAAAGTGTGCAAATTACTCTTTGTTCTATAATAGTTACTCCATCATTTACTCTAGTTACTCTAGGCTATCGTACAGTTACTCAAATGTTCTATATCAGTTACTCTTGATATCATGTAGTTACTCTACTTCTTATAACAATTACTCTTTTAACATGCATTGTTACTTTCTATACAATATCTTTCTGTCTCTCGTTTGTAATGTACATGCTATCATAAATTACCTTGTCATTCTTTGCTCTCCGCTTTGTCACTCTGAGGTTTGCCAGTCTCGGTAGCTCCTTTGCCTTCTTTCTCAGTCGTACCCAGCTTACTTCATTTTTCTCTTTTCTCGGACGGTTTACTCGTCAGGGGATATGCAACCCCTCTTTTCTTCCTTTTTGTTTTTGACAGAGGAGTCGTAGAAGCAACCTCCTTCTCCCCTTTCACAGCTTCTTCTTGTCCCGTTTCACCCATGTTCGCATCCCCTTTTTTCATCTTCTTTTCCGCAATTGCTTCTTTCTACGCTACATCTGTTGCCTTGGGCATCGTAGCCCATTCTGTATCCCCTTTCAGGGTAGTATGTGGTTCTGCGACCGCCGCTTCTTGTGGTTCTTTGGCCATCTTCTCCTCGGCCTGATGGGGCTGCATTTCGAAGTCTTCGTCTTCTTCAATCATTGGCCGTAGATTCCTTCTCCACGGCGGCATTGTCAAGGTCTTCCTTGATGCTTTCTTTGTTCTCGTCATCTTTGAAGAGGTAATTGATTCTGAATTGAGATGGATTGAGATGTGGAATCGGAGATGATGGAGATGGAGGAGCAAGTAGAGATGGAGGAGTTGGGGATAGAGGTTGTTGCGGTGATTTGGTCGCCTGTTATTTTTGCACGAGAGGCAGAGTGATGGCAGAGGGAAGGCAGAGCGACGGTCTGAGCAAGGGCAGTACGAGGGTTTTGGGCAGGTCGTGTTCGAATGCTTTCCGCCTATTTTTCTTTTTTGAAGTAATTACGGGGCAATGCCGCCGCATGCTGCTGCCGGGTAACTTGCCCAATGCTACCCGTCGGGCAACAAATTCTTACTCATATATATATATATATATATATATATATATATATATATATATATATATATATATATATATATATATATATATATATTAGGTTGACTTTTTCCCCCAACCGGCTGCTCTCCCCGCTCTCACCCTAGCACCACTAGGGTTTCTTCTTGCATAGGCGGCTGGCTGGGGGGAGGGGGTTTGGCCGCCGTAAAGCGGTGCCCCGCTCCCCCTCGGCCTCTTCTCGCCCGTCATCAGCAGGGTCTCTTCTTAGGGAGGTGTGTGGATGTGGTGTCTTTGGAGGCAGCGGTCTTCTTCCTCCCTGTCGTTGAGCCCGGCTGCGATGAGTTTCCTATCCCTTTCTCTTTTATTGACTTTCTATTTAGATTGTTCTCTTGTTTTGTCTATCTCACCGTTAATCAACATTGCTTTCTCTTCTCGTGGTAGATTTTTCTTTCTTGGTCAATTTTGTTGTGGAGTTTGTATGGCAACAAGTGTGGGAAAAATATCCTTTTGGAACACCGATTTGGTGCAGATACTCTACCACATATACATACTCAGGTTGAAGGTATTCCTCATAGAAAGCTGCCTTAGCCAGCGAAGGAGAAGAGGAATCTATACATCATTGTCCTTATTAGATTCCGATATGAGTTTTTGTGGTGGTTTGTATCTGTTCTTGATCTTTGTGTGGTCTTTTAGTTTGTTTTTCTCCTCATGTAGATGCTGTATGGCCCCTCCATAATGAAATTTGTCTGTTTAACTTCAAAAAAAAAAAGGCGTCTTCCATATATTAATTTAAGGTATTTAAAAGCTATTACAATAATGTCTTAGTCGAGGATAATCCTCGACTAGAGTACAAAAATTTTCTATACAACAGACTTTAGCTACCAAGGTATGTTCTACACTATTACCTTGACGCTTAATAAAAAGGAAATTGAAGGAACAAAACTCTTGTGAGAATTGGATGATGTTGTGCACCATTACATCTTCATAGTCCCGTGCCCATCCTCCCATGTTTACAGGTCGTACTAGAACTTCACTATCCGTCTCGGCGATGAGATGCCTAAAGCCCAACCTACGTGTCATCTTCATGCCTTCCAGGACCGCATCATGCACCGCCTAAAGCACCGAGAAAGTATGTTCAAGTTTGCATTGGTGTGTCATTTTGACTTCTCCCCTATCATTATGAACCATAGTCCCACAACCCCCTTTTCTGTCATAGTTTACACTTGCATCAGTGTTCATTTTGTAACATCCCGGTGGTGGTCTAGTCCATCTGCATAGCCCGATGTTTGGTCTTTGTCGACTTCTGCATAGCCCGGTGTATTTGTCATGGTCTGCCACCATGGTCATGAATCCCACCGCCAAGGCAAGGATGAAGGGTGGACGGGGCTTGAACATGTATTTGTTCCTTGCCGTCCATGCCACCCAAAGCATCATAACTCCCCCTCCTTCCTAGCATGGTCGTCACATAGAAGTAGGTTCTGAATAAACTCCCCTGCTTCCATGTCTTCAAAGCACAAGCCCCATTCTATGTTCCCCGCCGCCCAAACTTGTCTAGATTGTTACATGTTACGATAGCATGAGATAGATTCTCTTGTATATTTTTTTACCTCTGACAAATATCATCCTGCACTGCATGTTTCTTGAATAGTTCTAACTTGGTTGGGAAAATGTTCTAAAGACCCCACCATATGATATGCTTCAATTTGGGCGGCCAGCGTTGCTTCCAAACCCTACACCAATCATCTTCATTAAGGTCGTCAGTCAAATCTGCCTCAGACCTAATAAATATGTATGTGTTACCAACTATGAAGTTGCCTTTACTGTCTTTATCCCAATACAAAGTATCCTCCTCATATAGTGACACTGGAATGGACCTAACCATGTCTCCAATATGTGGGGGAAAGTAGTCTCACAAGGCCGTGTTGTCCCATTGACCCATATCCTGGTCAATTAGATGGCGAACTGCCCTGTATTCCACCGACCCTTGTATGAGACAATGATGTACCGGGCCTCCCAGTTGTGGTACCCATCTGTCTTGGTAGATGTATATCTTACTTCCATTCCCCACTCTCCAAAGAAAGCCTAGTTTTTCCATCTGTGTCCCACCCCATACACTCCTACATGTACAACTTGGAGATCCTCCAATCTGCTCATTAAGAACTGAGGTGTGCTTAAAATGTTTTTCTTTAAAAATCCTAGACATGAGAGAATTTACATTAGTTGCTAGCTCTCACCCTTGCTTTGTTGATAGAGCTTGATTGAAATCCTTTAGGACCTGGAAGCCCATCTTGCCATGCTCCTTAGGCTTGCACAGTCTCTCCCAGCTCATCCAGTGGATTTTTCTTTCCCCTTCTTTAGACCCCCCACCAGAAGCGCGCTATCATGGAGTGAATTTCATCAATCAATCCTTTTGGGAGTTTGAAGATGCTCATCAAATATGTGGGAATAGCTTGGATGACTGATTTGATGAGGACCTCCTTTCTTGGCCTGGATAAGAGTTGTTCCTTCCATCCCTGCAATTTCTTCCATACTCTGTCTTTAATGGTAGCAAAAAGGATCTTTTTAGATCTACCAATTACCATGGGCATGCCCAGATAGTTGTCATCCTCTCTGACCTACAACATGTCTTTGATTGTGTTCTTCCTATCTACAACAAAATTCAAACTAAAGGAGACCTCCGTCTTGTCATATATGATTTTTTGTCCAGATGCCCTCTCGTATTGGCTGAAAATTTTAGCTTACTCAGAGCATTCTTCTGGGGTCGTCCTTGAGAACACAATACTGCCATATGAAAAAAGAAGGTGTGATACATTGGGGCCTTGATGACTAGCCTTCACCCCATGGATGCAATTCTCATGTGCTGCCTTGCTAATAGAAAAGGATAAAGCTTCAGTGCAAAAAAGAAAGAGACAGGGAGAGCTAGGGTCACCTTGGCAAAGCCCTCTTGAAGGTCTTGCAAATCCCCTCCTTTTGCCATTGACGATGAATTTATGTGAAACACTGGTAACACACTCACTCACTTCAGTTCTCCATAGCCTTAACATGCCCATCTTTTCCATGACTCTATCCAGAAAAGCCCACTCCACCATATCATAAGCCTTGCTTATATCTAGCTTAAGAGCCATCAACCCCTCTTTGCCTTTCTTATGATGTTTCATCGTATGAAAGAGTTCAAAAGCTACCAAAAGTTATTTGTAATCATCCTTATGCCCACAAAAGTGCTTTGATTCTCAGAAATCATACTGTTTAGCAAAGGTTTAATCTTGTTGGCCAACACTTTTGTAATGATCTTGTATGATACATTCCATAGGATGATTGGGCGATATTCAGTGATCCTCATTAGGCTAGCTGATTTTGCGATCAAGATAATATATGTATAATTTATTTCCTCCAAGCTTGTCCTTCCTTTCCAACAATCAATGATAACCTTCGGGAGGCTCTTTTTCACTATACTCCTAAATTTTTGATAAAATATTGACTTCATGCCATCTGGACCTGGAGCTTTATTCGGGTGCATCTGTTGGACTTCCATCCACACCTCCTATTCCATCAACGTTTTAGTCAGTTGATCAGTTTCATCACCAGGGAAGGTCCTCTCCATGCCTTCTAGAAAATGATCGACTCCAGTCAGGTTGGAGGTAGTGAATGTAGAAGTGAAGAAAGTTGTAATGAACCCCTCAATTTCATCTGGATCTGTCTGCCAACTCCCATCTTCCTTAAAAATACCACCTATCTTATTTCTTCTTCTCCTTTGATTCACTTTGTGGTAAAAATATTGTGTGTTCTTGTCACCATCCGACATCTCATTAGCCCTTGCCCTTGCATGCCAGAAACTTTCTTCCTGGCGTTGGAGCGCTTGTAACATCTTAGACATCTTTGTACAATCTTCTATCATGTCATATGATGGAATCCTTTTTTGAGATCTTGCCAGCTCTTGATCTATTTTTGTGATCCTCCTTTTGATATTACCAAATTTATTAGCAACCCAAGAACTCAAGCTTGCAACACATGCTTTAGTTTGCATGTGTATCCCCCTATTCATATTGCTTTCCTAGGCCTGCTCCACTATCATTTTTCACTCTGCCGAAGACAACCACAGGGTCTAAAATCTGAATCTCCTATAGGTTTCCTCCCTTTGCATGTTCCTTTCCACCCAAAGAAGAACTTGTCGATGGTCATAATTACTTATCGGGTAATTTTTGACTTTCCTTATGTTGAAAATTTCACACCATTTTCTATCAGCCATGAAGAGATCCAGCCTTTCCATAATGAGGTTATCCACCATCAAACCACTTTTCCATGTAAATTTATACCCAAAAAAGTCGAGTTCCACCAATTGACAAATGTCCAATGCCTCTCTAAAGTTGTGCATCTGCCAATCATTATGAGACTGACCTCCTTGTTTTTCTTTAGCTGCCATAATTTCATTAAAATCACCCCCAAACACTTTAGGTCAATCTGAACACCTACTCAGGTTCTCCATCAACTTCCACGTGTGAATCCTATCTTGGACCGCTGCCCGCCCATAGATGCCTATAAAGCAAAAACTCTCTGCTTGGTTCTCCTGATTGACCTCAACACATATGTGATGGTCCGAGAAAGACTTCACATTAACTTTATCGCCTCTACTATCTACATGAAACCCACTATCGAAATCACACCTCCTCACGCTCTCTGATCTACACACCTACAAAAAGTTTCTATAATGAAAACTATATCAGGCATCTCCCTCCAACACCTTCTTTGGAGGGATTTTACCGTCCTAGGGTGGCCCAGACCATGTACATTCTAGACTAAGGTTTTCATTTCCATTCACAGGCCTGGTGGATCCCAAAACCCGCTACTTTATTCTGCATACCTGCACTATATTCACTACTCTTTTGCCATTTCCCCTCCCCTTCCAACACCATAGCGTTCGACACCCCCTCTACTCCCTCCTCTCCCCTACCTCTCTTCATAGTCCCAAACTTGCCCCTCTGTCACCTTCCCTAATAACTACCTCTTCACCTTTCCTTCTCATCCTCATAAAATGTTTTCCCTTGTCCCCCTTCCCCCCTTTGTTTGATGTAGCTCTGTCTATACCCTGATCATCACAAAACTACTTGCTGGTCTCTGTATCTAGGATTGAGTTGCTCATTGTCATATGTATGTAGTCTGCCGCCATCATGTTCCTTTGAAGATTGATTTCCTACATATCTTGTTGCGTTTGTTGAGGCTTATTGTGAGACCCCTGAACCCCTTCTTCTTGTGCCTCCTTCCTCAGTTCAGAATGTCCCTTGTTACATGTTTGATCTTCAACAATCCGGTCCCTCTCTTCATTGCTTATCTCATGTTGGTTTGCTCCAATGCCTGAACCTCCCGCACTGCATGCCCCTTCCGATCCTCCAATCTCAGCGTCATGGCTTTCTCTACAAAAACCTTCAACAGTGCATCCATTGACATCAGGAATCTGGACTCATCTTCATCTTCTTGCATCCATGCATGCCTATGCTCCCTCCCTTTCCCTTCTCCTCTTTGTCTGACCACCTATCTGATTTCCCATTAGAAAATGTAGGTTAGAAGTGAATTTCAAGTCATTGGATGTTCAATCAGGACCAAAAAACTCTCCCTTTATTAGGATTGCCCATCGCTTCTTTAGTGAAGCTTTAACCCACGGTCCCCACAATCGTGGTTTCAAGGCTTCCTCATTTTCCTCTCCTTCATTGTAGTCTTTATCCAGATGACCAATGATTCCACATAGATAACAAAAAGAAGGAAGCCTTTCGTATCGAATCTATATTGGAACAATATTGCCCCCATTGTCTCTAATCTTATGTTTCTACCTGATTGGCTTCATGATGTCTATCTGTATCCTTTCCATGCATGACACATCCCACCCCAAATCTTTGTGATCTATTTCTAGAACTTCACCAATCTTGCTTGCCACTGCCTTTATTGCCACCTCCGATCTATAACCCAGGGGTAGGTTGTATAGACGGATCCAGAAAGGGTTGTGAGTCAGCTTGATCGTTTTTGGCGTGTCCTCTGACTTGATGTCTCTGATTACAAGAAGGTGGTTATCAAAGTTCCAAGGGCCCTCATTCACCACTTTCTCCTTGTCCTTCCAGTGTAGAGACCGGATGATGAGAAGGTTATATGTGATCTGTCTAAAGTTGGCTTCTTTCCACAATGACCAATCATTCAAAATAGTTCACTTTAGCACTAGGAGGTTGTATTGCCTGTTCGTCATCAGCCGTCCAACCAGTGCTAGGGTTAAGTGTTCATTTTCGAATGGGATCGCCACCTCCTTGAAGTCGAGCATGTCATTTTCCCCTTCATCATGTACCTTTAACATTGCGTACCTATCCAATAACTCATCTGTCATGGCAAGGAGGGAACCTACAAGAAAAGAGGGGATCACCCCAGATGAAAGTGGTGAGGGAATCTTGGATTTCCCAATCACCTAGAGCGTAACCCTAGGGGACAAGTGACCATGAGCGTGATTAATTATATATATCTATATACATCATCACATATTTTTATGAAACTTATATTTTACAAGATACATTTGACTACAAACTTTCAAAATTGCATTCGGTCTAAAACAAATTTCATCGGCTATGCTTAGAAGACTAAAAGATCAACACAATGAATAAAGCTAAGTTAGTATACAGTATACCCATTTCATATTTTATTTGTTTACAATAATATACAATATAACACAATCTTAGATATTGAACGTGTACTACCTATATTAGTTATGCTTCAAAAATCATCTCAACTGTGATATTTGAAGATCATTCAATCAAATACAAATGTGCAATTTCTTATCAATATTAATTGCAAACATTCTATTATTTGTTGTACAATTTATAAATATATCTCATAAATGCATGGGATACGATTGTGATTTTGAAACATGTCTAATTCATATGATTCTTTCATCCATTGGATTTATATTAATAAGTTGTAAGCATGATAGTTTTACGGATGATACATTTAGATTGGTTGTGCATGTTGATACATATTTGAAGACTATATATATACAATATATATATATATATATATATATATATATATATATATATATATATATATATATATATATATATATATAGGGCTCATCTTTAATACCCATGCGGGTAGCTACCCGCCCACCCTCCGAGTCACTTTTTTTAAAAAAAATTGCAATTTTAGAGGAGCATTTTATCTAGCTCCCCAAAAAATTTCATCCAAAAATAATATTATTTGTCCCACTAAAATAAAAAAAACACGTCTATATATTTACAGACTGTATATTTTTTGGTGCAGTTACTTTTTTTTTTAATCTCAGAGTTACTTTTGTGTACCATATTACTCTTTTGATCTTAGAGTTACTTTTGTATACCATATAGTTACACTTTTGGATGTGCGGGTAGCAAAAAATCAGGTTACCCACGTGGGCAACGAAAAAATCCCCATATATATATATATATATATATATATATATATATATATATATATATATATATATATATATATATATATATATATATATATATATATATATATATATATATATATATATATATATATATATGGGTATATCTTCGCTACCCATGCGGGTAACTGAGATTCGTTACCCGTGCATCAGTTTTGTAATGGGAAGGTATGCATTTGTAATGAAATAATCCAAATTTGTAATGAGACGACCGAAATTGTAATACAAAGACTCGTTTTGTATTACAACGGTGTTACAGTAATAAATATATATTTATTACTGTAACAGCGTTGTAATACAAAATGAGTCTTTGTATTACAATTTCGGTCGTCTCATTACAAATTTAGTTGTCTCATTACATATATGTGTCATCCCATTACAAAATTGATGCACGTGTAGAGAATCTTAGTTACCCGCAGGCGTAGCGAAGATATACCCTATATATATATATATTTATATATATATATAAATACATATATATATATGGGCGTTCATTCATTTCCCGCATGGCTAGCCTAGATTTTCGCTACCCGACAACCAAAAAAGTAACTCTCCTGGCCCAAAAAGTAACTCTACTGTCAAAAAAGTAACTATGGTGAACAGAAAGTAACTACACGAATAAAAGAGTAACTCTGTACAAAATATACAACAGATATATATAAGGACGGGTTTTTTGATTTTGGAGGGGAAAATGATATTATTTTTCGCTAAATTTTTTTGGAGAGCTAGACAAAATAGTCCTCTACAATTGTGATTTTTTGTTTGAAAAAAAGTGGTCAGAAGGGTGGGCGGGTAGCTACCCGCACGGGCAATAAATATGTGCCCTATATATATATATATATAATGGTAATATGTTCATTTACTATGTTATATGGATTGGTCTGAAGCCTACCCAAAAGCCATCTCTATTACGTGGGCTGGGTATGGGCCAAGCATTCCAAACTTTACCCATCCTAAACCTAGCATGAACCCAGTAAACAATATGGCTTTGGGCATGGGCTTACCAAAACATGTGGTGACCCAACCCAATCCCCATCCCTAAGAACATGCTTTAGTCTGAATGGTAGTATAATTTGTATGTAGGATTAAACTATAGAATTCAGTCTGGATGTAATCTGATTGTGGATAGCTTTTGTGTGGTTGTAGATAATTGGGCATTGTACATTCTGTAAGCAATCAGAGTATTTATAATAATTGTTTTTGGGAATCACTCTTGGACATAGTATTGCATGTATTGTTGGTTCAAGAGTGTATTACCATCTCCGTTACAGTTAAGTCCATCCAGTATTCTAATTTCTAACATTGCTTAAATGAGTTCTCTGTTCATCATAACTAACCATGTTGTACTTACCATCTACAACCAAAAAGTGCATCATATTTTTTAAAATAATAATGAATCTATATATTTAGAATTTCATATACCATCACATTTTTAAGGACTCATTCCTAAATTTAAAAAAAATCTAGGTTGAATCATCCTAAGAGTCATTAGATATCAATTTAATTATATCTTTGTTAAGTTCAATATTACTTGCAACCCTCATTTGTTTGTTAATTTATTTCTTTAGGTTATTAGGTTTGTAGGGTGATAGATTGAAAATCCTACTCACATGAAATCATTATTAGAAAATATGATAATAAAGTTAGTCTTAAGTATAGTAGTCTAGTAAATTATCTTTTTATTTTGTATGTAACTCATATTACTCTGAATTTTGAAAATGTATTGGACAACTCTAGCAGGAGTGTTAGTAAAAGAATTATCATTTTTAGAGTTGTATGAACCTTTTGGTTGATCGAGACTCCCCTAGACAAACTAAACCCACCATTCCATACAAGCTGAAGGATAGCAACAATATTTGATTGTTAATAATTTTTTGACTTATCCAATTAGGATGAAATTTTGATTGTAGTTGTTAGTATACCACCTTTTAGATAGCATAATATTTCGAGAAGTTGGGTGTCACACAAGAACCTTGCATCATCTGAGTTTCTTAATATGTCAACTCAGTCAACCAAGTATCTAGAAAAACAAAAAGGCTGAAAAATACTAATAACTAATTATTACAACCACCTAAAGGAGCATATAGGAGACCATTACAACCCAAGCACCTTCATATACGTCTCAAGCTTCAACATTTTGAAATTCTTAAGAGAGGAGGAGATTATAGGGTTTGAATACCTGTGAAGTTGAAATTTCATATTTTAGGATTTTCTCTTTCCAAGGTTGGTGAATTTCATATAAATCATCAATCTTTGCTAGGTTTTCTTTGCTTTTACTTGCTCCTATGTAAAAAAAATTCCACTCCACTTATGTATATCAAAGGATCTCAAATCAATATCTTTTGTCATTCTTTTTCTTCCTTCCTTCTTCTTTAATGTTCTTAAGCAAATACGAGCTAAAAAAGATTGATTACTTTGAAGATTGAATTTGAGTCAATATTATCAATAGTTGAGCTATGAATTTCATGTTCTTCACAACTCAGATGAGCGTTGTAGGTTTATTTGAAAAGTTTTATCAAACTATAGCCTAATTCTTCTAATTTAAACCCAAGTGGTGGAAATTGATTACTCTGACAATTTATAAGACTATTTTAATTAGTTGTTCTGGATATTATTCTTGCCATGAACCTTAGCATATGTATCAAATACATATTACATATTACTAATTATGAACATTTTAGATGTATCCAATTATTTTTTTTCAATTCTTTCTATCTATTATATCTCAAATGTTTTAGATTGATCAATCATGGGGAATTATGCATAGTTTTGTGAATTCTTGTAATGTCTTCGCGTAACTTGTATTTATGCAACAAAATTGGGCGTGTAGGGTGAATATAACTTGAGTTAGGCATTATTGTATCAATGAAATCCTAGTCCACATATTTTAGAGTTAGAATTTAGAATCACATATTTGTCATAGAATTGTCGTTTATTTTCCTAAAAGTGAAAAAATACACTTAATACTAATTATAGCCTAACTCATCTAGATAGAAGCCCTAAACATGATCATTTTCCCAAGAGGTCACACCATAAAAATTTAATGAGATTTGTTCTAATACAACTTGTATTATGAAAAGGAATACTAGAGTGCGATTGTAGACCTTGAGGGATAGATTATTAGAATCTAGGAAAGGTTTCAAGATGAAATACAAACCTAAATTCTCTGTTGCTAAGAAAATTGATCCAGATTTTACGTGAAAAATTGTTAGGAAATTTTATATTTAATTGAAAGGGATTAATAAGGATATCTTTTATTAGTGTATTTTACATAATGCCCTATATTTTACATTTATCTCATTAAGACTATCTCATGTACCTAAGATGAGTTCTGCAAAGTAGAGAGCCTTTATATTCTTACCTAGTCAGTGTTTGTCAAATCTGAGGCAGACGAGGGTATGTTTCTTATCTTAGAGTTTGTTGCTAACCCTAATATGTGAGAAGTGAGTTGTTGGCATGAGAACTTGGCATGAAAAATTTTACTTGTTCAGGTACATATCAAGTTTTTTAGGGTAAACCTTATAATAAATATTATCTCCAATTAAATGTAAGTTTATATTTGTTTATTTAATGCTCATTCTATCTAATTATATCTACCATTACAAGTAGTATATTTGTAGTTATTGACCTAATATGAGAAAACTTATTTCTTGTCTGTTTAAAAATGATTAGTTTAGCATTATTTTTATCCTTAACCTATTCCGCTCACTTAATGTTGTTGATAAGTGGTGTTTTTAAATATTTTTCATGTTTTGATTCAGCTTCAATTCACCTAGGAGTTACTCATCTACAATGATCTTTTCTGCATGTTCTGAGGTGGGAAAGTCTCTTCTAACTCTAGGATATATGTAGAGGATGTCCTTGAAATAGGGATCTAAGAGAGGGTGTGCATGCATGCAGTGATGTACTTTATCTTGAACTAAGTCTCTTATGTGAATGTAATAGTCTGATTTTTGTTGGATCCTAGGATGGGTAATTACATGTTCTAGAGGAGGGGTGAATAGAGATGAATGCACTTAAACAAAATTCATAAGAACTTCAAGATATTTCATAAGATAAAGTTGGTAATATGGTAAATTTGATGTGCAACTAAACATACATAACAAGTATGAGAGAGATTGAACATGCACCAATTAACAAGCTATGTAGAGTGGTTCCATACTTCAAACTAGAAGTATGACAGTACACTACCTAGAGAGGTCAACCTATAAGATTTCTTAAATATTGCATTCTTATATTCATCATATAAAATACAATACATGACCTTATGAATGACTTACCTATCCAAGCCAACAGTCTTGAACCGACCCAAGGACTTACCCACTTTGCAGGGAGTCTTCTGCCTTCAGCAAGGACTTATAGACTCTTGCACAAGTCTTTGGCCTTGAATAAATTACCCACTCTTCTTAGATCTACAGTCTTTAACTTCACCTTCTCCAAGGAGAAGCTTTCACCAAGGACTTACCCACTTGAGTAGGGAGACTTTTGCCTTAGCCAAGGGCTTACCCACTCTTTCTCCAAGTCTTCATCCTTGCCTTCTTCTTCACCAAGGGAATCCTTCCCTTGTTCTTCTTCACCTCTCTTAGATAAGAGATAGAACATTCATCTTTATGGTTGAATGAGAGATTGGGAGGTGGTGGAAGTGAGAGTCTCACAAGATATACATGTAGGACTTGCTCCGTTACAAATCTTGTACTCACTTTAATAGATGTAGCAAGTGATTAAGCTTAGAGAGAGAGAGGAGGTTGTAGGATGCACTCAACTATAGAATAGAGACCTTCATAGTGCTTGGCTAACCATGGGATGAAGCCCAAGGGGTTTTATTTATACTTGGGGATGCCTAGAAGACTTTAAGAACACTTAAGGATGAATATGAGCCATTTGGGATGTTACAATGGATATATTGTTGAGTTTTGTAGCATTCCAATGCCTAGAAGCATTTTTCTACACTTTCCATACAGTGTGATCGGTCGAGTTTCAACAAAGGTAACTTGATCGATTTCACTATATGAAAAAGCCAATTTGAACCATCATTCAATTTCATCCTAGATGAAACTCGAGAAATTGATTAAATAGGTTTTCTTTAGTATAGGGATTGATGAAGTTCTGTGAATGTGCAACTCAACAAAACCATGACATTTTCAAGATCAATTAAGAGATCGGTCGAGTTTGTAAGTTGATTGACAAATAGCCTGTAATGAATTTTAGAAAATGTCATTAAAGTGCTTAAACATTCGATCTAAGTGCTCCTGATTTTTTTAATCTTAATTACAAATCATACAATCATTACAAGTGATTTATAACATGATACTAATGGATATACATCATACTCCACAAAAGTGCACTTGCATTGATTTTGACTTGTCTTTTATCCAAGTTGATATGCATAAGTTAGGATATTCGGCATGTGTCTATACCTATTCTGAAATCACTCAAGTAGAAGCATTAGACACAAATGATTGGAATGGTTTAATCATCATCAAAACAAGGGTTTATTCAGCTTAGACATTGAGTCAACATTGGCTTAGAGTCAGCATTCTCCCCCCTTTTAAAGATGACAAACCATTCCATAAATGTATTAAAAGCATTTAAGTAAAGTCATACCTTTGGAGAAACTTAGGAATTTTGATCAATTTCATACGGTCCCCCTCAATTGATGCAAGTGGAGTTCTCAGACTCCCCCTCAATTGATGATATTTCTTCTACATGGTTAGCTTTCATTTTTATAATTCACTATGCCTTCTACTCATATATGTTCTAGACGTATATTTCTTCTCCCTTTTACCTTATCCCCTTTACATAGACATGCTTCTCCCTCTTCATGTGAGACATGCTTTTCTCCCCCTGCCTTACAAAGGAAGACATGATTTCTCCCCCTTTGTCATTTCAAAAAGGGGGGTATGAAGAGATAAGAAACATCACTTGTTAAAAGAAAGGATATAACAAATGTTATAAGGGAGAGTAGAAGAGAAAAAATAGGGGCTTATCTAAGTATAGTTTATAAAGAAGACCAAGGCATGCATTTGAACAACACATAATATAATTCTAGCAAGATAAATGCTGCATAAAAGTAATTAATCACAATGTTGGCCCTCAATATGAAAATTTTTCCCAAAAAGCATTAGGGCTCATGGTCTTGCTCAGAAGGTCGTTTCTACTAAAAAAACACTAGTCTTGCATCAAAATCTGACATTGAAGCAAAACGTTCATAAATTTCAAGGATGCTCTAATTTCTACATACAATGTGGCTCTATATATCCTACATCACAATGGTATGAAAGCAAATCAAGATAGTAGATATGCAATTCAAGGAACAAACTTGAACAAATTGAAACAAGATACAAGCATAACATATAGTTGAATACTACTTGATGAAAACATAGGAAAGGCTAGAACTAAATGTATATCAACTACTAGTAGATATTATCACAAGTGAGGACTACTAGAAGGGTCTATATCATATCCAAAGATGCACAAGTTAAAGGGCAAGCTATGAGTAGATGTAGAGATATATCCAAACAAAGATATGTGCATCATTAGAAGAAAGAAAGGATATAGCTCACTATCAAATATGTGTCACTACCAAAAGATGATTACCACTACGAACCTCAAGTTTGTATCAAGAAAAAAAATATAACTAGATAGATGTAGTAAGTTTGAGCACAATGGAAGTAATTTATGATACAACCAAGAGATCCAAAGAGATCATCATAAAATCCTACAAAACAACTCAGCACAAATAATTACAAGCTACAGGGATACCACTAGTGGAATATCAAATTATAGCAATGAAAGAAATATAATTGTAGGCAAGATAGGAAAATTAAAACATGGAAATATGTATATATGAAGGTAACAAATGGGAGTGCCAAATTATAAGGATTTTGGTTGAGAAAATCTAGTTAAGAGGGAAATTCTCATTCAACAAGACAATTGTGTATTCTGTGCACAGTTCCATCGGTCAAGTTACTGACAGGACAAACTCGACAGACAACAGCTGTTGGCAACACCCATTGGTGCCTATCAGTCGAGTTTCTATAAGGAAAAACTCGACTAACAATGTTACTATCAAAAAGTGTGTGTGAGCTCACGCATGCGCGCACACACACATGCATATATATATATATATATATATATATATATATATATATATATATATATCACTACTACAGAAACAACGTTCAACGTCGCTTTTAGAGGCGTCGGTTTTTTTAGTAAAACCGGCGTTGTTAACATTCAACGTCAGTTAATAAGGACATTCGACGTCTATATTTGAAGACCAGCCAGACACGGGTATCACTTTTCATTCAGTGTCGGTTGAAGAAACGCAACCGATGCCTAAAGTAGCCCGTGAAATCCAATTTTTTCGAGCCAAAAAAAATTGTGCCAAAGTATCAGATACAATGTCGGTGTTTTTCCTAATAACTGACATTGAATGAAGATAAAATTTGTGCCAAAAGTTACAATATGGGCGTCGATTTTCTTAGAATAACCAACGCTGATAAGGGTGCGTGCGCCGTCCCAGCCAAAAAAATTAGGGTAAAGGAATGTCCAATTGACGTCAGTTGTCTTTGTATAACTGACACTTAATAATAAAGGTGTCAGTTGTTATGGATAACCAACACCATTTAGTAACTTAATAGCCCCCACGCACAGCGAACTCTTCCCCCTTTCTTCTATTTCATTGAGATCGATTTTGCTCCGACGATTCCCGACCCCTGCTGCGTCGTCGCTGCCTGCTTCTGCGTCACCTGCCGCCTGCCTCCGCGCCGCCACCTACTACTGCTGCAGCTGCTCGCCACTGCCGCCACCTACCTCTCCTTCTCTGCTAGCTGCCAGTGTCTTCTACTTCTCTGCTCGACATCGATGCCTCTCCTTCTCTGCTCGCCTGCCTCCGCGCCGTCTCCTGCCGCTGGTGTGGTCACCACCGCCTCCGTCTCCACGCTGCTACCAACAGTAGTAGGCCCTCCTTTCTTCATCACTAGTTCTCCTGCTCTTCTTCTTCCTTCTCCCTCTCCTGACCAACAACAACCACGACCGTGTGGGCTGGCACGGTCGTGGCTGTGTTGGCTGACCACACGGCCGTGCTACCCAACACGGATGTGTGGTTGGACAACACAGCCACGTCTGTGCCAACCCACATGACCATGGTTGTTGTTGGTAAGGAGGGAGAAGGAAGAACAAGAGGGTATGTATTCAAATGAAATCAATTATGAATTTGTGATTAAATCAATTATATGATGAAATCCCTATTGCATGATGAAACCCTAACATCTGGTTGAGTCTATTGCATGATGAAACCCTAACATCTACATGAATCCCTATTGCATAATGAAACCCTAACATCTACATACTCTATATGATACCTAAAATTGTGATGAAACCCTAACATCAATTGTCATGAAACTAGGATTGTAGGTATTGGAATGACAACATACATGTATTTGTTGGCCTAGAAACCCACCCAAGATTTACTCATTAGGAGTATAAATTTTGGATAGTCCCCGGTTTGGGACTGTTATTGAACACCTAATCTCACTTAGGATGTAAGTATATAATGTGTATTGGGTTTTCAATATAATTTCGACAACATTTCCTCATTTGTTCTCTAAGTACATATGTACTTAGAGAACAGCAGGGAAATGCTGCCGAAATTTTCTTGAAAACCCAATACACATTATACACTTACTAGTCAGATTTGGTGTTCAAGAATGGGATAGGTGCTACACATTTATTATATATAAGAATGACAACACATGTATTTGTTGGCCTAGAAACCCATCCAAGATTTATTCATTAGGAGTAAATCTTGGATAGTCCCCGGTTTGGGACTATTTTTGAACACCTAATCTCACGTAGGACGTAAGTGTATAATGTGTATTTGGTTTTCAAGAAAATTTCGGCAGCATTTTCCCGTATGTTCTCTAAGTACATATGTACTTAGAGAACAGTGGGGAAATGCTGCCGAAATTTTCTTGAAAACCCAATACACATTATAAACTTACTAGTGAGATTAGGTGTTCAAGAATGGGATTGGTGGTACATGTGTAATTGTTGGCCTAAAGTTTTAACCATGCAAAAACTCTAATCTGTTAACCCTAATCTTATTGTAATATATACTTGTTTTCTCTTTGATCATAGAATGGATAGATCATGGATGTCCATTCGCAATCTCTGCACCCCAGAGTTTATTTCTGGTCTTGACCAGTTTATTAGACTTGCCGAGGAACATAAGAAACAACCTGGAGATAGGTTCTACTGTCCATGTAGGCATTGCAGTAACAACTTGAAAGTCAGCACTGGTGACGGAATCAAAAGTCATGTCATGTGCAATGGGATTATACAAGGCTATACAGAATGGCACTGGCATGGAGAGATTTCAAACCCAAAACTAGTGGATGTCGATAGCAGTGCTTGTTTGGAAGAAGAAATTGCCTACGATGATGTAGATGTGAATGAACCAGTTCCAGTAGACATCGTTGATGCGATGTTGGATAGTTGTGGGGTAGAGCACACCGATCCACCTCCCATTTTTAGAAACATTGTGCATGATGCTGAGATATCGTTATACACAGGTTGTACTAAGTTTATGAAGCTTAGCGTTGTGTTGAGATTATATAAGCTGAAAGCTAACAATAGATGGAGTGACAAAAGCTTCACGTCATTTTTGTCTTTGTTGAAAGAAATTCTTCCTGAAGGAAACGAGCTACCAATCTCAACATACCAGGAAAAGAAATTGTTGTGCCCAATGGGAATGGATGCCAAGAAGATATACACATGCCCGAATGATTGTGTATTATTTCAAAAGGACTATGTGGATTTGAAAGATTGTCCAAAATGTGGTGCGTCACGATATAAATTGACGACTTCGGGGGAGTCCAAAACTAGTTCTCCTGCCAAGGTGATGTGGTATCTACCTATAATATCACAGTTTCAATGCTTGTTTGCCAATCCGATAGATGCGAAGAATTTGAGGTGGCAAGCAGATGTTAAGAAAAATAATGATGGGATCCTACGACATGCGTCTAATTCCCCACAGTGGAAGAAGATTTATCTATTGTACCCTGAATTTGGTGAAGAAGTCAGGAATCTAAGACTTGGGCTTTGTACAAATGGGATGAATCTGTATGAGACATTGAGCAGCTAACATAGCACTTGGCCAGTCATGCTTGTTATATACAATCTTCCTCCCTGGTTGTGTATGAAAAATAAGTATGTAATGTTGTCGTTGTTGATATCGGGCCCTAAACAACCTAGAAATGACATCGATGTTTATCTTGAACCTCTAATTGATGACTTAAAGAAACTCTGGGGTGAAGGTGTGATGACCTATGATGCTTCACGAAGAGAGACATTTCGTTTGCATGCTATGTTGTTTTGCACTATTAATGACTTTCCAGCATATGGGAATTTGTCTGGATATAGTGTCAAAGGAGCTAAAGCGTGTCCTATATGTGAAGAGAACACTGATTCAACAAGACTAAAACATGGCGGTAAGACTGTATATCTCAGTCATCGAAGATTTCTTACAAAATTCCATCTGTATCTTAGGAAGCACAAAGCATTCAATGGTTTGAATGAGGAACAGAGTGCACCTATACCTATACCAGGGGAGTTTGTTAATGAAAGAGTAAAAGACTTTGTCAATGAATTTGGTAAGAGATCACAAGTACTATGGCCACACAGAGTGACAAATCTTTATTCAAGAAGAAGTCAATATTTTGGGATCTTCCTTATTGGAGTTCTTTGACAGTCAGGCATGTTTATATTTTTTTATATAAACACGGAGTTCTTTGATCACAATATTAGAGGCATGTTTATATTTTTTTATATGTTTTATTTTTCTGAATATGTGAACTTTACAATGTGAATGTGAACTTTACAATGTGAGCTTTACAATTTGAATTACTTTACAATGTGAACTTTACAATGTGAATGTGAATTTTCAGATGGCTAAGCATTCTCCTGATGACCGTGCTGATGATTACCGTGAGGGTGAGGAAATCAATGCGCCGCCTCACAATGTAAGTTTTAAAAATATATCATATATTTATATCTATATGTCAATTTATTGTTATATCTTGTAAATGTGTTTATTTTGTCAAATTTTAGGTTGATGATGCACATGTACCATCTGAAGCACTTGAGGCACTTGATCAGCAATACCAATAAGTTGACAAGAGAAGGGGCATCACTATGATGAAGAAGTTAATAGCACAAAAGGTCAATGGAACCAAACTTGTTATGGATTTTGATAATGCAGGAAATGCATCTGGTGTGAATCACAATTCGTTTGTTTCATATCTTGGGTATGTTACTCGTAGCCATTGCGGTTGTAAGAGAGATTCTTGGCATAAAGTTCCTAAGGAGAAGAAAGATGTAATATGGAAGGATTTATGCATGAGTTATTATTAATTTGCAATTCTATTTTGTAGATTACTAATTTTTTGGATACTAGTTAATAGAAATTCTATTTTGTAGAGTATATTTGAATTAGATGAAAAGTTGCATCGTAAATGCGTGATGCAACGATATGGGAGAGTCCTAAGGAACTATAGGACAAATCTCACCCGAGAATACATAAAAGAAGGTGACAAGAGGAAGAAGACAACCACTGAACAGTGGAACTTCCTTGACAAAGAAGAATGGGACGCGTTTTTTGCTTCAAGACAAACCGATGAATTCAAGGTATTAGGCGTCAGTCCCAATCTCATTAATATATGTTGTATTCACCTATTCAAGATTAAAATTTAGTGTTACTAACCAAATCATTAATGTGCATACTAACTAGACCCTCACTGAGGCACAAAAATCAAGGTGTGCACTGAATGTGCATGACCACACAATGGGTCCAAAGGGGTATGCATGCATTCACCAAAGACTACAGTCTGAGGCTACTGCTCAGTCTGCTGCTACTCAGGAGTCCTCTACTATAGGTAGCACACCTCTGCCTCGCCATGATGTCTGGATAGCTGGGAGGCAAAATAAGAAGGGAGAAATAAGGAAGCCCGCAACTGCTGAGGCGGCTGCAAAAATGGTAAAATACAATTCTTACAACAATCGTTCGAATATTTATTATTTGTGGTGTTTACTTAATTACAAATTTTTTTGGAAATTAGCGGGAGCTACACGAGCTGAGGAAATAAGGCAAGTTCATCCCTGAGGGCACAAGGGATGAATTGACAGTTGCTCTGGGTAACCTAGAGCATCCTGGACATGTTAGGGATACATGCGCTGGTGTGGGCATCAAAGCTTGTTTTGGGCCATCCCAGCGCAAACATGTCCCAAAAGCGGGACTTTCACAAGAAGAGGTAACATATTCTTTCTTTATAATGTTACTGTAAAAGAGAATTCAATAATTAGAAGCTAACATTTCTTTTATCCATGTATAGTTAGACAAGCTAGTTGATAGGAAACTCGAAGATGCACTGAAAAAGTGGCAGGCATCTCAGACTGCCACTCAGCGGACAGTACCTATTATGGCATCCCGCTCTACTCCTACTGCGGAGGTTGGGAGTAATCATGTAGACCCACCACCTAGCACATCCGCTGTAAGTATTTTTATGACATAGTAACTAGTTTTTTAATTCAAGATGATATGTTTTGAAGATGATATGTATATATGAAATTGTAGTCATTTCAAAAAATTAAAGATGATATGTATATATGTATATAACATTCTTTACACAAAAATTTGTAGGGGTTGAAGCCATGCCGTCTAAAAAGTAAAGAATATGTCATTGCAGAGGTGTCAGCTTACCCATCCCTACCAGGGGAAATGTTTCACGGGTCTCCATTACCAGCTGGTTGGATTCGTGTGAGCCCGGTACATATATTCTCCAAGTGGATGGATCTTCCATTGCCATATGCCCACCCAGATTGTCAAATGCTTGGTGAGGCAGAAGGCAGAGTGATATTGTGGCTAAAAGCGGATGTCCTCTTTACTGAAACTGTATGGTAAATTTACATTACGTTAAATTGTTAGTGTGTGTATATGATGTCAGTTGATCTGAAATTATATATATACAGGTTAAAAAGAAGACACCCATAGCATCTAGGCCTCCACTTCCACCTCCTACATTACCCAGTTGGGTTCCATAGGACCTACCTGTCCCGTTAGGTCCTAACTGTAGGGGTATGGCAATATGGTTAGGCGAACATGATATAAATTGCCCTATAACTGTTTCTATAGATTCATATGCTGTCGGTCAATCATATGAAAGCAAACTATTTATACAAGATATTTTGGAGTTGTTTCGATATGATTGGCTAAATACATCTGTGATAGAGCTATGGATAAGGTGAGATCTTCTTTATACATCCATATACCTTGTGTAGGATCTGGTGATCTGGTTTCTTATTTATTAATGCATTCGTAATTAATACATATTTTGCAGCTACTTAGACAAGATATGTGTAGATTTTACATTCGAACATGTAGGATTTTTTATTCCATCTTTGATTAGTCTAGTAGCTAAAGACCCTCCGTCAGTTCAACAATACTGCTGTGAGGCTTTTACAAATTTTGCTCAAAATAAGAAGATGGTGATAATAGCTCCATTGTAGAGTAAGTTTACTTTGCTTATTATAATTTGGACTTAAGAAAATTACATTTTTATTGTGGATTTTGATTTATTAATTTTTAACATTTTTACCTCTAGTGGTATGCATTGGGAGTTACTAGTTATTATCCCCGAGACGTTCACTGTCTATTATCTAGATCCTAAGGGGAGTAAATTGAATTCAAAATATGGACACATAATGAAAATGGCATTATTCTGATGATAAATATTTCATTTTCATATATGTTAACATATGCTATTACATTACTATTTAATTATGCAATGTACTGTGTTACATTAACATGTAGGGGTTTTGATGAGTTCAAAAAGGCTGGAGGAAAGGTCCCCATGAAAAAGAACCAACCAGTAATTTGGAAGAACGTGAAAGTAAGTTCCCGACTGCAATATATGTATATATGATTTATGTGAACAGTGCTTAATTAGTTGTATTTTTTAATATTTTGTATGTTTGAATTTATAGTGTGCTACACAAGACAACAGATGGGCATGTGCATACTATGCGATGCGATTTATGCACATGATTATCAAATATGCCGCAGTGGACATCGATACTATTCCTGAGGTATTATATAGTCTCATTAGATAATATGAAATATATCAATCTTATTTATAGCTCATTAATTATATATATACATCATTCTCTTTACAGGTGTTTAAAACTGACCACACTATAGGAAAGGCCTTACCATATGTACATGCTCCCTATACGACGGGAGAATTAGATGAAGTAAGAGAAGAATGGGCAAAAGCCATACAAGTAGTGGGGGTTTTAAAATATAATTGGGATGTTGATAGCGAATAATGACTAAAGAATTATATTTTGTAAATGAATTTCTGAATTATAATATATGTGTGAATGTTTCTACATGTCTGGATGTTTCTACATGTGTCTGAGTGAAAATGAATGAAACTGTTGGTTGCTATATGAATGTTTCTACACGTGTGAATGTGAAATGGAACTACAGATTGCTAGCTACATGAATGTTTCTAAATGTGTGAAAATCAAATGGAACTGCAGGTTGCTACATGTGTGAATATTTTTGTTGTTAATTTTGAAGGTTTGTGGCCTGTTGTTGGCTGATATCAATGGATGTCATAAAACCTGCAGTTCATAACTGAACTGCAGGTTTCTCATCCTGCGATCAGCCACAGCAGTTCTGCAGACTGATAGAAAAAAAAACAATAGGCGTCAGTTATTTGTATAAAACTGACGCCACATAGTTACAGTGTCAGTTTCCTTACTCGTAACCGACGTCTATTTCCTTAACACCACGGTCATGCTGGGGGTATATGGCGTCGGTTTCTTAGCTAATAACCGACGCCTATATGAGGCCAGACACCACGGCCGTGGCAGCGTGCCAGACACCACGGTCGTGCTAGGGTGATTTGGTGTTGGTTATTATTAATAAACCGACGTTGATAGTGCCCCATATGGTGCCCTTTCTGTGGCGTGAAGGTATATGGCGTCAGTTTCTTAACTAATAACCGACGCCTATAGTCCCCTGCTGGCGCATTTTCGGTGGCACGCGAAGGGTTTTTGTAACATCCCTGACCTGGGTTATGAACTAACCCTAGGTGTTTTGCCTAAATATGTAATGAAATACTTGTAATTATCTTTTGGTATGTAATTAAGTTCCTGAGGAACATACAATTTCTTTTCTATCCTTTTTAAACAAGGTTGTAGTATTGTTTTGTAGAGTAGGGACCTATTTGCAAATTACCCAATTAGAGGGGTTAACTTGCAAATTTCACATGTTAAGATGTTCCTATGGTGATGAGACATCATATGAGTGAATATGATGAAGTATGATGGATTCTCCAAGCTTGGACACCTAGATACAGCTTTTGGAGCAATCTTTGTGGTTAAAACCCTAATTTTGGTGTAAAATGCAATTTACCCAAAATGAGGGGTGCAACTTGTAAAATATACCTTTTAGAATATCTTTCATAACTCTTGACATCATTTAGAGTAATAATGATGAAGGGGGGCGCTTCAGTTGAATAATCATATAATAAGGAACACCTTTGTAATGAATCACCAAGTTATGAGTAATGGGACCCTCTTATATGTGCAACTAAGTAGTAAGTTGACCTTCTTTGCCTTTAGTTCTTGGTCTTAGAAGGAGTTTTTCTTTATAAATAAGGAGAAGGGACGTGCAAAGAAGAAAGGAGGGACCTAGATGAGAAATGAAGAATTAGATGTCCTTATGTTGAAGTTTCACCCAAAGATATATATATATATATATATATATATACAACTTTCCTTTGCAAACAAAGGAACGTTTCCTCCTCTTTCTCACTTATCATCTTGCTCAGCTGACTATAGGAAGATCTCTGGAGCTCAGGGAGATGACCAACCTGTTATAAGGTAAGAAGAGACCATCACTTAGCTCGGATTCATGGAGGAAAGTGAATTACAAGGTTGGTTTCATGGTTTTCTTACTTAGCTTTCTTGTTCTAGCTGACTTTCCCCAACCTTTTCTTGGAGAAACTCCTTTAGCCAACCTATGGAGCTCAAGAATCCATTAAAGGCTTGAAGCTTGGAAGCTTGGAGCTCTAGGAACGACCTTTGAGGCGGGTTTTATATCTCTAAACCTCTAGCTTTCTTATACATATACTTGTTCTTGCATGTAGTAGTTAGACCTTCTTCTTCCCCATCTTTCCTTGCTTTCTTGCAAGCAAATCTGTGAAGTAACCGACCTGTTTTGAGGTTGAAGATGATGGGCGTGATTTCCTAGGTAACTTTACCAAACGACCTTGGGCCATTTGGTCTAAACAGTTTGCAAACCGTTTGATATCAAACGGTCTCAAGACCGTTTGATCTCATGCGGTCTTGCAAGACTGTTTAAAATCAAACGGTCCCAAGACCGTTTGGGAAGTTTGACCAAGGGAAGACCATTTAAATGTCTGCTGTAAACATGTTGAATTAAATATCTACAAAGAATTGTAACCTAATTGCAAACCAATCACAAGTTGAAGGCACTTCAACCCCCTAAACCCTAATCCGGTTGAATTTCTGATTTCAATGACCAATTTTGGTGAACTTTGGGTTGAAGGGCCCAAACGGTCTCAAGACCATTTGGGGGTTCACTCAAACGGTCTCAAGACCGTTTGGTGACAACCCAATTCCGTTTGGAGGTCTAGGGTTAAGGTAATTTGGTCAATTGAGGGTCCAATCACAATAGGTTATTCAATTGATTAAAAGTGCTGATTTTAGACCTAATTAGGGTTCAACCCTTATCAAATTGACTTAATTTTTGGTGAATCTTTGGAGAAACGGTCTCAAGACTGTTTGGAGGATGTCCAAATGATCTCAAGACCGTTTGGGCCAAGTTGGGGCCCAATTGAGCGTCAATTTATGGGTTCAACTTCAATTTGATTCACATTGATGAATGTTGATGGTTGAGTAACTACAAACCCTAATTCAATCAATTTCAACCCTAATTAAATATTAATTGAGGGTCAATTGAGTGTCCAATTGGTTAAAGATAACCCTAATTAGCCCAATTGATATGTTATTAACAATGATATGGCCAATTGAGGGCTTCAACATTGATAACCCTAATCGATTATAACCTTTGATGCACCTTTGAGATCCATGCAATTTTGAGCCCATTTGGATCAAACGGTATCAAGACCGTTTGGGACAAAACGGTCTCAAGACCATTTGAGTTCAAACGATCTCAAGGTCATTTGGTCTGATCGATCTCAAGGTCGTTTCATTTCATGCGGTTTCAAGGTCGCATAGATTCAAATGATTTGGAAGTCAACTTTGATCAAACGGTCAACGCACTCAAACGGTCTCAAGACCGTTTAAGGGAAAACGGTCTTGAGTGTCATGCGGTCTTGAAGTCAACTATATCAAACGGTCAACCCATCCAAACGGTCTCAAGTCCGTTTGGAGGTTGAAAGTGTGTAATCGTTTGGAAACTTTAGGGTTGTGATTACTTAGTGATTTAAAGGTTTAAATGGGTCAATGATGGTTCAACTTAAACCCTAATCATACCCAAAGACATTAAGAGGTTTAATGATTAGTAGATTGACCCATGATTGTGATCAATGGCGTACTTTACCAATGTTCCCTTGAAGGGTTCAAGTAGACAACACCCCTTAATCAAGCAAACCCTAATGATAAGATAGTGGTGATGTAACTCATGTTAATCAAGGATGACTTGACCTAACCTAATCTAGAGTGATGTAATCACCATCTATTAGTAAGAGGAGAGAGAAGGTGCCATTTATGGTTGAAACTCAAGTAAAATACCTTCAATATATATGAATATGCATGATTAGGGTATGATCCACCTATGTGAGATCATGAAAACCCTAATTATGATAATTGATGAATCTTAACCTAATTTGAAGGCATCAATGATGATGTTTCTCATATATGAAGATACTATGAGCTCAATTCACTATGAAGTGAATAGAAAACCCTATTTTTAGGGTAATAATATGTAATGTGAATAGTAAACCCTAATTGAGGGTGATGTGATGAAATGTACAATAAACCCTAATTCTAGGTTATGCTTTTAAGCATGAAGGTACAACTCTTGATATGAATTGTTTATTGTTGTTAATTAAATTAACCATGCAGGTTCTTATAAGAGAATAATGATATCCAGGTAAGCATTAAGATATCATATTCATTGAAAGCATGTTATTAGCTTTATGAATAGTGATATGCTATGCTGCCTAAGTTTAAGTGGCATCATATGAGATGATAGGCTGAAAGAGTCATGAGTACCATCAAGGTCATGCTAATTAGATGACTTGTGATGAGATGATTAAGAAATGATAACTGATGTGAGTTAGACTTGATACATTTAGTATTCTACTTTCATAGCTGTTGTTCTAATGATTAATGTTTGAGAACATGTATGATGTTAAAAGAATACTGAAATGTACCTAACTAATCAAGTAAAATCATACCATGTAGAGCCCTGATCATAGATCCATCATTGTCAGAAGCTAAATGATGGTGAAACAGGTTTTCCTAAGGGAACTCCTGTATCACAGACTTTTGAGTATGTGGGGTAATATGGATGTGAATATCCTTACATCCTAGTGTAGGAATTGATATAGATGTATCTAAATCTATCAACCCTTCACTATATGTTTATGCCGGGGTGATGTAACACTAATCTCCCAAGGAAATCTTTTATACCGCATCGATGAGAGATAAATAAGAAATCTTTCGATAGGGAAGAGAGTATAGAATGCCAATGTGACTCTAATAGCGAAGTACCAGAATACCCTGGTGAGCTAAATTAGTAGAGACACTAGATGTCCTGCATGTTGATCCTCACTCTGACTGAGGAAGATGAGGTCATAAGAATCTGGCTCTTTTGATGGCCTAAGTATGATACCGATGCGACTTACTAGTGATCGGTTGGAGTATGAGCGGTATACCTCATCTCCGCAGGGCATAATAATGTTTTTAAAACATAATCAACCGCGTAGCATATCTACTTAGATTGAACTATGATATATAATGATTGAAGTTACACTGCCTAGTATACATGTTCTTCATATTCCTTAAATGTTGTTGTTGTACTTAATGTCAATCTGCTGTTGATTATCTTAAAAGCTTTTATTGCTTATGTTGTTCCTTGATTGCTATAATAAAGCTTCTGGTGGAGAGTTATAACTCTCGCTGGGACAATTATTTAAAATTGTCTCACCCCGTAGATTTCAACTTTTTAGGTGGTCGTCGACGACGAAGGAACCAATCTACAGGTGAACAGTATTAGCAGTAGCAACATCAAGAGCAGTAGTGAATCTCAGGTGAAGATACTGACTGTTGAGTCATTTAGTTAGTTAGTCTTATGCCTTCTCTGTACTCTCAGGTCCTTGGAGTTAGTTGGTCTAAGATTTTGGTTTTGAATCTTGAGATTTTGTATCTGGTTGTGTATAATCACTCAAGAAGTGATTTAACAGAGATGTAAACTATTTATCTTGCTTTTATGAAAGAAGATTTATGATTTCAAGATCTTGTCTTGAAAAGTTTTAATTTTTCGTGATTTTTCGTATTCCGCTGTTAATCGAATGCTTTCGCTGAGTTTATATCGTGTTTTGGAGATCGGAGCCCACAATTAAGTGGTATCATAGCTCCAGGTTTGCTAAGTCTATAGAGACATAGGACTTAGAATGTTGATTCTATCCTTAGTGTTTCTTTCCTATCTAATAGAGTCTTCTGCTTCTCAAGAGAAGAAGATATATAAGGATGTATGAGCCATACGAGGAGTATGTGGCAGAAAGTAGTGTTGTTGCACCCCGAGAAGGTGCAAGGAACCCAAAAATAGAACAACCCGTACCTGAGCCACCCAGGGAGCCACCTCAGTTTGACCCAGCTGCCATGGGTAACCCAACTGCTCAAACTATGTTCGGGCAGTTTATGACTGCCATGACACACTTCACCGACAGGATGCCCATGCTTGCACCTAGGGCACCTGCCCAACCTGAAGGACAAAGTATCGGTAAGACATTCGAGCGACTTCGTCGTGTCAGAGCAACCAAATACTTTGGAACAGCTGACCCTACAGATGCTGATATGTGGTTGACCGAGTTAGAGAAAGCTTTTAGAATCCTAAACATCCCAGAAGATGAGAAGGTTAGACATTCCGTCTATCTTCTCAAAGGAAGTGCTAGTTACTGGTGGACCATGGAAGAGCAGAAGAGGCCTAGAGTGGAGATCTCGTGGGAAGACTTTCGTCGGGGATTTGTCAACAGATACTTTCCAAAGACATTCCTGAACGAGAAGATCTCTCAGTTCGAGAGATTGAAGCAAGGCATGATGAACATTAGTGAGTACGAAGCTAAGTTCATGGAGTTGTTGCGGTTCTGTCCGCACATGGCTGCCACAGAAGAAGAGAGGATCAGAAGATTCGAGAAGGGTTTGTCCAACTTGACTACTCTCGTGTTTTCCCTAGAGAACTGGGAGAGGTTCGCTACCTTCATTGAGTCAGTCCGAAGGATAGAGAGATCCGTAGCCGAGAAGAGGCAAACCCATAAGAGATATCCGTAGTTCCAGGGTTCTTCATCTAGAGACTTTAAGAAGCCTAGATTTTCTGCACCGACACCACCACCACCTAGACCTAGTGCTCAGACACAGTGGACACTGAGTAGAGGTAGAGGACGAAGCCTACCACTACAAGAGACTCACAGTTCAGCATCAATGTCAGTCACAGGACCACCAAGACCACAACAACTGGAAAGAAGTTGCTACAACTGTGGGAAGGTGGGACACTTGATGAAGGACTGCAGGGCTAGGCCTGTCAGTGTGACACAGCCATAGAGATAGAGTCAGCAAGGATCCCAGAGGAGGTAGTTTCAAGGAGTAGCTAGAGGACGTGGACAAGCATCCCAAGCTGGATCGTCAGCACCGAATCAACCTCAGGCGACATCAAGGTTCTATGCTATGAACCCACCAGATGCAGTGATCAATCCACAGGTTGTGGCAGGTCAGATGGAGTTGTTATATTCTGATATGTCTACATCATGTGTTGTATCTGTTTTGATTGACCCGGGTGCTACTCACTCCTTTATCACTCAAAGAATGATTCGTAACTGCAATATGACAGTCAGTCATAGGGCAGATAGCTTGTTGCTTGTGACTCCGTTGAGAGGGTCTGCTGTGTTGCAACATGTATGTTCTCCCTGCATCCTCTTCTTTTCTGATCATCGCATTCAAGTGGACCTAATACCACTTGAGATGCAAGGATTTGATATAATCCTTGGGATGGATACCTTGGAAAGGCATAGGGTTGTCTTGGATTGTGAATCCAAGCAGGCTGTGTTTGCTGATGAAAGCAACACATGGATCTTTCAAGGAGAAAGAAAGATTCTACCCACCTGTCTTGTGTCAGCTATGGTTGTTGAGAAGCTAATGAGGCAAGGATGTTATGCATTCTTAGCCCATGTGGTAGATACTACCATGAAGAGTCCTAACCCTACTGAAGTTCCTGTAGTCAGGGAATTCGAAGATGTATTTCCTAAAGAACTTCTAGGTATACCACCGCCTCGGGAAATTGATTTTGAAATCAATTTGGTCCCAGATACACAACCCATAGCACAGACACCGTATAGGATGGCACCTGCTGAGATGGCAGAACTCAAGAAACAGCTTCAGGAGTTCCTTGAGAAGGGTTTCATCTGACCGAGCACTTCACCTTGGGGTGCTCCGGTTTTGTTTGTTAAAAAGAAAGACAGATCAATGCGGTTGTGCATTGATTACAGACAATTAAACAAAGTAACAATAAAGAATAAGTACCATCTACTGAGGATTGATGATCTCTTTGACCAGTTGCACGGTGCAACCATCTTCTCGAAGATAGACTTGAGGTTTGGATATCATCAACTTCGTATTAAGGATAGTGACATACCCAAGTCTGCCTTTAGGACAAGGTATGGTCACTATGAGTTCACAGTTATGTCGTTTGGACTAACTAATGCACCAGCTACATTCATGGAACTCATGAATAAAATATTCCAACCTTTCCTCGATTAGTGTGTTGTTGTCTTCATAGATGATATTCTAATCTATAGTAGAGATGCCCAGCAACATGAACAACATCTTCGTCAGGCTCTAACTTTGCTAAGAGAACATAAGCTATACGCTAAGTTTAGCAAGTGTGAGTTTTGGTTGCCGGAAGTATCTTTTGTTGGACATATGGTATCTGCCTCGGGTATTCGCGTTGACCCTAAAAAGGTAGAATCTTTTCTACAATGGGAACAACCGAAGACACCGACAGAGATCTGTAGTTTCTTATGATTGGCTGGCTATTACCGAAGGTTCATTAAGAACTTCAGTTCCATAGCCTTACCCTTGACTAAGATGACTCGGAAAGACATTCCTTTTGTCTGGAGTGATAAGTGCCAGCAATATTTCCAGTTGTTGAAGGAAAGGTTGACAAGTGCACCTGTAATTGTGTTACCTGAGCAAGGTAAAGGATACATAGTTTTCTGTGATGCCTCCAAGAATGGACTCAGATGCGTGTTGATGCAGGATAAGCAAGTGATTTCTTTTGCTTCCCAACAGCTTAAGAAACACGAGGAGAATTATCTGACACACGATCTAGAGTTATCTGATGTGGTTCATTCCTTGAAGATCTGGAGACATTATCTCTATGGAGAGACATTCTAGATTTTCACAGACCACAAGAACCTTAAGTACATCTTCTCTCAGCACAAACTTAACATGAGGCAACATCGCTGGATGGAGTTAATCAAGGACTACGATTGTACAATTGATTACTATCCAGGGAAGGCCAATGTAGTTGCAGATGCTCTGAGTAGGAAATCAGCAAAACCATCCTCTTATAGAGCACAATTAAACTCTTTAGTATGCCCCAGAAGAGATATGCTCATCTCTCTAAGGCAAGACAATGTACAGTTGAAGGTGTCATTGTTAGCCGGGTTGTTGGCTGAGATGCATATTAAACCTACCCTAAGAGAGTAGATTGGAGAGGCATAGCAAGTGGATGTTGTGATTCAGCAGATCAGGTCAGAGTATGGTGATGAGAAGAGAGATGGTTTCCATGACTCAGATGATCAGGTGGCATGTTATCATGGTAGGATGATAGTGTCGGATGTGGATAACTTGAGGAAGTTAGTCCTGGAAAAAGCTCATTCTTCAATGTATGCCATGCATCCAGGGAGCACCAAGATGTATCGAAACTTAAAAGATATGTATTGGTGGCCTGGGATGAAGAAGGATGTTGCTGAGTTTGTTCTAAGGTGTCCTGTGTGTCAGCAGGTTAAAGCTGAACACCAGAAGCCTGTAGGGACAATGCAACCTTTACCCATACCACAGTGGAAGTGGGACCATGTAACCATGTCCTTTTTTGTACCATGGACTTTGTTGTTGGCCTACCCAGGACAAACAAAGGACATGATTCCATCTGGGTAATTGTTGATAGGTTGACAAAGACAACACATTTCTTACCTGTCAAAACAACCTATTCTGCTGAAAGGTTATCACAGTTGTATGTTCAAGAGATAGTGTGATTGCAAGGAGTTCCTGTCACTATAGTTTCTGATAGAGGCCCCCAGTTTACAAGTCATTTTTGGGAACAGTTTCACAGAGCCTTAGGCACCCAGTTAAGGTTTAGTACAACCTTTCATCCACATACTGATGGACAGTCAGAAAGGACTATACAAACCTTGGAGGACTTGTTGAGAGCATGTGTTCTCAAGTTTACTGGGAGTTGGGATCTACACCTAAACTTGATAGAGTTTGCCTATAACAATAGCTATCAACATAGCATTGACATGGCACCTTATGAAGCTTTGTATGGTAGACGTTGTAGATCACCGGTATGTTGGTACAAAACTGGTGAATACCAGTTGTTAGGTCCTGATCTTGTGTAGCAGACTACAGAGAAGATCAAAGTAATACAGCAACAAATTAAGACTGCACAGGATAGGTAGAAGTCCTATGCCAATAAACATTGTAGACCCTTAGAGTTCCAGGTTGGAGACAGAGTGTATCTCAAGGTCTCACCTTGGAAAGGAGTTCTTCATTTTGGAAGGAAAGGGAAGTTAGCTCCTAGATTTATGGGGCCTTATCCAATCATTGAACGGATTGGGAAGGTATCCTATAGACTAGAGTTACCACCTGAGTTACAGAAGTTACACCCTGTGTTTCACATTTCTATGCTAAGGAAATGTCACCCTGATACCGAGTCAGTTCTACAACCTATGGAAGTAGAATTAAATGATGATATAACTTATGAGGAAGGACCAGTGTCAATCCTTGATAACAGAATTAAAAAGCTAAAGAAGAAAGATATAAGTCTTGTGAAAGTCCTCTGGAATCATCGTGGAGTCAAAGAAGCCACTTGGGAACTAGAGGAAGATATGAGAAGGAAATACCCTGCTCTTTTCTCTTAATATGTTTTATCGATTTCGGGGACGAAATCCTTGTAAGGGGAGGAGAATTTGTAACATCCCTGACCTGAGTTATGAACTAACCCTAGGTGTTTTGCCTAAATATGTAATTAAATAGTTGTAATTATCTTTTGGCATGTAATTAAGTTCCTGAGGAACATATAGTTTCTTTTCTATCCTTTTTAAACAAGGTTGTAGTATTATTTTGTAGAGCAAGGAACTATTTGCAAATTACCCAATTAGAGGGGTTAACTTGCAAATTTCACATGTTAAGATGTTCCTATGGTGATGAGACATCATATGAGTGAATATGATGAAGTATGATGGATTCTCCAAGCTTCGACACCTAGATACAGCTTGTGGAGCAATCTTTGTGCTTAAAACCCTAATTTTGGTGTAAAATGCAATTTACCCAAAATGAGGGGTGCAACTTGTAAAATATACCTTTTAGAATATCTTTCATAACTATTGACATCATTTAGAGTAATAATGATGAAGGGGGGCGCTTCAGTTGAATAATCATATAATAAGGAACACCTTTGTAAAGAATCACCAAGTTATGAGTAATGGGACCCTCTTATATGTGCAACTAAGTAGTAAGTTGACCTTCTTTTCCTTTAGTTCTTGGTCTTAGAAGGAGTTTTGCTTTAGAAATAAGGAGAAGGGACGTGCAAAGAAGAAAGGAGGGACCTAGATGAGAAATGAAGAATTAGATGTCCTTATGTTGAAGTTTCACCCAAAGATATATATATATATATATATATATATATATATATATATATATATATATATATATATATATATATATATATATATACAACTTTCCTTTGCAAACAAAGGAACGTTTCCTCTTCTTTCTCACTTATCATCTTGCTCAACTGACTAGAGGAAGATCTATGGAGCTCAGGGAGACTTACAACCTGTTCTAAGGTAAGAAGGGACCATCACTTAGCTCGGATTCATGGAGGAAAGTGAATTACAAGGTTGGTTTCATGGTTTTCTTACTTAGCTTTCTTGTTCTAGCCGACTTTCCCCAACCTTTTCTTGGAGAAACTCCTTTAGACGACCTGTGGAGCTCAAGATGCCATTAAAGGCTTGAAGCTTGGAAGCTTGGAGCTCTAGGAACGACCTTTGAGGCGGTTTTTATATCTCTAAACCTCTTGCTTTCTTATACATATACTTGTTCTTGCATGTAGTAGTTAGTCCTTCTTCCTCCCCATCTTTCCTTTCTTTCTTGCAAGCAAATCCGTGAAGTAACCGACATGTTTTGAGGTTGAATATGATGGGCATGATTTCCTAGGTAACTTTACCAAATGACCTTGGACCATTTGGTCTAAACGGTTTGCAAACCGTTTGAAATCAAACAGTCTCAAGACCGTTTGATCTCATGCAGTCTTGCAAGACCGTTTAGAATCAAACAGTCCCAAGACCATTTGGGAAGTTTGACCAAGGGAAGACCATTTAAAGGTCTACTGTACAAATGTTGAATTAAATATCTATGAAGAATTGTAACCTAATTGCAAACCAATCACAAGTTGAAGGCACTTCAACCCCCTAAACCCTAATCGGGTTGAATTGCTGATTGCAATGACCAATTTTGGTGAACTTTGGATTGAAGGGCCCAAACGGTCTCAATACCATTTGGGGGTTCACTCAAACGGTCTCAAGACCGTTTGGTGATAACCCAAGACCGTTTGGAGGTCTAGGGTTAAGGTAATTTGGTCAATTGAGGGTCCAATCACAATAGGTTATTGAATTGATTAAAAGTGCTGATTTTAGACTAATTAGGGTTCAACCCTTATCAAATTGACTTATTGTTTGGTGAATCTTTGGAGAAACGGTCTCAAGACCATTTGGAGGATGTCCAAATGATCCTAAGACCGTTTGGTCCAAGTTGGGGCCCAATTGAGTGTCAATTGATGGGTTCAACTTCAATTTGATTCACATTGATGAATGTTGATGGTTGAGTAACTACAAACCCTAATTCAATCGGTTTCAACCCTAATTGATTATCAATTGAGGGTCAATTGAGTGTCCAATTGGTTAAAGATAACCCTAATTAGCCCAATTCATAAGTGATTAACAAGGATATGGCCAATTGAGGGCTTCAACATAGATAACCCTAATCGATTATAATCTTTGATGCACCTTTCAGATCCATGCGGTTTTGAGCCCATTTGGATAAAACGGTCTCAAGACCGTTTGAATCCAAACGGTCTCAAGACCATTTGAGTCCAAACGGTCTCAAGACCGTTTGAGTTCAAACGATCTCAAGGTCGTTTGGTCCAATCGATCTCAAGGTCGTTTCATTTCATGCGGTTTCAAGGTCGCATAGATTCAAACGGTTTGGAAGTCAACTTTGATCAAACGGTCAACGCACTCAAACGGTCTCAAGACCGTTTAAGGGCAAATGGTCTTGAGTGTCATGCGGTCTTGAAGTAAACTATATCAAACGGTCAACCCATCCAAGACCGTTTGGAGGTTGAAAGTGTGTAATCGTTTGGAAACTTTAGGGTTGTGATTACTTAGTGATTTAAAGGTTTAAGTGGGTCAATGATGGTTCAACTTAAACCCTAATCAAACCCAAAGACATTAAGAGGTTAAATGATTAGTAGATTGACCCATGATTGTGATCAATTGTGTACTTTACCAATGTGCCCTTGAAGGGTTCAAGTAGACAACACCCCTTAATCAAGCAAACCCTAATGATAAGATAGTGGTGATTTAACTCATGTTAATCAAGGATGACTTGACCTAACCTAATCTAGAGTGATGTAATCACCATCTATTAGTAAGAGGAGAGAGAAGGTGCCATTTATGGTTGAAAATCAAGTAAAATACCTTCAATATATATGAATATGCATGATTAGGGTATGATCCACCTATGTGAGATCATGAAAACCCTAATTATGATCATTGATGAATCTTAACCTAATTTGAAGGTATCAATCATGATGTTTCTCATATATGAAGATACTATGAGCTCAATTCACTATGAAGTGCATAGTAAACCTTATTTTTAGGGTAATAACATGTAATGTGAATAGTAAACCCTAATTGAGGGTGATGTGATGAAATGTACAATAAACCCTAATTCCAGGTTATGCTTTTAAGCATGAAGGTACAACTCTTGATATGAATTGTTTATTGTTGTCAATTAAATTAACCATGCAGGTTCTTATAAGAGAATAATCATATCCAGGTAAGGATTAAGATATCACATTCATTGAAAGCATGTTATTAGCTTTATGAATAGTGATATGCTATGTTGCCTAAGTTTAAGTGGCATCATATGAGATGATAGGCTGAAAGAGTCATGAGTACCATCAAGGTCATGCTAATTGGATGACTTGTGATGAGATGATTAAGAAATGATAACTGATGTGAGTTAGACTTGATACATTTAGTATTCTACTTTCATAGCTGATGTTCTAATGATTAATATTTGAGAACATGTATTATGTTAAAAGAATACTGAAATGTACCTAACTAATCAAGTACAATCATACCATGTAGAGCCTTGATCATAGATCCATCATTGTTAGAAGCTAAATGATGGTGAAACAGGTTTTCCTAAGGGAACTCCTGGATCACATACTTTTGAGTATGTGGGGTAATATGGATGTGAATATCCTTACATCCTAGTATAGGAATTGATGTAGATGTATCTTAATCTATCAACCCTTCACTATATGTTTATGCCGGGGTGATGTAACACTAATCTCCTGAGGAAATCTTTTATACCGCATCAATGAGAGATAAACAAGAAATATTTTGATAGTGAAGAGAGTACAGAATGCCACTGTGACTCTAATAGCAAAGTACCAGAATACCCTAGTGAGCTAAATTAGTAGAGACACTAGATGTCCTGCATGTTGATCCTCACTCTAACTGAGGAAGATGAGGTCATAAGAATCTGGCTCTTTTGATGACCTAGGTATGATACCGATGCAACTTACTAGTGATCGGTTGGAGTATGAGCGGTATACCTCATCTCCGCAGGGCATAATAATGTTTGTAAAACATAATCAACCGCGTAGCATATCTGCTTAGCTTGAACTATGAGATATAATGATTGAAGTTACACTGCCTAGTATACATGTTCTTCATATTTCTTAAATGTTGTTGTTCTACTTAATGTCAATTTGTTGTTGATTATCTTAAAAGCTTTTATTGCTTATGTTGTTCCTTGATTGCTATAATAAAGCTTTTGGCGGAGAGTTATAACTCTCATTGGGACAATTATTCAAAATTGTCTCACCCCGTAGATTTCAACTTTTTAGGTGGTCGTCGAGGACGAAGGAACTAATCTACAGGTGAACAATATCAGCAGCAGCAACATCATGAGCAGCAGTGAATCTCAGGTGGAGATACTGATTGCTGAGTCATATAGTTAGTTAGTCTTATGCCGTCTCTGTACTCTCAGGTCCTTGGAGTTAGTTGGTCTGAGATTTTGGTTTTGAATCTTGAGATTTTGTATCTGGTTGTGTATAATCACTCAAGAAGTGATTTAACAGAGATGTAAACTGTTTATCTTGCTTTTATGAAAGAAGATTTATGATTTCAAGATCTTGTCTCAAAAAGTTTTAATTTTTCGTGATTTTTCGTATTCCGCTGTTAATCGAATGCTTCCTCTGAGTTTATATCATGTTTTGGAGATCGGATCCCACAATTTTGGCATCGGTTTTTGAACCGACGCGTAACGGTTGGGGTTTTAGCGTCGCCCACATAGGTATCACTTAGAAACTGACACTAAAGGTCGGTTATGTACTAGTATATATATATATATATTTATATATATACATATATATATATATATGTAAAACATATCTAGAGGAATGATAGAAATATAAACCATATTCAAACATCTGTAATCAAGTTATTAATGCATATATATATATATATATATATATATATATATGAAAAGCATATCTAGAAGAATGATAGAAATATAAACCATATTCAAACATCTGTAATCAAGTTATTAATGCACTATGAAAGCATTAGAAATAGTTTTGAGTAAGAAAGTGATGAGAATCATAATATTACACTTTTGACTCAAAAACCATATGTATAGTGCACACTAACTTGGCAAAAATATGCTATGATTGGATATGAATAAGAATAATATTACCTCTATTCTTACCTTTTCTTTTCCACTTGTTGTCATCCCTTACACATCTCACCTTTCTACTTTCATGTAGATTGAGAAGTCAATTTGCAAATCCATAGCTCATGTCAATCCATTAGCAACATACCTACAAGAAGAAAGATGAAATGGTCACACATTATGTTTTTGGGTCCCAAGGGATTATCTTAGTAACCTAAGTCATAATTCTCTTGGGTGCTTTCCTTAAAGGGAAACAATTAGAATAATGGCCAATTTCGCTGCAATAGTTGCATGTGCCCATAGCTTTGGAACTAGAGGATGCTACATGGAATATTGGGGTTCCTTTGCCTTTGTTGTTCCTTTGGCTACTATCATACCCTAAACCATGTCTATGAATTTGTTTAGTAGTATGGTGTAGGATATCATTAAGATTTTTTTTACCAACTAAGAATCTTTGCTAAGAAGATCTCAAACTATGATTATCATGTATAAGAGAATTAATAGTAGAAGACAATTGATTCATATCATATATATCATGCATAATATCATTTTCTAAGCAAAGGGTTTTAGTCAAATAAGAATCTCTATCAATATGAAGAGAAATAACTTTATTCTCTCTACTAGTAGAACTAGAACAAGATTCAAGGACATTGATTTTAGCAAGCAATGAAGCATTTTCATTTTTAAACATAGTAATCTTAGAACAATGGATCCTATTTGCATATTCAAAACCTTTCAAAGTTAAGTCTTTGTTCTTACTTTTAGTTTTAAGAACATCAATATCAAGCATGAAAGAGTCAACAATTAAAGTATGTACTTCATTAGAACTACTCATAAGAGGTTGAGCTTCTAGAAATCTGAACTTATCAAGTAAGCTATCATTCTTATGATTAAGAGCATCTACTTGACTAAGACAAGCATTTTTATCATCAAGGAGGCAAGTATTAGCATGTTCAAGATCATCTAATTCTACATGGAAATTATGAACAATTCTAGAAAGCTTTTTTCTTTTCTTTTTAGAAGACTTAAGAGAGGTAAGAGTAGCATTAATGATAGCAATTAAAGGTTCTTTAGCTAAAGAGTTTAGATTTACCTCATTTGAGTCTTCATTTGTTGAAGCCATGATAACAAAATGGCATTCTCCTTTGTCACTACAGCTTGAGCTAGATCCTCCACCTGATTCTTCACTCGAGCTTGAGTTGGCAGAGTCACTTGAGCTTTTATGCCATATCTCCTTCATCTTTTACTTCTCTTCTCTTCTATTGTGAAGATGGATCTTTTTGCCTTGGGAACAATCTTCCTTGAAGTGAACCACCTTTCCACAGTTGAAGCATCGGATGGAGGAGGAAGACTTGTCTTTATAGAGTCTACCCTTGGATTACATGGAATCTTCTTCAACTTGAGAGGATGGAAAATCTTGACCAACAATAGCCTCAATTTGAGCTTTTATTTCAACTTTATTCATTCTCTTAATCTCTTTCTCCACTTTTCTTTTTTCTTCATATTTCTTGTCACATTTGACTTCATGGGCTTGTAGATTTCCTATGAGTTCTTCAATAGGAATATCACCTAGAGAGTTTACTTCAATGGAAGTCACCTAAGGTTCCCATCTCTTGGGGAGGGTTCTAAGGATCTTTGATTTGATCTCTCCTCTACTCATAGGATGACCTAGAATAGCAAGACCATTCACAATGGTGTTGAGCCTTGAGTACATGTTGGCTATCTTCTCCTCCTTTCCCATATCGAAGTTCTCAAGCAGCCCTTTGAGCATGTAGACTTCGCTTTCCTTCACTTGTTGAGTACCCTCATAAGTGATTCATAACTTTCTCCATACTTCATAGGCCATCTCACAAGAAGAGATTCGGTTGAACTAAGTGGGGGTCATGAAGGCATAGAGGATGTTGATTGCCCTTGCATTCAAGGTAGCTTTCTTCATGGTAGGTTCATCCCATTCTTCTATCCTTTTCTTGGGAAACTTGTATGGGAGGTCCACCATTTTCCATAGCTCAAGACTTTTTCCTTGGATGTGGAATTGAAGCCTTCTCTTCTAGTAAGGGAAGTTACTCTCATCAAAGATTGGAATGAGGTACGTCCCACCTTTATAGTCTTCTATTTCTCCTACTTTTGGAAGTATGCTTGAAGAAGACCCGCTCTGATACCACTTGTTGGATCCTAGGATGGGTGATTTGAGACTATAGAGGGGGGTGAATATAGCTGAATGCACTTAAACAAAATTCATTAGACCTTCAAGATATTTCATAAGATAAGGTAGATAATATGGGAAATTTAGTGTGAAACTAAACACACATAGATAGGATGAGAGAGATTGAACATGCACCAATTAACAATCTATGTAGAGTTGTTCCATAGTTCAAACTAGAAGTATGTAAACCCACTACCTAGAGAGGTCAAACTATAGGTTCTCTTAACAATTGCACTCTTATATTCATCATAAGACATACAATACATGACCTTTCGAAGGACTTACCTATCCAATCCAAGAGTCTTTAACTTACCAAAGGGATTACCCAATTTGCAAGGAGTATTCTTCCTTCACCAAGGACTTACCCACTCTTTCACAAGTCTCTGATCTTGAAGGAATTACACACTCATCTTAGATCTTCAGTCTTTGACTTCACCTTCTCCAAGGAGAAGCTTTCACCAAGGACTTACCCACTTGACCAAGGAGTCATATGGCTTCACCAAGGGCTTTGCCACTCTTGCTCCAAGTCTTATGATTTTCCTTCTTCTTCACCAAGGGACCCCTTCCCTTGTTCTTCTTCACCTCTATTAGCCAAGAGAGAGAACCTTCATTGTGAGACCCCTAACCTTGCTTAAAGTGTTGAACAAGCTTATTTATCATAATTGAATTCTAATAACCCTAATATGACCTTGTGATATGCTTTGAAATCATAATACAAGCTTAAGTTACAAATTTGGTCCAATTTGGACACTGTTTGAACAAGTTATGCAATTTTATGCACATTTTGGGCATTTCGGAAATTTACCCAATCGAGGGGTTTTATTTGCAATTTTTCACATTAATTATTTTTCTTAGATGTTATATTATCAATATTGATCTTTATGATCTATGGGAATCTTTGTTAAACCTTGGTTTGAAGGTATTTTCTCCAAGGGTATTTTAGGGTTTACCCCTTCATGGATGAGCTAACTTTAGTAGCTATCAACAAATGAATTATTTGATTGGCTTGGAAATTCTCCAAAGGAGAGCTAAGAAGGTATATATGTATGGTTTGGGAGATGATTGTGTGTATTATTTTATATTCTTAATAGTTTAAGGCCATGGACACTTGGAAAGATATTAGAACTTCAACTTTTTCTTTTTCTTTATCTTAAAGTTTTATATACTTATCCCTAAGCACCCAACCGAGCAATTTTATCTTTACCACTTCCCTCCTTCTATGAACCTCATTCTCCCTCTGTAATTATGTGAATTTCATGTCCAAGGAAGAAGAAAGTGGGGATCTTGTTAGGGAAAAAGCGATCTAGGGTTGCAATTGACTTCCTTTTTGGGTTTAAAAAGCTTCCTTCTAGTGATCTTGACCTAAAGAGTAATAATACCCTTATTTCCTCCTTTTATTTATTTTTATCCTTCCTCCTACCTTTCTCCAGTTCAGAACCTTGCTGTTCCATGGTAGAAATTGCTCGAAAGCTCTAAAACCCTACCTTTCTTGCTCCTTATGCTTAGGGTTTGCTCATTTGATGAAGAAATGTGCTAGATGGACGAGTTCACAGTTTATGCTTGGATTTTATACCCTACATGCTCGAGTTTTATTCTATTTGGGATTTCATCTTCTCATTAGAGGCAAGTTTATAACTTGATCCACGTTTATTGCTTACCATAAGCTTGCTAGCTCATGTTCTTGCTTTTAAAATGATGATCCGTGCACTAAAAAGCTATGCTTGACTTGGATTTCAATTTTTATAATGTTCCTTATTCTGATTTCAGTTGTAGATGAACCTATATTCATGTGTATGTTCTTCCTAAGGTATAATATGACTTGGATCAGGTTGATTTGACAACCTATGGTGCTAAGGACCTATCAACCAATGGCCAATTTTAGGGTTTTAAGTTGATTTCTTCTATAAACCCATGACCCGATGGTGGTACCATTACAACAATCCTATGATGTTGTCTTCATGACAACTAATGGTTGTGACCAAGGGTGTCAACTTAATTTCACCACTTAGGTCATGTTTTGGCCTAATTATAAGCCTAATGATCAACAACTAAGTACCCTAATGATGCTATCAATCAATGGTGACATTAGCTTGATATTTGATGATGACTAATGAATATAGTGTTGATCTAACAACATATGGTGACTTAATGGTCAGTAGTGATGGTGGATCAGGTCTCCACAACCTATGGTGAGTTAATAATGTATATGTAGCATCAATTAAGCCTTAAACCAATGATTTCTTGGGTTAATTGATGCAATGGTCAGACCTATACTCCAGTTCATGGTTTTAATATATGAACTTGACCTAATGTTAAGATCTAATGTTTCTTCATCCAATAAATTGGAATGATTCCTAATGTAATATTTTGGTCCTAATAAAGTGATTTAGATGGTTTCCTTTATGATATCAACTTAAGAAGCTCATGTATTGATGGCTTGTTTCAAATAAACAATCGCTTGTGGGTTTTAGCCTACTCTCAATGGAACTGTTTATGTTGTTAATCAAGGGATGTCTAGGGTTAGATGACACTTTCTAGAGCACAACTCAATGACTTCATAGGTGGTTTTTTTAAGATGTTTACGTATGTAAATGACCAATGGATTTACCTTATCGATATTTAATGGTTAGAAGTTGATGCCTCAATATTCCCGTTGTTTTGGGTGAAGCATGTAGTGTAATGTTATGATTCTAATGATGAGAATTTGATGGTTCAATGCCTTAAACTTGTATTATTACCCTTTCCCTTGTATGATTATGATTTATAATCACCATAATGAATTAATGGGTAACCCTAATGAGGTATAGCTTGTTATACCTAGCTTTAATATAACTAAATGATGGTAATTGGGTATGAATAGTCCTTGAATGACTAATACAATCATGGAGTACTCTCTTATTGTTGTTGAAACCCCAGTATGCTATAAACTAATGGTTACACCTTGACTTATGTGTGGATTCATTCTTGAGAATAGTATGGAATGTGATGGTGATGATGTACCTTATATATCCATGATCCAATGGGGATGTCGTGAGTTAGGGTTTGGGTATGAGTATTGATTAGTAACATTAATATAATTTATCTTGTTGAACCTAACTCTAATGCAAATAGATAAAGATGAGTATTCATGTTTAACATTCTTATATGACGGCATGATGGTGAAATCACCTCCTTAATATGATTATAACCTTAATGTGTTAATTGGTGGTTATCATAACCACATGGTTGATACTTTCTTATGCTAAACATGTGCATTATGAATATGTTGAGGGTTAATCATATCTAGGTTACTTGCATGTTGATGTAATGAACGAATGTTCTTAATGTTAATACAACCCTATTATGATTGTTTATGAATATCTCCTAGCTCATTAATGCAATATTGTGCTGATCTGGTGTATTATATGTAAGAGATCACTAGTACAGAAATGACATATAACATCACATTTGCTGGCGTCAGTACAAACTAAAACACTGACTCTAATATACTACGATGTTAGTTTAAAACGACAATTGACACCTATATGTGAAGGTCGGCTGCTTTACAAAAGACACGGGTATCACTTTTTCTTTAACGTCGGCTGGTCGAAATAAAAACTGACGTCCAAAATCACCCGTGAAATACAATTTTCCATGGAAAAAATTGCCTCTAAAATTTTAAATTCAACATCGGTTGGAGAAACACTCACAACTCATGTTTCATGCCAAGTCCCATGAAATTTTTATCCGCCCATATGTTATCAGTGGTTTAAAAAATAACTAACGACTAAATATCCTTCGTGAGGCAAATTTTCATTCTTTATTTGGCATTGTTTTTGCACAAGAACCGATGAGGATGTGTGTTCGTCTGTTGTCCCCGTGAAAAATCCCCCCACCAATTTGCCTAATCAACATCGGTGTTTGGTGAGAAATTGACAACTATGATTGTCACTCAAGAATAATTTTTTTATCAACATATGTGGATAGACGTCAGTTATTATACATTGAAATTGATGACGAACACCCCATCCCGGTGTAAATTTTTTTGTTTGAAGTTGTAGACAGGTGTCGGTTATGAGTTTATACTGACGTCTATTGTTTTTAAGCTTCAGACTTACATAATAACTGACACCTCTAATTAACTTAATGAGCACCCACGTGCGCGAACTAGACTCTTCCCCTTCTCTATTTCATTCCTGGTTCTCTATTACCGCTCAATCTAGGTCTCGCAATTATGTGTTGCCGCTCATTGTCATCGTTGTTGTTGCTGTGGAGAGGAGCTCGCCGCCACTGTTGTGGAGAGGAGCTCACCACTGCCATTGTGGAGAGGAACCACCATTGAGGAGCTCACCAACGCCAGTCCAATCACCTATTGCCAATCCAGTCTCCTGCCGCCACTCCAATTTAGTCGTCACCGCTGCCAGTCGCTTGCTAAGTCATCTCCACCAATGACCACAACCATAGCCCACCATTCGCCACCTACTTCACAGTAGCTACAGTCATCTCGGCCGCCGCTGCTTGCCATGTGCTTCACGTCCAGCTGTGACCACCTCCACCTCCGCCGCCGCCACCACAACCTGCTCCACCAATATGGTGAGTTTTCTATAAGATTATTATTTATTAATTCAGGTTGATTAATATTGATTAATAAGGGTTAAACAAGGAATGAATGAACTTATTCAATATATAATTGTTCTCCAAAATTGTGTAGTTGATTAATAACGATTAACTAGGGTTAATGATGAATGAATGAATTTAATTCATTGATATTGTTTTCTTTCTCTCTTGTTAGTGATTTATTTAACTTATTTCAATATATAATTGTTCTTCAAAATTGTGTAGTTGATTATTAATGATTAATTTGGGTTAATGATGAATGAATGAACTTACCCAAATGGAAGAATGAATTAAATTAGATGATGTTACACAAAACCTAGGATACGAATGATGATACTATGATTGTAGGTATATGAATGACAACATATATACATGTATTTTGTTGGCCTAGAAACCCGGTTGAGATTTACTCATTTGGAGTAAATCTTGGATAGTCCCTAGTTTGGAACTGTTCTTGAACACTTAATCTCACTTAGGATGTAAGTGTATAATGTGTATTCGGTTTTCATGATGTTTCGTCAGCACTTCCCCATTTGTTATTTAAGTACATATGTCAGTTGGCATTTGCCCATGTACATCAGTGTACTTGGAGAACTGCGGGGAAATGCTGCCAAAATTTCTTGAAAATTGAATACACATTATACACTTACTAGTGAGATTAGGTGATCAAGAATGGGATAGTTGGTATACATTTATTATATATAAGACCCTAAACTTTAAACGTTTAACCATAAACCCTAATCTTTTAACCCTAAACCCTAATATTTTAACCCTAAACCCTAATATATACTTGTTTTCTCTTTGATCATAGAATGGATAGATCATGGTTGTCCATTCCAAATCACTGCACCCCAGAGTTTATTTCTGGTCCTGACCAATTTATTAAATTTTCCGAGGAACATAGGAAACAACCTAGAGATAAGTTCTACTGTCCATGTAGGCATTGCGTAACAACTTGAAAGTCAGTCCTCGTGATGAAATCAAAAGTCATTTCATGTGCAACGGGATTGTACTAGGGTATATAGAATGGCACTGGCATGGAGAGATTTCAAAACTGAAATCAGTGGATGTCAATAGCAGTGCATGTGTGGAAGAAGAAATTACCTCTGATGATGTAGATGTGAACTAACCAGTTTCAATAGACATTGTTAATGTGATGTTGGATAGTTGTGGGGTAGAGCACACCAATCACCTCCCATGTTTAGAAACATTATGCATAATGCTGAGAGACCATTGTACATAGGTTGTACTAAGTTTAAGAAGCTTAGCGTTGTGTTGAGATTGTATAAGTTGAAAGCTAACAATAGATGGAGCAACAAAAGCTTCACGTCATTGTTGTCTTTATTGAAAGAAATTCTTCCTGAAGGAAATGAGATGCCAATCTCAACATACGAGTTAAAGAATTCCCAATGGGAATGCAGGCCAAGAAGATACACGCATGCCCGAATGATTGTGTATTATTTCATAAGGAACACATAGATTTGAAAGATTGTCCAAAATGTGTTGCGTCAAGGTATAAAATGACGACTTCGGGGGAGTCCAAAACTGGTTCTCCTGCCAAGGTGATGTGGTATCTACCTATAATATCACAGTTTCAACGCTTGTTTGCCAATTCGATAGATGTGAAGAATTTGAGGTGGCATGCAAATGTTAAGAAAAATAATGATGGGATCCTATGGCATGTGTTTGATTCCCCACAATGGAAGAAGATTGATTTATTGTACCCTAAATCTGGTGAAGAAGTTAGGAATCTAAGACTTTGGCTTTGTACATATGGGATGAATTCGTATGGGACATTGAGCATCCAACATAGCACTTGGCCTGTTATGCTTGTTATATACAATCTTCCTCCCTGGTTGTGTATGAAAATAAGTACGTTATGTTGTCGCTGTTGATATCGGGCCCTAAACAGCCTAGAAATGATATCAATGTTTATCTTGAACATCTAATTGATGACTTAAAGACACTCTAGGGTGAAGGTGTGATGACCTATTGACCGGCCTAAATCGCGCGTCCTAAAATTGGAGGCGGATTTGAGGTAGTCGAGCTTTTACATTTATAAACCTGAATCCTTCTAGGCCCCCACAACTTTGTTTACGGGGTCGAAGTAGATATACGGGGTCAAACACAGAGACAAGGGGGGTAGTGTTGAGAACCCAGAATCGACACGCTACACTCCGGCAGGTAGAAGAGATTATAACTTCCCCAGAAGGGAAGCGTAAAGATGTCACGAACAAAACAAGAAAACTATCTCCAAGTGGAGTTACTAGAAAGATATAAGGTTTTAAGCATTTAGCAGTTTTTAGGGGTTTTCATGCAACAGAAATAGAAGGATAAACCTGGAGCTAAGGCGAGGTACGAAGGATAGAACTGCGGTAAAACAAGCGGCGGTAGAACCAATCATGTACCCCTCCTCTCAAAGCGGGCACCTCTAACAAGGCATCGGTTCCACTCTCGGGGTCACCAGACTCAAATTAGAGTGGAAAGGTTACTAAAGAAACTCCGTTCCGGGCACTCTCGTACTCCAGAATCGGACCAAACACTAGAGCCACAACACGACTCTCAAAGTTGTTGCGACGGGAAAACACGATTCGGTAGCTAAGTGAAACGCGATCCAAAACATGCAAGCCAGAGTTCAGATATCAAACATAGCAGTCATCCAACATATTGCACCAAGCATAGAGCAGCAAGTAAGTGAGATTTTCTATTTCTATAAGCATTAAAGGTCTTAATTACAATGCATGAGTAAAGAATTAAATAACAGAATTAAAAATATGTGTCGCCTTCTTGATGTAGAAAGACGACAAGCTACAGTAACCATCCTGCCCGATATCGGACAGGGGCCTAGCCCGATACAGCCGTGTCAGACGGCACGCTCTCTCAAGCGGCACACTGCGACAGGTGACTGCATCGCTCAAGGACCTGGCCGATATGCTCAAGTCGGGCGGCACACCCTCTCGGGCGGCACGCATGACGGGTGGAGCGTATCAGGTTCGTTATCGTTTCGGGCATGAAGCTGCGTATCCTACTGCCAGGCACTGGTGTCGGGCACTCGTGTCGCGTATCTACATCAGCCGATATCGGCTCCCAGTGTCGCCCGGTACAGTCCTAGGTGAACCAGTCCCCTCCCTCTCGGGATGAGGAAGAGCTCTCCTAGTGTCGCCCAGTACGAACACTGGAGCACGATACGCCTGCTCTCGCAGCCTCTTCCGAAGATCACTCGACTATACGAAACCTGAAGTGACCAAGCTTGTCCAAACTATCTAAGCTGTCTTTTTGGCTCCCTGTAGCTGCTATTTATAGGCAGCTGGTCGTTGAGAAGATATGGCGGTTGAAGTGCCACATGTCCTCCTTACCGCCACTCAGCTGGTGTCGGCTGATGCAAGTATCGCACGGCACAAGGGTGTCGGCCGTCGGGCGTTGTGGAGAGAGGCGCCTGTCGGTGGGTGGCCGATATCGCGCGTCAGAGGGAGAAGGCGCGGTGTGCTCGACTCCCTATCGGGTAAGGAGGCGTGTCGCCCATCGGTGCCCTCTCGCGCGACATCCTTGCGTCGCGCGTCGTCATACCGCACAGCCCTACCGGTCAGTGTTCTCATCAGCCATTAGGGGGCCGAGACAGACTTGGACTTATTGTGGGTCGGGATGGCCTTATTGGTGCTGAGTGGGCCAAAATAGGAGGAAAACTCTGTAAAAGAAGGAGATATTGGATTGAGAGCATTGCTTGGCTAATTATTGCAAAAATGCATATAAAAGAGAGGAAAATAGCAGAAAAGGGCAGTATTGATAACAGAATAAAGGCCAAAAACATCACAAAATTTGGTGTTATCAACTCCCCCAAACTTAGCATTTTGATTGTCCTCAATCAATATTTAAACTTTATTTTGTGATGCTTCTTCTTGCCTGGGAAAGCTTCTTGTTCAAAAAGTGAAACAAAGATCGTAATGCCTTAAAGATAATGTTGTCTCAATACGAACAAAAGACTTAGTTTTCCTATCTTATTGTTTGAGTAAGATATTTCTCTACAGCTTCGGCGAGACTTAGATGTATGATTCCGAAGTTAGCTTACACACCAAACAACTTTATTTTTGGGGCAGAAAGTTGTGTATAGGGTAGGCTAAGGCTTTTTGGGTTTTTTCATTCTTCTCTCCCATCAGTCCATCCAGGTAAGGGTCCGTTAACGGGCAAGTGGTCCCTGCAGTCCAAGCCAGTTGGCTTTAGAGCAGTGATTTCACATCCTACGTACCACTGCCCCGGATCTACCATGCCTAAAGATGGGTACTTTTGGAAGACAAGTGTGTGTATATATATATATATATATATATATATATATATATATATATATATATATATATATATATATATATATATATATATATATTTTGGCACAACTCTCATGCTTTTATTCATACTCACAAGGCTTTTCTCTCTTTTGGGATTTTTGTTGGGTAAGGGAACAAAGAGATTCTTGCTGTTTGGGCAGCTTTTTCCTTCTCCATACTCGTCTCTTAACTGTTTACGAGATTATTGTATTTTGTTGGGAAATATATTCTTTTGTTCGTTTGAAGCAGCATTATCAAAAAGATATAACAAAACTTGTATCACATTAAGTACAAAGAAAATAAACTTGGCAAGCAGTTGCATCGGGATTTTTACTAATATAGCGACTTTGTACATATGCATGGGAACAAAAATAAGCAAAATTTTCAAAAAAATTTATATGAGCAAGTATATGTATCCAAGAGTTTTATATGAACAAGTATATGTATACATGATGAATAAAAGAGTCAAAATATTAAGTTAGAAAATTTGACAGAATTTTGTACCTCCCTCACTAGTACCATGGTACCCCCCAAATTTACTCCACACTCTGTCCCAGAGTTGTGAAGTAGATTAGGCAAGGTAATGCTAATCCAGTGAGGGTTAGCTGACAAGCGCACCTTTGTCAGATAGAAGCGCCCACACATATTCTCCTCTTTTGCTGTGGTAATCGATGTGATGGAGCTGGTCAGGTGTCTCCTTATTCGCTATCCATTCTAGGACGTGGATGTCGCAGTCGTTGGATAATGGGATCTGTTGTGGACTGCGGTGGCAGAACTGAAGCTCGTGCCATTTGTTTGCTTGTGTGTCCAGGAACGGTTGTATCATCTTTGTCACCCCGTCGTAGTATTTCCGAGTTAAGCATTCGACGGATGACAGCTGTTCTGATGTACACGGCACTGGATGGTTCTTGTTGCCGTCTGAGCTGTTGTAAAAGATTCCTGCTCATTTTCAGGTGTACACCGTCAGGAGCGTCCAATGGTTATAATGAAGAATTGTTAGAAAGATTTGGCTAGGGACTCCTCTTTCTAACTCTTCCAGAAAAAGTTTCTGTGCTCCTATTTCGTCGGCTAGGCAAACGTCGTTAAATAGCATAGGATGGGCTATATATGCGTGGTCGAATTTTGGTTGTAATATTTGGACGCAAGCGGTTAATACAGATATCACCAAACATCCTCCTTCCTTAACCACGTCCCTTAGCTCATCAATAGGGACTACGAAATTGCCCGCCTTGTAAATGCCATTCCTCGGGGTAGCATCTGCTAACTTCAGAAGGATTACATCTACCTGCTCTTGCGTGAGCGTAGCACACGAGAAATGGTTGAAGTTTTTTATCGTTCCTTCTGTGGCTTTAGGCGAAGCAGTTTCTTCCATCCCATGCACTTTCTTAAGGACCATCAGTTCCTTGCCTGCCCCATGTTTGACGGTCGCCACTTCTTCTTTTTCTGAGGGGATGCTGGATTGAGAAGAGTCTTCATCTAAGTCACTGTCTAGCAGCTGCTCCGGTACCCCTGCATCCCGGAAATAGCACTTTTCCTTGATCAGTAACATGGCATAGGTGCCCCTGTGTTGATAGAAACAATGGCCCCTAAGGGCCCTCAAGTTGCCAAATGTACTGAGCACCTCAATGGCACTTAAGACGACTAAGGCGCTATTTCCGTTTCCCTCTTCAGCCTGGATGGGGAAGTCGCGAACAGAAAAGAAGTTCCAAATGCCACCATGGCATTTGGCTCCTTGCTTGATAACTCTTTAAAGGCGCACCGGTAGAAGCCTCAGGTTTTTGTCTTCCGGGCGGCTGAAGGCGATCCCAGAGTGCGGCCCCTCATTGCGGCTGCAGTTCAAGAGCCGGACTTCGTGGTTCCTTAGGTCTGCTACGCAGAGGAACCATATGTTGCGGTGTTTGTATGGCGCCAACACGAGGTTAGGGTTATGCTCGTCAATGTGCTGCAGCATGTTGGACACCGCAGGGGAGTCTAGTTCTTTGCACATCAACCTTCTCACCAAGGTCGGGGTGGCGCAGTATATTTTCTTCCGACCTGTCCTACTATCGATATTTTCTATTATAGCATTCTTGAGGACCCTTAATAGCCTTTTTCCGACGACAGCCGGTGAGCAGAACATGTTGCGGAGAGTTCCCCGTCGTATAGAGAAGTAGTCGTCGCTCCAGACGACGTCTTCTTCATCTGCCTACGATCTTAGGACCCTGTCTAGAAGTTTCTGGTCTCTGATCGACAGGTAGCCGATGGCCCTTCTGTCGAAATCGGCCATCTCGAAACAAGGTATCTCTGATGGCTCATGGAACCTGTCTGCCATCGAGCGTCTACCTCGGGGAAAGTGTCTTTCATTGGCTGCGTACACGTCCCCCCTTTCTTCCTATGACTCGTCAGAAGTGTCGGTCCCGATGTTCATATCTCAGTTATCATCTTCAATATCGTCAAGGGCGGTTGAGGTATTTTCTTCCTCAGGGCCTACGAAGCTCGCCTGTCTTGTTGGAGCTCCGTCGGTGGACTTCGATTGCATCCCCTCCTTGGGCATTGAGGATTTCCCGCTGGAGGAGGAGGGTGACGCTGATGTCGAGGGAGATGCTGACGAAGATGATGGAGAGCCACGGCTTGGAGGAGATGGCGACCGTCTCGGCTGCCTTCGGCACAGATGGTCGTCCCCTCTATCCAGCCTTTCCTCGATGTTGTCGAGGCATTGGAGAACTTGCTGTATTATTGAATTCACGGCCTCTAGTCCGCTCAGAAGCTCTCGCTCTTGGATGCTCAGCTTGTCTTGAACAGACGCATATTTGCGGGTTAGGGAGATACAAATGTCAGAGTTGGTATCTGTTACCTCCCGCAATCTGTCGAGTTCGTGCCCGAGCGTCATTCTGAGCGACGGGGAAGCTCCGGAAGATCTTCCTTCCGTCCTTGTGACCTCTTTCTCATGTGAAGGTTTACCAGGCGTGGTAGACTTTACATAAACAGTTTGTGTTGCCGATGCCGCCAGGCGGGGCGACGGTGCTACTTCAGCAGCTATCGCCTTGCCTTCTCGTCGGCGAGGGGACGGCTGTGGTGCGGGCGTACTTCGGTTCACCTCCACACTATCGGCGATCTCCTATCCTACTATAAAAGGCGACACAGGCTGCGACGTAGGCATCAGCTGAGCTCCCTCGAGCTCCATTCTCAGGGTCTCGGCGAACACCGCATTACTGGTGTCCGGCTTAGGTTCTTCTTCTACTTCTACAGGCATTTCGGGGATGACAGAGGTTGTGGCCGTCTCTTCTGCGGCAGCTCCTGAACTCTCTATCTCGGTGACCCCAACGATCACCGGTTCTTTGTCGGCTACCACCCTTCTTGTTGAGGCGGCGGCTGATATAGATGGAGCGATTACAACCCTACTGGCAGTTGTAGCCGGTAGCTCTGGAACTGCCCTTTCTCGGGCCTTAGTGGTGGTGGTGGGGGCTGCGCCTTTTGCTACAGCTTCAATCTCGGCTGTAGTGAACACCAACTTGTCTACATCATAGTTGGCGCAGCGAGGGAGCGGGAGGAGTGTATTTGTCCTTGCGAACTTATAGAAATAGTTTCCCCCCTCCTTCCTAATGATGCTGGTCCTCATCAGGTACTTGGTGTCAAACACCTCATCGCCTTGCGTCCTTGAAAGGCTGCGTGGCTCCTTTGGGTACCTGAGTCCTACTACGATTAGGTTGACAATGCCACCCATGCAGTATTCCTTAGTAGCTTCTTTCATCAGATGTAGTCTGTTCAGCAAAAATCGTCTGAGGTTGATCACTCGGCCCTCCATTATGTGCCACATGACCTGGAGCTCCTCTGTGTAGATGTTGCTGGATTCGTACTTGCTGAACAAGAGGCTTGCCACCAGTTTGTGCACTATCCTCCAGAAGCATGAGTGCATAGCAGCTACCTTCCTTCCCGGCTTGAACGAAGATTCGCCGGTTAACTTGTTCCAGAGCTTCACGGGGTCGAACCCGTCTCCTTCGGTGATTCTCTCACTGTTGCCCATCAGATTCCTCTCCTCCTCGCTTGAAGAGAAGATCTGGTTCAGAAACTTTTCAGAGATTGTGTACTCTGAGTTGTAGAGTCGGGCTCGGAGTCTGTCTGGCCCTCCGAATTATTTTCTCTCTGTCGGTGAATTTCTCACCCGGTGGAGGGAAGACATGAACTCCATTGTCAGCCTAGTGTACGAGGATGACCTGCTGAAGCAGATTTTCTTCAGTCCTACCGCGGCGAGGACGGCCTTCAACCTCTTCTTGATTCCCAGATCAGCAAATGAGGCTTCATGGCAGAACCTGCTGGGGCAGTAGATTTTTGGCACCAGCTCAGCGTACCGGCGAGTATGCTCGTCGTTTCTTGGCTTGAAGCTCACCGCCAAGGCTTCCGGGATTGCTGCTGTTGCTGGGGGCATTGGAGTTAAAATTGGAGTTGGAATCGTCACTTCTCCAATCCTGGTCCTCTTTTCTGTTGTAGAGGCATCGACTGGCCTTGGGTTCGGGTGCTTCCGCCCGGCGTTGGAGGGTTCAGCCACAGTCTCGGGGTAGATCCTCCTACCCTGAGAGTCAACGTGGACATCAGTTATCTTGGTGCGGGCCATCTCTGTATGACAACAAAAGAAATACTTTGATTAAACATGTTGGCCCTTGAAAGAAGTATATAATAAAGAATAAATGTGTGGCCCGGTGTTTTCCTGTACAAAGATTGTCTGCCCCCCCTCCTCAGTATCGGGCGACACATAAGGTTCTGAGGTGAAGTCATGTGGCCGATACTAGGGACGGGTATCGCCTAATACGACAAGGTGATAGGGAGATAAACGCGCGGCCGTGTCGGGTGATAAAAGATGCCCGATACGGCTCATATATATAAAAAAAGAAAGAAGCGTGTCGCTCGGCGAAAAACCTTCAGGACGATACAAAAATGGGCGACACGACTATCGTCTGACATGGCATATCAGGCAATAGTTATTAAAGGATACATTGCACGATATGCCTGTCGGGCGATACGAAACTGTTCAGTCAACAAGTCCGATAATCTATACATGTTAACACAGAACGCGTCGGGCAGCACAGACTGCCGCTCGATAGATATACCAGGCGATATCTCTGTCGGGCGATAGGTCTGTCGGGTTGTACCTCACAGAGTTCGGGACTTCCGCACGTTTCGAAGGAAAGGGGTGTCGCGCGACATGGGAGCAAAAGGCACAAAGTCCCTTGCACGATATGGGAGTATGAACACAGTAATTTAGGTGGCCCGAGACGGTAAAACTTGTTCGTATATATATAGCAAACTCAAACTCGGTTTACGGTGAAAACACGACAAGCAATCCCGGGCATGCACCGGTCGATAGGGCAATTCATTCTGAGACGGGCAGTCCATCCGTCGGCCTAAGGGTGATCAGTCCTTTGGCACGATCGTCACAGGCTCATGCCTTCTAGCAGCATCCTTTGTCATGGCTTTAGCGATACCCGAAACACTATTTTCATGATGTTGCGCATATCCCGCCGGAAGGGTTGCTTTCCGTCACGACCTTCAGAGCAAGGAAACTTGAAAATGAAAAGGGGTAACAAAAGCGGTTGAGGAGTAAAACATCAGTGGCTCGAAACTAAGGTCCCGGCCTCAGCTAGGATTACCCATCCCGTCCTAGAGAATACTTCGGTGACCACAAAACAGAGTCAGTGCATGTGACGCATGCACTGACTCGGGCCTTATTACATCCCAAAATGTTTGTAATGTTTTTCTTGCAGGAAAATAAAATGTTCTATTCTAGGAATTAAAAAGACGACTCGGGTTGCCTCCCGAAAAGCGCTGCATTTCTCGTCTTCAGCTGGACGCTCAAAGCTTCTTCATCTGGCATCTTCATCCGTGCTTCTGCGGTCATTGTCCCGTTCTTTTTGCCGGTTCGGTATTGGACGGAATCCTTCCTGATGGGTTCTTCACAATTTCATCCAATTGAGCTAGCTACTGGTCGATCTGGCGTTGGTGCGTCTTCATGTCCTCCAGTTGTACCTGCAACGAGTTCAAGACACCGGAATTTGATAACGCACTATGTGCCAGTTGATTGTTGATAGTATCTTGCTTCTTAACAAAATCAAATAACTGGCCAATCACGTCCGCCTGGCCCGTGCCCTTGCTTTGTTCTCGGTTAGGCCCTTGATACTTCCCCTGTGCTTGGAAGTTCCCTTTGTTTGATGGGAACGAAGTGTTTTTGGGGTATTGGCTTGGTCCTCCCCTTTGTTCAAAAGCCTGAGGTTGTTTGGAGGTGCCTTGCAACTGATGCGAATTTTCAGCTGCCTCCTTATTGCCATAGCTGAAACCAGGATGGTCTGGCCTTTTAAAATTCACAAAAGCCACCTTCTCAGTTTCCTCGACATCAGATTCGGTATCGCTTGATGCGTCTGGTTGGGTGTAGATGCAATTGTCTACCCCGTGTCCGCCTTCTCCACATGTTATACATTTCATTACTTTTTCGACCTGTTTCTTCCCCTTTCCGCCAGATTCCTTCAGCTACTTTACATCCGTAGATATCCTCTGGATCTGAGAAGTGATCGTTTCTTGTGCCTTGGATTCATAAGGATGCCCTTCACTAACCCTTTTAGCTTGGCCCCGGTCAGATCTGTCATAGTCAGTTCCGGCTTGCAGCTCGGCCATGTTCTTGATGATCTTCTTGGACCTACTCGGCTTTTTCCCCAGGAAGTCACTTCCGGCTGCTGCGTTTAATGAAACTCTTTCTTCGGGGGTTAGGCCATTATAGAAGGTAGTGTTCAAGAACCCTTTCTTGTAGTTGTGGTGAGGGCAGTCCCTCTGATATTCTTGGTATCGCTCCCACGCCTCGTGGAGGTTCTCATTGGGCTTTCGCATGAAATAAGTTATCCTTTGTCTGTTTCTCACTGTCTTCTCAGTTGGGTAGAACTTATTTACAAATGCATCCGCCAATGCTCCCCATCCGTTCAGATCCTGGTGGGGCAGACCTAGGTACCATGATAGATCTTTATCTTCCAAAGAAAAGATGAAGCCCTTGCAATAGATTACCTCCTGGGGAACTCCCCGCATCTTGATAGTATCACAGATGTTCTTAAAAGCATCCAAATTTTGATACAGATTGTCATTCTTAGAACTCCCCCTGAAGCTTTTGTTCTAAATCATGGAGATGACAGACGGCTTGAGTTCAAAGTTTGCGGCGTTGAATCGTGAAATGATGACAGGGCATCTGGAATTGTTGGCCTTAGTGGAGGCTAGCTCCCTTAGAGTCTTCTCTTCTTCATCTGAATCATCGATGTTGCTGCCTCCATGTTGTTCTTGATCCTGGCGTCACCTGCGTCGACGATGATGGCGATGCCAGACACGGGGGTGCCCTTCCTCGGAGTGCTTTGATTCTTGATCTTCATGTTCATCATTTCCGTCATAGCGATCATTGCCACTTGGTGGAGGAGATTCATTCCCATGCCTTCCCTGCTGATCCCCTTCAGCATGTTGTGGGTTGACACGGGGGGGCATAATGTCGATGATTGTGCTTGGTCAGAATGTTGATTGGTGTCGGAGCTCGGTGGAATAGGGATCTGTTCTTCAGAGTTCCTGAAAGTGGCATGAAAAACCAGATTAGAAAATTGAATTACTAGTCTAGGCTAAGAATAAATAGCGTCAAAAAGGAAAGAAAAGAAAAAGGGTGTTGTCAAGCTCGTTTCCCAGCTTGAGGCACAGGAGTGTAGTTAGTGGATTCGGATTCGTCAACAGTGTCGTATTTCCATGTCCCCGGTAATGGTGCCAAAAAGTTGACCAGCCTAAATCGCGCGTCCTAAAATTGGAGGCGGATTTGAGGTAGTCGAGCTTTTACATTTATAAACCCGAATCCTTCTAGGCCCCCGCAACTTTGTTTATGGGGTCGAAGTAGATATACGGGGTCGAACATAGGGACAAGGGGGGTAGTGTTGAGAACCCAGAATCGACACGCTACACTCCGGCAGGTAGAAGAGATTATAACTTCCCCAGAAGGGAAGCGTAAAGATGTCATGAACAAAACAAGAAAACTATCTCCAAGTGGAGTTACTAGAAAGATATAAGGTTTTAAGCATTTAGCAGTTTTTAGGGGTTTTCATGCAACAAAAACAGAAGGATAAACCTGGAGCTAAGGCGAGGTACGAAGGATAGAACTGCGGTAAAACAAGAGGCGGTAGAACCAATCCTACACCCCTCCTCTCGAAGCGGGAACCTCTAACAAGGCATCGGTTCCACTCTTGGGGTCACCGGACTCAAATTAGAGTGGAAAGGTTACTAAAGCAACTACATTCCGGGCACTCTCGTACTCCATAATCAGACCGAACACTAGAGCCACAACACGACTCTCGAAGTTGTTGCGACGGGAAAACACGATTCGGTAGCTAAGCAAAACGCGATCCAAAACATGCAAGCCAGAGTTCAGATATCAAACATAGCAGTCATCCAACATATTGCACCAAGCATAGAGCAACAAGTAAGTAAGCTTTTCTATTTCTATAAGCATTAAAGGTCTTAATTACAATGCATGAGTAAAGAATTAAATAACATAATTAAATATATGTGTCGCCTTCTTGATGTAGAAAGACGACAAGCTACAGTAACCATCCCGCCCGATATAGGACAGGGGCCTAGCCCGATACAGCCATGTCGGACGGCACGCTCTCTCAAGCGGCACACCACGACAGGAGACTGCATCGCTCAAGGACCTAGCCGATACGCTCAAGTCGGGCGGCACACCACGACAGGAGACTGCATCGCTCAAGGACATGGCCGATACGCTCAAGTCGGGCGGCACACCCTCTCGGGCGGCACGCATGATGAGCGGAGCGTATCGGGTTCGTTATCGTTTCGGGCATGGAGCTGTGTATCCTACTGCCAGGCACTGGTGTCGGGCACTCGTGTCACGTATCTACATCGGCCAATATCGGCTCCCAGTGTCGCCCGGTACAGTCCTAGGTGAACCAGTCCCCTCCCTCTCGGGATGAGGAAGAGCTCACCTAGTGTCGTCCGGTACGAACACTGGAACACGATACGCCTGCTCTCGCATCCTCCTCCGAAGAGCACTCGACTATCTGAAACCTGAAGTGACCAAGCTTGTCTGAACTGTCTAAGCTGTCTTTTCGGCTCCCTGTAGCTACTATTTATAGGCAGCTGGTCGTTGAGAAGATATGGCGCTTGAAGCACCACGTGTCCTCCTTACCGCCACTCAGCTGGTGTCGGCTGATGCAAGTATCGCACGGCACAAGGGTGCCGGCCGTCGGGCGTTGTGGCGAGAGGCGCCTGCCGGTGGGTGGCCGATATCGCGCGTCAGAGGGAGAAGGTGCGGTGTGCTCGGCTCCCTGTCGGGTAAGGAGGCATGTCGCCCATCGGTGCCCTCTCACGCGGCATCCTTGCGTCGCGCGTCGTCATACCGCGCAGCCCTACCGGTCAGCGTTCTCATCAGCCGTTAGGGGGCCGAGACAGACTTGGACTTATTGTCGGCCGGGATGGCCTTATTGGTGCTGAGTGGGCCAAAATAGGAGGAAAATTCTGCAAAAGAAGGAGATATTGGATTGAGAGCATTGCTTGGCTAATTATTGCAAAAATGCATATAAAAGAGAGGAAAATAGCAGAAAAGGGTAGTTTTGATAACAGAATAAAGGCCAAAAACATCACAAAATTTGGTGTTATCACCTATGATGCTTTATGAAAAAAGACATTTTTTTTGCACACTATGTTGTTTTGCACTGTTAATGACTTTCCAATATATGGTAATTTGTCTGGATATAGTGTCAAAGGATCTAAAGTGTGTCCTATATGTGAAGAGAACATTGATTCAATACGACTAAAACATGGCGGAAAGACTATATATATTGGTCATCAAAGGTTTCTTCCAAAATTCCATCCATACCGTAGGTTGCACAAAGCGTTCAATGGACGGAATGAGGAACGGAGTGCACCTAAACCTATACCAGGGGAGGTTGTTTATGAAAGAGTAAAAGACTTTGTCAATGAATTTGGTAATAGATCACAATGTACCATGGACACACAGGGTGACAAATCTTTATTCAAGAAGAAGTCAATATTTTGGGATGTTCCTTATTGGAGTTCTTTGGTAGTCAGGCATTGTATCGATGTCATGCACGTTGAGAAAAATGTTTGTGATATCGTCATTGGTACTTTGTTGAATATATCAGGTAAGACTAAAGATGGGATAAAATCCAGAATGAACCTACGTGAAATGGGAATAAGGACAAAATTAACAGAAGTAGTTAGTAGCGATCGGAGAACATACTTACCTCCTGCTTGTTACACATTGTCTAGAAAGGAGAAGAAAGCTTTTTGTGATTTCTTGGTAAATGTTAAGGTACCACAGGGTTACTCGTCCAACATTTGTAGATTGGTATAAATGAAAGATCTGAAGTTGATAGGTCTAAAATCTCATGATTGTCACACTCTAATGCAACAAATATTTCCCATGGCAGTTCGATCTATATTGTTGAAGCATGTAAGGTTTGCAATCACCAGACTTTGTTTCTTCTTCAACAGTTTGTGCAACAAAGTTATTGATCCTGAGACTTTTGATAAGTTGCAAAGAGAAGTGGTTGTTACCCTATGTCAGCTTGAGATGTATTTTCCTCCTTAGTTCTTTGATATCATGGCACATCTTGTTATCTACTTGACTAGGGAAATGAAAATGTTGGGACCAGTTTTCTTGCATTGGATGTATCCTTTTGAACGATACATGAGCATTTTTAAAGCTAATGTTTGAAACCATTATCGTCCTGAAGGGAGTATTATTGAGGGTTATGTGGTGAGAGAGGTTATGGATTTTTGCAATGACTTTCTGAGTGGTAATAATGCTCATGTTAATGACAAGAATATTTAGGAGTATTCTGGCAAAGGAATTTTAGTATCATAGATGAAAGTAATCAGTCGTGAGCTGTTGGAACAGTCTCACTTGTATATTTTACACAACATCAATGAAGTGAGTGTTTATATCGAGTAACATACCAATTTCATCAAGAAACAATATCCTCGAGCCAATTTAATGTGGATTACTAGAGAGCATAACAAGACATTTATTAGGTGGTTTGAAGATAAAGTCTTACATCAACTATCTCAAACACCAAATAATCTTGGTGAAAATATCAAATGCCTCACCATTAAACCAAAATTGAATGTTAAGTCTTATGAAGGGTTTGACATAAATGGGTTCTCATATTATACAAATTGTTAAGATGATAAGAGCGTCGTCCAAAATATGGGGTCACCCTTCAAGCATCTTCATTATTTTTTGCAAGTGCAAAGGATAAGAGTCCATGTGAAGCTAAAATGTTATATTATAGTGTCATTGAAGACATATGGGAGTTTGACTATGTAGATTTCTAAATTTTGCTCTTTAAATGTAATTGGGTTGATAACTCCAAAGGAGTTATAGTGGATCAATCGGGTTACTCATTAGTGAACTTTGAAAAGATTAAAGAGAAGGGTGAACCATTCATATTGGAAACACAGGAGAAACAAGTATTTTATATCGATGATCCTGCAAATGATAAATGGTCGGTTGTTCTTCATGGTGAAAGACAATTCATTGAAGATCATATAGATGACGAAGAGTACTATGATAAGTATGATAACTCGAGTCCACTCTCAGTTGGATTGCCAACACCACCAAATATTGAAGCTAATGATGACTTGTATGTGTGTGAAGATCACACCGAAGGAATGTTAATTGATAAAAGATCATAGTATTAGAGGCATGTTTTTATTTTTTTTATATGTTTTATTTTTCTGAATGTGAACTTTATAGTGTTTTATTATCTTCTAATTATGTTAAATGTTAAATTTTTGATTTTTTAATGACACTTTCTGATGGCTGAGCATGAGTATAATGACCGTGATGATGATTACCATGAGGGTGAGGATGTCAATGCACCGCCTCACAATGTAAGCTTTAAAATATATCCTATATTTCTATCTATATATCCATTTATACGTTATATCCTGTAAGTGTGCTTTTTTGTCAAATTTTAGGTTGATGATCCTATAGAACTTGAGACACTTCATTAGGAGCTAAAAAAATTGAAAAAGTGAGGGGCATCACTATGATGAACAAGTTACTACAAGAAAGGGGCAATGGACCCAAACTAGCTATGGATTTTGATCATGTAGAAAATCCAGTTGGAGTGAACCACAACTCATTTATTTCATATCTTGGGGTTCTTACTCATAGCCATTGTAGTCCTAATGTAGAATCTTGGCATAATTTTCCTAAGGGGAAGAAAGACTTAGTATGGAAGGAACTATGTGTCTGTTATTATTATTTGTAATTCTATTTTGCATATTACTAATTTTTAGGATACTAGTTAAATATATGAAATTTTGCAGAGTATATTTGAACTGGATAAAAGTCAACATCGTAAATGTGTGATGCAACACTGTGGGAGGGTCCTAAGGAACTATAGGACAAATCTCACCCTAGATTACATATGAGATGCTTAGAAGAGGAAGAAGTCATCCACTGAGTGATGGAACTACATGGACCCCAATGACTGGGAGGGGTTTGTTGCTAAAAGAAAAACTGATGAATTTAAGGTATTAAGTGCCACTCCCAATTTAATTAATATACATTCTTATGTATTCACCTATTCAAGATTGACCTTCAGTGTTACTAACCAAATCAATATGCTTACTAACAAGGCTATCAACGATGCTCAAAGAGCAATGTGTGCACTGAATGTGCATGACCACATGATGGGTCCAAAAGGCTATGTAGGAGTTCACCAAAGACTACAGGCTGCTGTTGCTGCTAAGTCTGCTGCTACTTAGGACATTGGGGAGTCCACTACTATTACTCATGCACCTCTGCCTTGCCATGCTGTGTGGATAGATGGGAGGCAAAATAAGCAAGGAGATATAACCAAACCCACAACTGCTGAGGCGGTTGCAAAAAAGGTAAAATTCAACTCTCAGAGCAATCGATATTGATTATTGTTATGTTTACTTACCAATTTCTATTGATGGCGATTAGTGGGAGCTTCACGAGCAGAGGAAGCAAGGCAAGTTCATCCTTGAGGACACAAGGGATGAATTGACAATTGCTCTTGGTAACCCAGAGCATCCTGAACATGTTAGGGGTGCAGGCGGTAGTGTGGACATAAAAGCGTTCTTTGGGCCGTCACAGTGCAAACATGTATCAAAAGAGGGATTTTCAAAAGTTGTGGTAACCTATTCTTTTTTTAGAATGTTATTGAAAAAGGGAATTCAATAATCAAAATCTAGCATTTCTTTTGTCCATGTATAGGTAGATGAGTTAATTGATAGGAGAGTTGAGGAAGCACTTGATAAGAGACTCCATGAAGCAATGAGAAAGTGGATGGTGTCTCATGTTGTCACTCACATAGTACCTATGGCGTGTCGCTCTTCTCCTACTGTAGAGGTGGTTGGGAGTAATCATGTAGACCCACCACCTAGCATGTCCATTCTAAGTATTTTTATGACATCGTAGCTAGTCTTTTCAAGATGATATGTTTATGTATATATGTATATAACTTACTTTATATAAATTTGTAGGGGTTGAAGCCATGTCATCTAAAAAGAAAAGAATTTATCATTGTAGAGGCAAAGGCTTACCCAACCCTTCTAGGGGACATGTTTCATGGCACTCCAATGCCAGATGCGTGTGAACCCGAGACTTGTACTCCACCATTGGAGGCATCATCCATTGCCATGTGCCCACCCAGATTCTGAAATGCTTGGTGAAGCAGAAAGTGGAGTGATATTGTTGCCTAAAATGGATGTCATCTATATTGATATTGTATTGTAAATTTACATTATGTTAATTTTTTAGCGTGTATATATATGAGTAAATTGATCTGAAATTATATATATAGGTCAAAAGTAAGAAACCCGCTACAGCTCGGCCTCCACCTCCACCTCCTCCTAAAGTACCTAGTTGGCTTCCAAGGGACCTATACGACTCATTAGGTCCTAACTGTAGGGGTATGGCAGTATGGATAGGCGAACATAACCCAAATTGTCCTATAAATGTTTCTATTTCGATGGATGTTGCAGGTGAATCATACAATAACAATCTAATTATACAAGATATTTTGGAGTTGTTTCATTATGATTGGTTGAATACATCTATGATAGAGCTATGGATATGGTGATATCTTGTTTATATATCCATATACCTTGTTTTATATACGATGATCTGGTTTCTTATATATTAAATGCATACGTAATATATGTTTTGCAACCACTTACACACGATATGTAAAGATTTTTCATTTCTCCATGTGGGATTTCTAATTCCATCTTTGATAAGTCGAGTAGATAAAGAGCCTTCATCAGTTTCCTCATACTAATCTGTCACTTTTAAATATTTTGGTAAAAAAAGAAGACACTGATAATAACTCCATTCAATGTTGAGTAAGTTTACTTTGCTTATAATTTGCACTTCAAAAAATTACATTTTATTGTGGATTTTGAGTTATTATTTTTTAACTTTATTACCTCTAGTGCTAAGCATTGGGAGTTACTAGTTATTGTCCCCAAGACATGGATTGTTTATTATCTAGATCCTTTGAGGAAGGAACTAGACTCATTATATGGACACGTAATGAAAAGGCCATTATTCACGTGAGAAATCTTTCACATTTTATATTCCTTAACATATATTAGTACATTAATATTTACCAATTTAATGTGTTACATTAATATGTAGGGCTTTAAAATAGTTCAAAAAAGCTGGAGGATTCATGTCAAAGACAAAGAAATCGTTACTTTGGGAGAATGTGAAAGTAATTTCCTGACTCCAATGTATATATAATTTATGTGAACTATGCTTGTTTGTATTTGTTAACATGTTTTTATCTTTCAATTTATAGTGTAGCTTGTTAACATTTTTTATTTTTCAATTTATAGTGTGCTACAAAAAACAACAGCTGGGCATGTGCATACTACGTGATGTGATATATGGACCTAATTATCAAACATGCTATAATGGAAATCGATACCATACAATAGGTATTATTGTAGTCTCATTAGATAATATGAAATATATCAATCTTATTATATATTAATTATATATATACGTCATTCTCTTTGTAGGTGTTTAAAACTGACTTCACAATAGGTGAAAAGTTATTAGATGTACATACTCCCTATATGATGGAAGAATTAGATGATGTAAGAGAACATTGGGCAAAATCCTTACAAGTAGTGGGAATTTTTTATTATCATTGGAATACTGATGGCGATGATGACAAGGATGATAATAACAACAATAAAGAATGATATTTCTAAACTTTGTTGTCATAATTATTTCTATATTTTATGACATGTTAAACTTTCAAAGACACACTTATATGTACATGTCTAAATGAATTTTTTTGAATTGTCTTATTATACATATGTGTGAATGTGAAAACGAATACATGAATTTTCTACATGTGTCTGAATGTGAAAAGAGATGAATGAATGGAACTGTAGGTTGCTACATGTGTGTGAATATGAAATGGAGGAATTGGAACTACAGGTTTCTACATGTGTGTGATGAATCATAAATAATAAAGTGTTGTCCATCCTTATTAATTTTGTAGGTTTGTGGCCTGCTGTTGGCTGAAATCAATGGATGTTGTAAACCTAAAGTTCAGAACTGAACTATAGGTATTGCATCCTATTGACCAGCCAGACAGTAGACCTGTAAGATGATAAGAAAAAAAATCAAAATGTAGTCATCGGTTAACTAAAGAAACCGACAACAAAAACTTAACTCATCAGTGATTAATAGATAACTGACATCTTTATCACTGATGATGTCGGTTACTGTTTGGTTAATTTATAAACCGTCAATAATTTTAGGTCAATGGAGTCATTTTTAGTTGCTAACCAACACCTATGGTCTAACTTGGGGCCATTTTTTTTGTTTGGGATGGGATGTGGCATCTGTTTTGACTTGAAAATGGATGCCTATGGTCCCCCTACTGGTGCATTTTTTTGGTTTGTAATAGGGGGACGAATTTGTGTCTTCGGTTATGAAGCCGATGCTGAAGGTGTCTACATTTAGTGTCACCCACTTGGGTGTCGCTTGGAAACTGACTTCTAAAGTCATATTTAAACAACCTAAAGGTGATATATGTACTAGTAGATGTTGTTGAGCCTTATTATAAGGCATGTAAAGATAATTAAGATCTTGTAGGGAATAGTATGATGGTCTTAATGACCTTTGGGCATGGTTGAACCCTAAATGAGGTGTAATCCTCTTATGTTGATAAGGGTTGATACCCTATGATATTGTAACACCCCTGACCTGGGTTATGGCTTAACCCTAGGATTTTTGCTTAATTAAGTTACTTACAAACTGGTTCTAATCTTTTAAAAAAGTAATTAAGGCTTCTTGTGATGTTTATTGCCAAGTATGAGCTTAATTGCAAACTATTTGTACATTAATTGATAATCTGAGTGAAATGTGCAATTTACCCAAGATGAGGGGTTACATTACAAAATGTCACATGTGTAATGTGTTTTAAGTGTTTTTGTATCATAAGAAAGAGAGTGATGCTAAGTGGTGGCTTGTGGAAAGCCTAAATCCCAAGTTATAACTTGTTTGAACAAAGCTAGTACTTTGTGCACCAATTTTGGTACAATTTGTAATTTACCCAATGTATGGGGTTGAAATGCAAAAATACCACCTCTACAGTGTCCCTACTCCCTCTATGTATCTTTTAGGGGAAATAGAAATATGGATACATTATATATGAATCATCTTTGAATGATGATACTCTGGGTGATGAATAAACGAAGGAAGAATTAAAGGTAAAGTTTTACATATGTGTTGTATCGAGTTATGGACTTGATATAGGAGTCCTATCAGCCAAGAAGCCATAGTACAAGCCTTCTATCAGTTTGTTGAGCCTTGGAAAAGGCCATGATGGGCAGAGCACCTCAAGGAGTTGGTCCATGATGGGTTGCAAAGCCCTTGCATAAAGTGTTTTTGTTTGCCTTGTTGATGAGATAAAGATGAGAAAACTTATCCAAGAAGATAAAGGATGGTCGAGATATTATCTTTATCTTATCCTCAAGACTCTTTCATGGCAAGATATACATGTGTGAATGCATGGCCACATGTCAACCATGCATGGCCACATATCATCTAGTAGCATGAGGTGAAGACACCTCTTATACACTTTATCTCATGAAACCATGTATATATACTTCACCTTTAACCAACTTATGAAAGTTTACGATCCTCACAAACCATATCCCTTGGAGATATCATGCAAAGTCCCTTAGGTATCATGAAAAGTAGCTCAAGGAGCAAGGAGAGCTCGAGCACCAAGCTTTAGGTAAGGCGTTGTTCATCTTCAACCTTGGTTGAAGTAGGATATCGGGTTATGAATATTCCTTTCTTTCCTTCTTCACCAAGTGCTTAACTATGATGATTTCTTGTCTATGGAGGAGTTGTGAACGAACCCTAGACCTTGGAGAAGTTCATCTTCAACCTTAGGATGTGAAGCTTTGGAGCTTGGAGCTTTGAAGTTGTTCATAAAGCGGGTTATATAACTTGAACTCAATCATATTATTATTTGTCACCTAACTTGCTATACTTAATGATCTACTTTTAAATTCCGAGATATTCTTCAATAGTTGAAGAAATTATGAGTTCTAGTAGTTGTTTAGACATGTTGTCATGGACTATAATAGTCACAATGAAGTTCTAGAGCTTGAAGAAGATGGTATCACTTTATAAATTGATATCGAGTTGAAGCACACAAACAAGTAATTCATACCCGATATGGTAATATCTATGTATCACTTGCACGATATGCTTGTGAGATTATATCTCCTTGCATGATATGGAGATGAAGTTCATACCTTGGAACACGATATGGTGTTAACCATAATTCCCTTTGCATGATATAGACTCCATGCACGATATAGGAACAAGGGTATATTTGTAAGTCGATATGAAACCCTAGTTTGGATAACCTGATATGAGTGAGAATAACAAATGCTCCTTGCAGGATATGATCATGTAATAAACCTCAGGTACACTATACCCTAAAGCACACATCTGGTGCACGATATAATTGATTGAGTATACACTTATGCATAATAGAAGACATGAATTAAAATACAAGGTGTAACCCGATATGGTTGAAATATCTCAACCCAATATGAAACCCAAGATGAGGTTAACCCAATATGGAAATAGATGATAGCTCATCCACAATATGAGCCATGCCCTTTGCATGATATGGGAGATACCCACTTACCTCTTATACATTATACAAGTCTAAGACTACACCTCTTGCACAATAGAGGGATAGTAAACACTCTAAACAATATAGAGTTGGATAACCCTAGGTGATGGGTAAGCTGATACAAGTGGTGAGTGATACCACATGGACGATATGAATGATATCCCTTGATTGATATGAATAGAAACTACTCCTATCTTGTAAATGTTATGAGGTTCAATTCATACTTCATGCACGATATGGCATAATTTACCCAATCTGGTAGAAAACCCTAGATGATGGATTGAAACCCGATATACATTACCCTTTGTGTAATGGATTGTGGTATGAGAATTCAATAAGACACCTAGCTTGTCAAGTAACTATATGATAAGGTTGATCCTTGAAGGAATGAAGGGGTTATGATTCTAAGGGTCTACCTAACATGGTAACCTGATATGTTACCCGACATGGATACCCGATATGATAATCCTGAATAGAAACTGATATGGTATCTTGTATATATATTATTCAAATGGTACATGATGAGGCATATGCTCTATGCCTGATATGGTGCAAACCTTGTGCACAATATGGTACCAAGCACATAGCCTATACCCGATATGGGGTCAAGCACCAAGCTCATACCCCATATGGAGTTATCTTGAGTTGATAAGAACTAAGTGATAGTCAATTTGATATGGGTACACAATATGATGATTAGGGGATACACCATAAAACATGACATGGTGATTTGATTATACCTCATGCCTGATATGGATACACCACATGAAATAGGAATGTATCTTAAAGCATAATATGTTAACATACACACATTTTGATACCTAATGTGGAAGGGACACTTCAATCATATGTGATTGATTGAGTGGCATATGTTGCAGATTGTTAATTGCAATATAAAATATGATGTGAATTGTTAATGATGAACCAATATTCCTCATCAGTAGTATTGAACCAAAAGTATGATGTAATCAATATCCTGGTAAGGATGAGAGAGAAACTCATACTTTGTGTTGATAATCATTTAATGATAAATGATGAGAATAAATAAGTATGATTGAATACTTATGATAGCAATGTATGCTCCTAGATGGGTGGAGTAATGAATTAGGGTTTGGATTAATAATATGAACTTGCAACCCTATTCAGCTACAAAGGGAAAGCCTAGCCCCAATAATGGCCTTATGAGCCATGTGTATAATTGTTACCTAGTGAGAGGTGACTAGATGTTTAATGGCCTTGTGAGCCATGTGTATAGTTGTTACCTAGTGAGAGGTGATAAGATGTTTAATGGCCTTATGAGACATGTGTATAGTTGTTACCTAGTGAGAGGTGACAAGATGTTTAATGGCCTTGTGAGCCATTTGTATAGTTGTTACCTAGTGAGAGGTGAGAAGATGTTTAATGAGCCTTGTGAGCCATGTGTATAGTTGTTTCCTAGTGAGAGGTGACAAGATACATAATCAAACCATGTGAACTATGTGAAATACTTGTCCAACAAGTGTGATAAATACCTTGGTCTAAGGACCTAAAGGTAATGGTTACGTATTACAGAGGTAACAATGTTGTGTGGTGATCTAAGGGTTTGAATACCCAGATCCAATAATCATGATGATGATGATGTGAAGGGATGAGAATTGCCAGTAATGTGATAAGGGACTGAGATCCCAAGTGTTATGCATCTAAATGTGTTCCTAATATTTGAAAAGTACTCGATAAATGTATTACAACTTTCTTTGTAGAATTTTATTATGATTGATTCTTATAACTTGTTTGATGCTAAAAGAATATTTTAATGCACTTAATATATCACTAGAAACCAGAAAATGTTACCCTGACCATAGATCCATCAACATCAGAATTTGTTGAATGGTGAAATGGGTTCCCCGCGACATAACCTGGAGTGCATATTTTTGAATATGTGGGTGTGTAAGTATAAATGGACGACCATGTGTGAGTCGATCCCCTTACAAACTCTAAATAAATATCTCAATGAAGCATAGTTAAGTGGCCCATGGCTCAGAGTATGGCTATATGTCATGACTCAATAATTTCATAATTGAGGACGGTTGTTAGTAGATGTTCCCCTAAGAGAGTGCAGTTGACACTGCAACTCTGACCATAGATGCATGTATACCCTAGCATGTTCTATTGTTGATTGACACGACATGTCACTATCAGTGGTCTCGTAATGATCGAGACATCTGAGGTCATGGCAACCGGCTCTCCCATTGACTTTGTATGGTACCAACTTGTGAGAAGTTTGTGGTCGGTTGGAGATGAATGTGGTATACTTCATCTCCTTAGGGCATAAGTGTGATTGTAAAATATGTTCAGTCGTGTAGCATATTTTCTTAAGGATCGAATATGGAAAACATTGTTTGATGCGTAATTCAGTTATACATCTTAGCTTGATAGATGTTGTTTATGTTCCTTTACATTCCTTGTAAAGTAGATTGATGGTTTATTATTCTACCATGGGTACATGCATCTTTTTCTTAAGCAAAGAGATTAGTTTATCATGTTCTTACAATGAATAATCCTGCTTGTTAATATAAAAGAACCCATGCTCAGTTTTATAATATTTATCTACAATAATAATATGGTCGGTGGAGAGTATATCTCTCGCTGGGACAATTATCTCACCCTGTGGGATCCACAATTTTTAGGTGGATGAGCACAAAGTGTTGGAGACCTTTTTGCAGAGGAGGAACAACAGCTGGGGCAGCAGTAACAACTCAGGTTGAGTGTACTGTCTATCATATCTTGTAGATAGAAGTCCTATGTGTCATCTCTATACTCTCAGGTCCTTGGAGTCGGTTCGTAATGGTTTCATGAACAATATGAGATTTTGTCTTTTAAGCATCAAGGCTTTATGTTTCTCCAGTATGTGTTTCGATAGAGCAACTGTTATATGGCATCCTCAAGATGAGATGTAACAATGTTGTACAGTGTAAATCATGATATGTATAAGTTTTGGATCTTTCAGTAAGAGTTATCTAGAAGAGGAACTTCTTGCAAAATGGTTTTTAATTTTATTGATTTTTTTGCTAATCCGTTGTTTATTATTATTCTGCATAATTAGTAACGATTTGGTTGTCGGTTTGATGACGGGCGTTACAAGTTTGGTATCAGAGATTAAAGTTCACCGAGTCTACAAAGATGTAGGACTAAGGTGTTGAGTGTACTCTGGTGTCATCCAGTATACCCTATAATGACTTGTTCTTATGCAGAAGAAAGGGTGAAGTTTAAAAATGACTAGAGAATACGAGGAACACATTGCTGAGAGCAATGTTGTTACACCAAGAAAAGGTGTAAGGGATTAGGCAAGAGAAGAACAAGTGCTTGTGAATTCCCATCTTGACCCAATCATGATAGAGAATCCTGCTTTTTATACTCTTGTTGGACGGGTTTGGACAACAGTGATGTATACAGTAGACTGTATACTAGCATTACAACCTAGGTTACATGTCCTTAATGCAGAAACTTTGGGCTTTAAAAGGGGTCCTGAATGACATAGTTGTGTTGAAATAGTGGAAATGTGGGAAAGATTAACATATGGAAAGAGAATAGACTTTGCCATAAGTGTAGACAGATAGTACATTTGTGATGATAATGCCCAAGGAGGGGCAATAAGCTGAGAATTAAGGAAAAGTCTCTAAAATTCTAGAGACATTTGCCTAGTTGTTCTAAAAAGCCAAAGTTTTGGTGCCACCAGTATAATAAATGTCTAGTGCACCGGAGCAGTAGTCACTAGGTAAAGGCAAAGGTTCTAACCTTCCACCTGTAAGAACTTCTGACTTAGTTTCTACATCGGTAATAAGACTGATAAGACCAAGTATGCGGACAAAACATGTTATAGATACAGACATGTTGAGCATACTAGACTCTTTTGTATAAAAAGAAGGGAGGAAATGACCCAAAAACTAAGGTAGAGTCGGTAGGGCTTATGAAAGGTACAACCCAATAGTGTAAAAAGGAAAAAGCAACAACATGAAACAACTGGACTCTAAGTGTTGAGTCAACCTGAAGTGGTAGATGACCGCGAGAGGTAACAGTCAGATAGAGCTTTTTCATTTTAATATGCTTTCTCTTGATTTTATCTGATAATCATAAGAGGGATTGTTGTTATTGACTTCCCTATTGATTTCTCTATGCGAACACAGGGAAGAAATGATGAGAAATAGAATTTATATTCTGTTCAATATTCCTTTAAATGCTTTATAATTGCTCTTATTTGTGTGAAAGAGGATGAGGTGTAGAGGTGATGCCTGGAGAAAATCCAGGGATACTAAGTTTTATGTTTTTGATGATGTGAAAAGTAAGGAATATGATATTAAACAAAGTGCATACCATCTAATCTCATTACTTGTATACCATGGCCAGGTATTCAAATATTGAAGATAAGGTGAGCATGGAACTCTTAGATTGTTATCTTTTTTATTACTCTGGTCAAGTAGTCATTTTGAGACAATCTAGTGAGCATAATGAAATTAGAAATATGGCATGGATATTTTTATCACATCCTAAGTGCAATAAAATGGAATCTGAGATGATCTCATATCAGTTTGTGTGTATGAGGAAGCAAAAAGTATAATCCTCATGATATGAGAAAGGGAACCAGTGATATGATCCTTGTATGATAAAGTCTGTGTGAATAGTAAAGATCTTTTCCATAAAGTGGAAATGGGAAATGTGATAAAATCACAAAATGTTCATAACATGTTATACAATAACAAAGAAAGGAATGATGAAATTAAATCATCCATACATATCCTATGCAAATGGCAAGGAACCTAGAATGAAACAAAAGTAAATGACTCATGAACAGTTGAAAGTACATGTAATAATCTTAGGAGATGATAATGTATCCTCCTTGATGAACAACTTTGGGTAATGATGGAGTAATAAAAGGAATATGTTTCTTTGTGGTTTTTCCTTTCAGGGACATGGCAATCAAGTGAGTCTTATGACACTTGATGTGCATGAGTTAGAAGCATTCAATTGATGGATACTTAGAAAAATATCAATCCGTCTTGAACTTTGGTTCCAAGGTAAAGATATGTGTAATAGGTAATGTCCCAAGATGAAAGAAAGATTCTTTTGTATGTTTTGCTTTGGTATTAACAATAGAGAGATGGAAATGATGAGGTTGTGATGTGTTTTTGACACATGTGAAGGATACCAAGGTAAGGAATTCTGGTATCCAAGATGTGCTAGGAGGAATGGGAAAGTGAGAATTAGACTCCTGATAAGATGAATAATGATCTGTTACCTAGAAAGGGCCAACCTTGAGATAGCTATAATATGAAGATCGTATGTTAGGGGTTTATGATCTGCATAAACATAACATCGATAAGGATGTATTAATTGAAGGAACAATTGTAGAATCATTTTAAGAAAAAGCTTATCAAGCTAAAAATAATTCTTTAGAATATCCCTATCTAAGATCTGTTGAGGCATCTTATATATAACATCTAGAGATACTTTTGTGATAAGTTCTTCTTTAATAAGTGAATTGTCCTTATGACAAGAGAATGTACAACTAGGAAGATAGTTGGTACAAGCCATAAGAAATTCATGTGTTGTGTCAACAGATTAGAGTGGCACAAAAGATGTATGATAAGACTGGTAAGTCCCAAGTGGGTGACAGAACGTAACTATAATCTCTCCATGAAAGAGAAATGCTAAAACCAAGTAAGGTTTGACACCTGAATTATCTAAAGTATGAATAGCATTTCTTTGACTTAGAAAGTGTTACTTAACACAAAATTGACTCCGTAGTCAGTAATGGATAGGACAACTGAGTATGTGTCATGTGTGACATATCTTATGATAATCCTATATGAAAGTCCTTTGTGCTGGTTAAAGTTCTTTGACATCTCCATGACATCAAGATGTTATGTGGAGACTTGATGATATGATGCATGAACAACAATTATCTTCCTTCATATGGGATTTCAGGAACAAAATCCTTGTTAGGGGTTTATAATTGTAACACTCCTGACCTGGGTTATGGCTTAACCCTAGGAGTTTTTCTTAAGTAAGTTACTTAAAAACTGATTCTAATCTTTTTAAAAAGTAATTAAGGCTTCGTGTGAAGTTTATTGCCAAGTTTGCGCTTAATTGCAAACTATTTGTGCATTAACTGATAGTCTGAGTGAAATGTGCAATTTACCCAAGATGAGGGTTTTAATTACAAAATGTCACATGTGGAATGTTTTCTAAGTGTTTTAGTATCATAATAAAGAGAGTGATGCTAAGTGGTGGCTTGTGGAAATCCTAAATCCCAAGTTATAACTTGTTTGAACAAAGTTAGTACTTTGTGCACCAATTTTTGTACAATTTGTAATTTACCCAATGTATGGGGTTTAAATGCAAAAATACCACCTCTAGAGTGTCCCTACTCCCTCTATGTATATTTTATGGGAAAGAGAAATATTTATATGTTATGTTTGAATTATCTTTGAATGATGATACTCTAGGTGATGAATAAACCAAGGAAGAATTAAAGTAAAGATTTAAATATGTGTTGTATCGAGTTATGGACTTGATATAGGAGTCCTATTGGCCAAGAAACCATAGTAGAAGCCTTCTATCGGTTTGTTGAGCCTTGCGAAAGGCCATGATGGGAAGAGGACCTCAAGGAGGTGGTCCATGACGGGTTGCAAAGCCCTTGCATAAAGTGTATCGGGTTGCCTTGTTGATGATATAAAGACGAGGAAACTTATCCAAGAAGATAAAGGATGGTCGAGATATTATATTTGGATTATCCTCAAGACTCTTACATGAAAATATATAGATGTTTGCATGCATGGCTACATGTCAACCATGCATGGCCACATGTCATCTAGTAGCATGAGGTGAAGACACCTCTTATACACTTTATCTCATAAAACCAAGTATATAAACTTCACCTTTCACCAACTTATGAAAGTTTACAATCCTCACAAACCATATCCCTTGGATATATCATGCAAAGTCCGTTAGGTATTGTGAAAAGTAGCTCAAGGAGGAAGGAGATCTCGAGCACCTAGATTTAGGTAAGGATTTGGTCATCTTCAACCTTGGTTGAAGTAGGATATCAGGTTATGAATATTCCTTTCTTTCCTTCTTCACCAAGTGCTTAACTATGGTGATTTCTTGTCTATGGAGGAGTTGAGAATGAGCCATGGACCTTGGAGAATTTAGTACTTGAATCTTTGGATCTTTGAAGTTGTTCATAAGGCAGGTTATATAACTTGAACTCAATCAAATTATTATTTGTCACCTAACTTGCTATACTTAATGATCTACTTTTAAATTCTGAGATATTCTTGAATAGTTGATGAAATTATGAGTTCTAGTAGTGGTTTAGACCTGTTTCCATGGACTATAATAGTCAAAACAAGTTCTAGAGCTTCAAGAAGATGGTATCACTTTATAAATTCATATCGGGTTCAAGCACACAAACAAGTAGCTCATACCCGATATGGTAATATACATGTATCACTTGCACGATATGCTTGTGAGATTAGGTCTCCTTGCATGATATGGAGATGAATTTCATACCTTAGAAAACGATATGGTGTTAACCATAATGCCCTTTGCACGATATAGACTCCATGCAGGATATAGGAACAAGGGTATACTTGTAAGTCGATATGAAACCCTAGTTTGGGTAACCCAAAATGAATGAGAATAGGAAGTGCTCCTTGCACGATATGATCATGTAATACACCTCTGGTACACTATACCTTGAAACACACATCTGGTGCATGATATGAATGATTGAGTATACACTTATGCATAATAGAAGACATGAATTAAAATACAAGGTGTAACCTGATATGGTTGAAATATCTCAACCGGATATGAAACCCAAGATGGGGTTAACCCGATATGGAAATAGATGATATCTCATACATGATGCGAGCCATTCCTTTAGCACAATATGGGAGATACCCACTTACCTCTTATACATGATACAAGTCTAAGACTACACCTCTTGCACAATAGAAAGATAGTGAATACTCTAAACAATATAGAGTTGGATAACCCTAGGTGATGGGTAAGTCGATACAAGTGGTGAGTGATACCACATGGATGATATGAATGATATACATTGATTGATAGGAATAGAACCTACTCCTATCTTGTGAACGATATGAGGTTTAATTCATACTTCATGCATGATATGACATAATTTACCCAATCTAGTCAAAAACCCTAGATGATGGATTGAAACCCAATATACCCTACCCTTTGTGTAATGGATTATGGTATGAGAATTCAATAAGACACTTAGCTTGTCAAGTAACTATATGATAAGGTTGATCCTTGAAGGAATGAATGGGTTATGAGTCTAAGGGTCTACCTAACATGGTAACCTGATATGTTACCCGACATGGATACCTGATATGATAATCCTGAATGGAAACATATATGGTATCTTGTAAATATATTATTCAAATGGTACATGATGAGGCATATGCTCTATGCCCGATATGGTGCACACCTTGTGCATGATATGGTACCAAGCACATAGCTTATACCTGATATGGGGTCAAGCACCTAGCTCATACCCCATATGGAGTTATCTTGAGTTGATAAGAACTAAGTGATAGTCAATTTGATTTGGGTACACAATATGATGATTAGGGGATACACCCTAAAACATGACATGGTGATTTGATTATACCACATGCCCGATATGGATACACCACATGAAATAGGAATGTATCTTAAAGCATACTATTTTAACATACACACATTTTGATACCCAATGTGGAAGGGACACTTCAAACATATGTGATTAATTGAGTGACATATGTTGTAGATTGTGTTAATTGCAATATAAAAGATGATGTGAATTGTTAATGATGAACCAATATTCCTCATCAGGATTACTGAACCAAAAGTATGATGTAATAAATATCCCGGTAAGGATGAGAGAGAAACTCAGACTTTGTGTTGATAATCATGTAATGATAAATGATGAGAATAAATTAGTATGATTGAATACTTATGATATAAATGTATGCTCCTATATGGGTCGAACAATGAATTAGGGTTTGGATTAATAATATGAACTTGAAACCCTATTTGGCTATAAAGGGAAATTGTAATCCTAATAATGGCCTTGTGAGCCATGTGTATAGTTGTTACCTAGTGAGAGGTGATAAGATGTTTAATGGCCTTGTGAGCCATGTGCATAGTTGTTACCTAGTGAGAGGTGACAAGATGTTTAATGGACTTGTGAGCCATGTGTATAGTTGTTACCTAGTGAGAGGTAATAATATGAACTTGAAACCCTATTTGGCTACAAAGGGAAACTGTAATCCTAATAATGGCCTTGTGAGCCATGTGTATAGTTGTTACCTAGTGAGAGGTGACAAGATGTTTAATGGCCTTGTGAGCCATGTGTATAGTTGTTACCTAGTGAGAGGTGACAAGATGTTTAATGGACTTGTGAGCCATGTGTATAGTTGTTACCTAGTGAGAGGTGACAAGATGTTTGGATTAATAATATGAACTTGAAACCCTATTTGGCTACAAAGGGAAACTGTAATCCTAATAATGGCCTTGTGAGCCATGTGTATTGTTGTTACCTAGTGCGAGGTGACAAGATGTTTAATGGCCTTGTGAGCCATGTGTATAGTTGTTACCTAGTGAGAGGTGACAAGATGTTTAATGGACTTGTGAGCCATGTGTATAGTTGTTACCTAGTGAGAGGTGACAAGATGTTTAATGGCCTTGTGAGCCATGTGTATAGTTGTTACCTAGTGAGAGGTGAGAAGATGTTTAATGGGACTTGTGAGCCATGTGCATAGTTGTTGCCTAGTAAGAGGTGACAAGATACTTAATCAAACCATGTGAACTATGTGAAATACTTGTGCAACAAGTGTGATGAATACCTTGGTCTGAGGACCTAGAGGTAATGGTTACCTGTTACAGAGGTAACAATGTTGTGTGGTGATCTTAGGGTTTGAATACCCAGATCCAATAATCATGATGATGATGATGTGAAGGGATGTGAATTCCCAGTAATGTAATAAGGGACTGAGATCCTAAGTGTTATGCATCTAAATGTGTTCCTAAGATTTGAAAAGTACTCGATAAATGTATTATAGCTTTCTTTGTAGCATTTGATTATGATTGATGCTTATAACTTGTTTGATGCTAAAAGAATACTATAATGCACTTAATATATCACAAGAAACCATAAAATGTTGCCCTGACCATAGATCCATCAACGTCAAAATTTGTTGAATGGTGAAATGGGTTCCCCGCGGCATAACCCAAGGTGCATATTTTGAATATGTGGGGGCGTAAGTATTAACAGACAGCCATGTGTGAGCCAATCCCCTTACAAACTCTAAATAAATGTCTCAATGGAGCACAGTGAATTGGCCCATGGCTCAGAGTATGGCTATATGCCATGACTCAGTAATTTCATAACTGGGGACGGTTGTTAGTAGATGTTTCTCCTAAGAGAGTGCAGTTGACACTGAGCTCTGAGCATAGATGCCTGTATACCCTGGCACACTCTTTTGCAGATTGACACAAGATGTCATTACCAGTGGTCTCGTACTGACCGAGACAGCTGAGATCATGGCAACTAGCTCTCCCATTGACCTTGTATGGTATCGACATGTGAGAAGTCTGTTGTCGGTTGGAGATGAACGGGGCATACTTCATCTCCTCAGTGCATAAGTGTGATTGTAAAATATGTTCAGCCATGTAGCATATTTCTTTAACGATCAAATATAGAAAACATTGTTTGATGTGTAATTCAGTTATACATCTTAGCTTGATAGATGTTGTTTATGTTCCTTTACATTCCTTGTAAAGTAGATAGATGGTTTATTATTCTAACATGGGTAGATGCATCTTTTTCTTAAGCAAAGACATTACTTTATCCTGTTTTTACAATTAATATTCCTGCCTATTAATATAAAAGAACCCCTGCATAGTTTTATAATATTTATCTGCAATAATAATATGGTCAGTGGAGAGTTATATCTCTCACTGGGACAATTGTCTCACCCCATGGGATCTAAAATTTTTAGGTGGACGAGCACAAAGTGGTGGAGACCTTTTTGCAGAGGAGGAACAATAGCTGGGGCAGTAGTAACATCTCAAGTTGAGTGTATTGTCTATCGTATCTTATAGATAGAAGTCCTATGTGTCATCTCTGTACTCTCGGGTCCTTGGAGTCAGTTCATAATGGCTTCATGAACAATCTGAGATTTTTGCTTTTAAGCCTCAATGTTTTATGTTGCTCCAGTATGTGTTTTGATAGAGCAACTGTTATATGTTGTCTTCAGAGATGTATCAATGTTGTACAATGTAAATCATGATATGTATAAGTTTTGGATCTTTCAGTAAGAGTTATCTAGAAGAGGACCTTCTTGCAAAATGGTTTTTAATTTTATTGATTTTTTTGCTAATATGTTTTTTATGATTATTCCGCATAATTAGTAATGATTTGGTTGTCTATTTGATTATGGTCATTACAAATATTGTGAAAAGGATTTATATCTTGTGATAGTATAATTACTAGTGTAGTCTCATGAATGGCAAGTGAATAGTACCATGTGATGATGAGATGAGAAATTATGTTTCACGTGTTTTATATCTATTGAAGTTGTGATATTTATATGCTTTCTAGATGTGAAGTGGGGTTTGTATGTCCACTTATTTGATGAAACCTTAATTCACCCAATTGGCATAAATAATCAAGTGCAACTCTAATCATGTAGTGCACTATGTCGTAGAGCCATCTTCACTGTCAGAACTTACTGGATGGTGAAATGAGTATTCCTATGGGAAACTCAGAGTGCATATTGTTGAGTATGTGGAGGTGACAAGTTGAGGATATATCCTTGTCATCTACAATGCAGGTTATGGAGGATGGCTATGGTCATGCCTTAGACAGTTGATGTGATTGAGGACAACTGTGGTTGTACCTCAGATTAGAGGGTTTTGTATAGCCTGGTTTCTAGTGACGTGACCTATACCAAGGGTGGACTAGTGGTTAGCAACTTGACTATATGTCATTGTAGTGGCAACTTTAATTGATATGTGAATGCCTTTTTACTTGTACTGACCGAGGGGAAGAGATCTTAGGATAGTACCACTCCTAGATCTTGTACGGAACCTAATAGCCCTTCACAGGGGTCGGTTGGACTTTGAATGGTATGATTCAAATTCCCCAAGGTGTAATAAAAGATATAAGATAGTCGTCTAGCATTTCAATTTAGTTTTATACACAGCGTTACATATTAGATGATAACCCTTGTTTGCTTTCTTTTCACTAAGATCATGTATAGTACAATAAGAGATGATAGATATGCCTATATTGTAGTTATGCTCATGTTGTAAACATGCTTATGTTGTCAAATATACTGACAATGATGGTTAAGATGATGCTTGTAGCTATGTTTAATATTGCTAGCCATGCCTATGTAATTAGAAATGCTTAAACTGCTAATCATGCCTATGTAGTTCATTGTGCTATGATGTTAGTTCTGCTTATGATATAGATTTGTTCCCCTTATTTGAGATTCCAATATTGATAGCCATGTTATGTTACTAGACATATTCATGATGTTAGGGATGCTTATGCTTATATTTCTAGCTATGCCTTTGTAACTAGAGATGCATACACTGCTAATCATGCTTATCCAGATATTTGTTCTTATGTTGTAGCTCTTCTAGTGATGTTGATATATTCAACCTGTTAGACGTGCTGATGTTGTTAGTTATGCATATGATACTAAACTTATTCATGATGTTAGAGATTCTTATGCTACTAGACTCCTTATCTTGTTAATAGGGATATGAGAATAGTCTGGCTAACAAAGATAGTTATTATCTTCTCCTTTATGTATTTTGTTAATCATCAGTGTTGTTGAGCTTATTTGTTATATATGATTAAACTGCTTAAACTGCCTCATTACCTAAAAATGTTGGAATCAATAAATGTTGTTGGAGGTTATATCTCTTGCTGGGACATGGGTCTCACCCTTATGGTTTGCCACATCTTTTCAGGTAATTGACAGTGATGACAACAAAACTGTGGAAGTAAAGAAGAACTATAGTAATGAATCTTTGAGAAAGTTGATTAGATTTCTAGTGTATCCTAGAGTCATCCTTGTACTCTCGGGTCTAGGAAGGAAAAATTTGTGTATGGTGTTTCAAATGAGTCAAAATTTTGTAACCATGTTAATGCTTATTTGTGTGGCATATAAGAATATTGTTCTTCTGTGTATATATTTTGTGGATAAGGCGATAGAACTATTTGTATCAAATTCTTGACATAGTATGGATACAAAAAGATGTTGGGATCTTATGAAAATGTTTCTGAGCGAGTGTTGATGTTTAAATCGGTTTTAATTTACCCATTTTTTTCGTATGTGATTAATTAGTGATCGATTGTGTATTATGTTTTGAGTAATCTCGTTTAGTGTAATGGGTTCTCACAAGTCGGTATCAGAGCTTTAGGTTCACTGAGTCTACAGGGACACTATGACATAGGACTAGGATGATGTCAAAATTAGGAATATGGCATAAAATATGGTGCATACTTCCAAATCTCAGTATTTGGGTGCCCTGGCCAGGTATCCAATTATTGAAGAAAGGTAAGTATGAAACTCTTAGATTGTTATCTTTCTGATTACTCTGATCAAGTATTTATTTTGAGACAATCCAAAGAGCATAATAAATAAGAAATCATGGTATTATTATCTCAATCCTACCTTAAAGAAGATGAGGATTGCATCATAATCTATCAAAACTTGAATGTTTGGTAACTATAAGGGAAAGATACAACACCATGAAATCTAAATCAAAATACAAATAATAAAAAGAGGAGTTCTTGAAGATGTGATTCAATAAGATAATAAAGTAAAAGACAGATAAGTCTATGCTTATAAAGTGAATCAAGGTATCAAATCCACATAAGATGGAGAGAACTCCTATAACAAGTACAAAATGAGAAGATGATTGGGAACAATGACAAAGGAATAAGGTGGAACCTAAGTCAATCTCAGACCAACCTATGTGTGTAAGAAAGTGTTAATGTAAAATCAGAATGTCATGTGAAAGAAATTAAGGGATATGATCCATATTTAATAAAGAAAATGTGTAATATGATGATTTACCTATTGATAAGTGGTTGAAAAATATAATAAAATAAGTGAACATCCCCAAGTGTGATAAATAGTTATCATGGAAGGAGTAATGAGATATGTTAATCATGATAATTCCTATGCTAATGGCAATGAACCCAAACTAAAAATGATAAAATGATATATAAGAAGTTGTAACCTGAATAATGAAAATAGAATTGGTTACTTTTTTACTAGCGACCCTTGAACAATGCTACTATGATGTGGGAAGTGTGTTTCCCTTTATGTCTTTCCATTCTAGGGAACAACTTTCAAGTGGATCATTTCCACTTGGTATGCATAGATTCATCGTAAACATGAGGGTGGATAGCTTATTATAGCATAAGGTTGCTTGGACTATGGTTCCAAGATCATAAATTTTGTAATGAGTTTGCTTTTGAGCCTTCCAATAATTAGGAAGAATCCTCTTATATGTCTTGAGATTTGTTATGTTGGTAAAAGTAGATGAGATAAGGATGTGAGTCCCTTATAGTGCATGAGGTGGATACCAAGGTAATGAATCCTAGTATCCAAGATGTACCAACAGTTTGGAAGTATGTGAAGGTGGAGATGTTTATTAAATGAACATTCCAAGTATTCCTATCCCTTATATATATATAGAGAGAGTTGATGATGACCCTATAAATGTTGTTTGGAAGGAAAAACAAAAGTTATTCATTATGTTGTGTATGGTCTAGTGATAGCTGGGAAAGATCACTATCAAGGATAGATGGTTTCTTGATCAGCAGACATAAAAGTTTGAATGGATGACATAAGTTACATGACCATGATGAGTTTAGGATTATGTCCTTTAGACTAACCAATGTACCAATAGAATTTATGAATAGGAGAACCAGAGTGCTCAGGTCATGTCTTACAAGTTGTAGCAAGATTTGAATGATGAAATCTCAATGTATTTCAAAGATGGTCATTAACATGGTTAACATCTTTGCTAAACCTTAAGAATGATGAAGCAACTATACTTATGTGTGGCAATTCTAGCAAGAGTGAGTTGGGGGTTGACTAGAGTATCCTCTTAGAGTTATGATACCTCTGTTAAGTATGTTATGTGAATCCTGATAAGATGAAGACAATATCATTGCTCCCCCTCTAACAAGGTCAATCAGGAAGTTAGATTTGTTAACGGTTACATACAAGTGTATGATTCTTCAACCAAATAGATGGTCAGTCCACCATTGAGATGATTGGAGAATCCTATAAAAATATATTCTTCATCATTCTTGAAAATTAGGGGATTACTACATGGTTGATTGAGTTGTTTATTACAACAACCACTAAGGGGCATAGAGATGAAACTTTATAAAGTTACATAAACCCCTAATAGGGATTTCGCCCCTGAAATCCAAGGTACGCATAGATGGACTCTTCTCATGCACGTCATCCTCAATATTACACATGGTTACTTCCATATTATGGTAATGTCACATCGCTCTTATAGAGGTCATGTTCTTCTCTTTCAATTCATAAGGGTTGATACCCCGTGATATTGTGAAAAGGATTTATATCTTGTAATGGTATGATGAGTAGTGTAGTTGCATGAATGGAAAGTGAATAGTACCATGTGATAATGAGATGAGAATTTATGTTTCACACGTTTTATGTCTTTTGAAGTTGTGATATTTATATGCTTGCTAGAAGTGAATTATGGTTTGTATGTCCAGTTGTTTGATGTAGCCTTAATTCACCCAATTGGCATAACTAATATAGTGTAACTCTAATCGTGTAGTACCCTATGCCATAGAGCCATCTTTAGTGTTAGAACTTGCTAGATGGTGAAATGAGTATTCCTAAGGGAAACTCAAAGTGAATACTATTGAGTATGTGGGGGTGACAAGTTGAGGATATATCCTTGTCATCCATAATACATGTTATGGAGGATGGCTATGGTCATGCCTCAGACAATCGATGTGATTGAGGACAACTGCGGTTGTACCTCAGATTAGAGGGTTTTGTATAACCTGGTTTCTAGAGACGTGACTTGTAATAAGGGCGGACTAGTGGTTAGAAGCTTGACTATATGTCATTGTAATGGCATCTTTGACTGATATGTCACTGCCTTTTTACTCGTACTGACCGACGGGAAGAGATCTTAGGATACCAACACTCCTAGATCTTGTAGGAACTAAAAAGCCATTTGCAGGGGTCGGTTGGACTTTGAATGGTATGATTCAAATTCCCGAGGACGCAATAAAAGATGTAAGACAACTGTCTAGCATATCTATTTAGTTTTATACACAAGGTTTCATATTGGATGATAACCCTTGTTTTCTTTATTTCACTGAGATCATGTATAGTATAGATAATAGATATTCTTATGTTGTAGTTATGATCATGTTGTAAACATACTTATGTTGTCAAATACATAGAAATTGATGGTTAAGATGATGCTTCTAGCTATGTTTAATATTGCTAGCCATGCCTATGTAATTAGAAATGATTAAACTGCTAATCATGCCTATGCAATTCATTGTGCTATGATGTTAGTTCTACTTATGATATAGATTTGTTCCCTTTATTTGATATGCAAATATTGATAGCCATGTTATGTTACTCGACATATTCATGATGTCAGGGATGCTTATGCTTATATTTCTAGCTACGCCTTTGTAACTAGAGATGCATATACTGCTAATTATGCTTATCCAAATAGTTGTGCTTATGTTGTAGCTCTTCTTATGATGTTGATATATTCAACCTGTTAGACATGTTGATGTTGTTAACTATGCATATGATACTAGAACTATTCACGATGTTAGAGATGCTCATGCTGCTAGACTCCTTATACTGTTAATAGGGATATGAGAATAGTCTGGCAAATGAAGACATGTATTATTGCTCCTTTATGTATTATGTTAATCATCAGTGCTGTTGAGCATATTTGTTATATATGATTAAATTACTTAAACTGTCTCATTACCAAAAAATGTTAGAATCAACAAATGTTGTTGGAGTTATATCTCTTGCTGGGACATGGGTTTCATTCTTGTAGTTTGCCACATCTTTTTAGGTAATCGGAAGTGACGACAACAGAAACATGGAAGTAAAGAGGAACTATAGTAATGAATATTTGAGAAAGTTGATTAGATGTCTAGTGTGTCCAAGAGTTATCCCTATACTCTCATGTCTAGGAAGGAAAAAAATGTATATGGTGTTTAAAATGAATCAGAATTTTGTTAGAATGTTAATGCTTGTTTGTGTGGCATATAAGAATATTGTTCTCATGTGTATAAATTTTGTGGCTAAGGTGATAGAACATTTTGTATCAAATTCTTGACATAGTATGGATACAAGAAAGATGTTTGGCTCATATTTAAATGTTTTTGAGTATGTATTGATGTTCAAATCAGTTTTAATTTTCCCATTTTTTTAGTATGTGCTTAATTAGTGATTGATTATGTATTTTGTTTTGAGTAATCTCGTTTAGTGTAATGGGTTCTCACATTCATCTTCATGGTTGAATGAGAGATTGGGAGGTGGTGTATGCGAGAGCCTCACAAGATATAAATGTAGAACTAGCTCTCTTACAAATCTCAAACTCACTCTAATGGATGTAGCAAGTGATTAAGCTTAGAGAGAGAGACAGGAGGCTATAGGATGCACTCAACTATAGAATTGGGACCTTCATAGTGCTTGGGTAACCATGAGATGAAGCCTAAGGGGTCCTATTTATAGTTGGGGATGCCTAGAAGCCTTTGGGAACACTTAAGGATGAATACTAGCCATTTGGGATGTTGCAACATTATATTTTTGAATTTTGCAACATTACGATGGCTAGAAGTATTTTCTATGCTTCTCGTACAGTACGATCGGTCATGTTTTAATAACGGTAACTTGACCCATTGCAGTAAATGACAAAGCCAATTTGAACCATCGATCGAGTATATCCTGGATGAAAATAGACTGATAGATTAAATCAGTTTTTCTTTAGTTCAGAGATCGGTCGAGTTTTGTGAGTGTGCAACTCGACCAAACCATGACATTTTCAAGATCCACATAAGGGATTGATCGAGTTTGTCACTCGACTGACAAACATCCTATAGATAATTTGGGAAAGTGTCATTAAAGTACTTAAACATTCAATTTAAGTGCTCCTAATTTTTTCTAAGATTAATTACAAGTCATACAATTATTAGAAGTGATTCCAACATGATTCAAATGGATTTACATCTTCCACAAAAATGCACTTGCATTGATTTTGACTTGTCATTTCTCCAAGTTGATATGCACAAGTTAGGGCATTTGGAATGTGTCTATACCTAATGTGAAATCACTCAAGTAGAAGCATTAGATGCAAATAATTGGAATGGTTTAGTCATCATCAAAAAAAGGGATTAGTCAATTTAGACCTTGATTCAACATTGACCTAGAGTCAACAATTTTCTACTTCACGCTATACTTGAGTTTTGTCTTGAACAATGATTACATCTAAAGTTTTCTTATTTATTATCTGATGATAATGATTATGACTTTATTTTCTCATGCCAAGTCCATAAATGGAAAAATTATTTATGTTTTTCATATAATCAACTATTGTCATTCCAATATTCATTGCTAATTTTGGATTAGTGTGGGTAGTTCAGATAACCCCATGGGGTCTCAGAGGTGGGTCCCACAAATTGTTGACGTTTTATCATCATATAGTCATGTAAGAACATAATTCAAATTGTTATATGAAATCTCCTCTAGTATGGGGTATATGGTAGGGTGAATTCTCACCAGAGAGTGTGAACCCAAATGGAAGAATTTTAGAGGACCTAACATCCAAGTGATTAGAAATTTGAAATATGTGATAATGAGACCCAATCTTAATAAATTTGGAGTATGTTATATGAATTACCTTGTTTGTGGTTTATGTGATATATTTGAACCCCAGATATTCTATAAAAGGATATAACCATAGAATGAAGAGGTAGGTCAATATAAGTGAAACTTAATCAAGGTATGAGGTGAGTCAATGAACCCTACATGGAGTATATGTGAAACATTTTCTATGATGAGCCTATTACTCTACTTGTTGGTTCCATTGAAGAAATATAGTAGTTGTTCTTATAATAGAGAGTTGGGTAAAGAACACAATATGGATAGAATTCTTACAGTAAGAAAGTCACAATTTAACTCAGACATGGATTATTTTGGGAGTCTAGATCTTGTCAAGTTCGTCCCTTGTTGCAAGTGATGTAATTATAAGATCTTAATTATGATATTTTTTTCATAATGTATGATGCATTAAATCTATATCACTTGGGTTATAATATGGTGCATAGTATATCACCCAGTTAATCAAGACCTAATATGTATAGATTTTAACCTACATGTAAGATATAAGTATATATGAGGTTTTTTATGAGGGTTTGATCTATAAGATTATGTGATCCTAACATATTATGTTGAATCTCAATTATGTTGATATTTATCATAATAATTGGTGATCATTCATACAATTTCTGATGTATACCCTTATCTAGTTCCCTAGATATAGGTTTATTTCATGTTCAGTCTTTGTCATATGATGCATTTGCACCTTTAAAAAGTGTCCTACATTAAGCTAAATTGATGAGCTTACAAGTACTCTGAGTTTGATTGTCCCTAATTTCAAGGAAATATTTCCTATCAAGATGAGGTGAATTTAATATTTTAAATTTAGGATTTGTTCTCATAATTTACACATTTATATAGGTAAGGAATTTTGGAAACATAATATTCTTAGATATTTCTCAACATGCATAGGAGTGGACGTTTTGAAAAAATAAGAGTGCTTGTGGTCACTTGAGATTTTTGGAAACAAAACATAGAAAAAGTAAGATAGACATATATATTTGTTTATTTATTGAATTCATGATGTCTTGTTGACCAAGATAAATCAAATAAACTTTAAGGTGACCTAGAGGTATATTATTTTTTGATCCTATGTGAGTATCTTTTAGATTACATTTTATGTTCGTAATGTGAGAAATGAATTTTAAAATAAGCTTTGTTGTGGTAGTTATTTAGACCATCTAATTTTTCCATTTTGGTCTTGTTAGTGATCAAGAATTAGTAATTGTAGTAACATTAGGATGGAAAAAGTGTAATTACTTTATAGTTATATTTTGCATGATATGGAATTCTTAACCAGAAAGTGTCATTTCATCTGGAATGGTAATTAATTTTAGAGTTCAGTTTATTTTGGAACCTAGTTGCTTAATCAACATGTCAAAGAGCCTTTACTCTTTTCACCTCCAAACATTTTTGAAGACTAAGGGAACACTCAATGCCATCCTTATCTTTATATTATCTCTATTAATAATGGTTCACATGCTAGTTTGACTTTATTTTGATACAAAAATCATTTGACCATTATGTTGTATGTTTGTGTGGGTTGTTAGAGTACAAACTATGGGTCATACCCCTTTCACTATACCCTCTCTACATCTTGAATTAGTAGGAACTAGAAACCATGAAGTTCTTGATTATCCCTATAGGGAAATATGGGCATAGAGTAGGAAGCAGAAACAAAATTTTTATTCATCCATATTCCTTAAAACAACAAGACCGTGTCAACAACTATATAATAGGAAGGATGGTTTAGCAAGTTCATAATTGGTCTTGGACCAAGTCCAACAATTATTCCTTGTTGAACTAGTGCAACTCTCCTAGTTGCACTGGTACAATGTTTGCAGTAGCTCCTGGTCTCTCCATGAACAACAGTTTGACGTTATCCTCCTAGCAGCAAACAATAGCCTACATGCCTCTATGGAAGTCCAGGTGGACCGCGTAGAAACCCTATTGTTCTATTAGAATAGGAAGGAAGGAGTTATCCATCCCGTTGTTGTACTAGTCACCAACTTGCTCTCCCACAATTAAAATCCCTTTCTATCCCTCCCTTTATTGGGTAAAGACTTGCTCATGCTCTCTATTGGTTTCCACAACTAGAGAGGACAATAATTTTCATAGGAAATTGAGTCATTGTATCTAATAAGCCCCTAGTACCCCTCTATTTATAGAAGGTTAAAGGCTAGGGTTCCCAGTCTAAGTGGGAGTGGAAGAGACCAGAATTTCACAAATTCTCACAACCTGCAATAGGTAAAACAGCCAGTTCTCCAGTGAACTGATCGGTTGGCATGTGAGCTGATCGTTTCACCCAATGAATCGGTCATTTCATCATGATTCCCAATTGCAATTGTATTGGCAATTAAAATCTGATTGAATTCACAACATGACGTCATCACAAATACTTGAATCAATTGAATTGATCCACCAACCGTTGGGTTCACAAATTGAGTCATCCAGTTCATGGACCTAAGTTGATTGGTTCACTTCCTGAACTAGTCAGTTCATTGTCAAAAATTTCCAAACTCGGCTCTGTTGACCTGACACACTAAAACAGTCAGTTCAACACTTGAACTGGTTGGTTCAACTGTTTAGTCAGTCAATTTTCAACCAATGTTGTTTAAATTGATTACCTAAACAATTTAGTAATCAATTTAATTATCATTAATAATTAAACTCCTCTTCTAGGTGTATCCGATGTGTGTGACCCCATAGGTTCCATGTTATGTTGGTAATGAATGTCCATAACTGATTTATGACATCACAAGCAAAGTGTGGTACCTAGTCACACATCATTGCTACCTAAATAATCAAGAAAGTTGGAGAACAACTTCAACCTACAATCTATGTTTGTTGAATCCATGCTCCTTGATCCAGAGCAGACTTTCTGAGATATGTGTGACCTCAATATCATATATTGCTTCACATGTACATGCACACACTTTTCTCAGTCTCGCTTATCAAGTGGCTTAGGTATCAAACTCTAGTAGGAGGGGGAAATCCCATCTACATCACTCACAGTCATCTCCATGTGTCACAGTAGACCCAATCATCAACTTTATGGAAACCCTTATTTAGGATCACGATGGATGATGTCAAAGAACATCGAACGACATGTGATGAGTGTAGTGACTTCAGGTCTAAGAACTACAATCACCAACTTCAATATGAGAGATGATTATGAACACCATGTATGGTTTCCATGTGTCACTCTCAAGGTGGGTTTGTCTAATACACTATTCCCAACAAGTATCAATGTGCTTGGTTTGATATCACATATTATGACTGATGAGATTTTGTCATCAACCAACACACACTGTACTCTTATGTGTTAATGTCGTCTATCAGGCTTCCACAATAACATCTGACCAAGGACATAATCAAAATCTACATACTCTTAACATATGTATGATTTCATTGTTCAAGCCACGTATTTGGAGACGTGTCATTAAATAATGTCATTCTTTAGACATTCATTATGGTTCCTCATTATCTCATAACTGAGTGAAATGAAATGAATTGGAAGCTTACCTTTATTATTTATCAAATCTTTTATATGATATGCCATCACGATCATCATATGATTGAATCTCTGGGCATACATACCAATAGATTCTCATTTGCACTTAGAGCCAATCACCCGTAAATCTCATTTTAGTGTTCTAAACATGTCCATCATGCTTCTATTGTGCAAGTGCTAATCCAACGGGTTAGCAACATATTGTCTTTAATTGGTATATTGCATGTTTCACATCTCTTCGTTGTATGATATCACATATGAGATGAAATTGTCGTAATATTCTATATGATATTTTGTGCCTAACCAGAAGCTCCATTGATGTTACTTCTCTATTGTGTCATCAATGGTTGGAACATCCTTAAGTTCATCCATACAAACTTGTAGATTCATATAGTGTGATAGTATGGATTTTGGCTTCATTTCGAGGACGAAATCTCTTTTAAGTTGTGTAGGATTTGATGGAGTGAAATTGTGGTATTCTTGAATACTCAATAGGATAAAGAGTTTATGGATTTGAGATTCGAATATGCATATGTATGCTTTAATCACTGGAAGGCGCTTCCATCAGTTTGGAAGAAGTTGAAAGTTGCATGAGTAATACACATAAGTATGTGTTGTTTGGATTAAGTTGTTGACTGGTCAATTAGTGATAACCTGACACCAAAATGGAAGAGTATGTAGCTTGTGTTATTGTATACCTATCATTAAAGTTTCATAAAGTTTGGAAGATCCTAGAAGAAGTTGTTTAATAATGTGCATTATGATCATTGATAGACCTAAGTTTAAAATTATAGCCTAAGTTTTGCAAAGAGGTGTCACACATAGTTTTGGTTAGGTAGTTGTGACCTGTGGCATGAATGAGCCAAGGATCGATGAGCTGAGGCGTGATCGAGCGGTCCAAGAAATGAATCGGAGGGTACTGAAGCTCATACTAACATCCAACTGCTCGGAGAGCATGGAGGGGAAGAAAGCGAGAAACTATCCACCCAACCACGTTACACAGATCGTGGGGGGGGGGGGGGGGGGGGTTAATGCGTTCTTTACCTTGACGAGAACTGCTGTTTATGACACGAGGCAACTGTTTCGCCCAGAAAACATGGAGGAGACGCATGAGGGAGAGAAACAAATAGACCAACTATGCTGGTCTCTGGTCCTCACCACGGCAAGCGGCGGCGAGTTTGAAGGGAGACACATTAGTAGTAGTAGTCTGGCGCCAGGCACCGATCGCAGACGCATTAAGCTCTATTGGCTGCGGAAGGTGCTGGCGAGGAAAAGAAGACCATGGCAGAGCTCTCACCTATAATCCGGTCCAGCAAAGGTGCTAACACAAACAGATAACATCAACGGCACCCCACAGAAGCGTGCTTAATGCCGCAACAAACTCCCAGGCGGTGGCTCCGTCACGGGAGATGAGAGTACCCCTGCGGAATGGCGCAAGGGAGAGAGAGTCAGAGACCGTGAGGAGGATGATCGATAGGTTCAATCTTCTCAACCGGCTCTTGGTCCTGGACATGGGCGGAGAGCTCATAGATCTGGAGCTATGGAAGATACCCACTAGGAGGAGCTAGGGAGGCCGATCGCTGCCGGGGATCGTTCCCACAACTGCGGCCGCGTCACGAGAGAACGCGGGCGTCGAACAGAGGACTAACCTAAGCCGTCGGAGCCTATGGTAGCCTAAGAAGCTGACGCAGAGCACCTCAGCTCAGTCGTTACCCGTCGGGTTCTGACCTGGAGGCGGCGCTCGCCTGCCCTGCGCGAGAACGCGAAGGGGAAGGGAGCCTGAACCCGCCAAAATGAACCCGAACCGGATCCAGTCGCCGAACCAAGCCGAGCACCGGCCGGCTCAGCACAAGCGGACCAAGCAGGTCCAGCATGAGCCACTCTCCCTTTGTGGACACGTGGCAGTCCCGGATAGGCTGACAAGGTAAATATACCCAGAAATGTTTAGATCTTGTTTATTTCATAGAAAATAGCTTGATTATCATAAAATACAAATAATATACCAAAATTCTTGGGAAAATGTTTAGAATAATATGGAACCATAATATCGGTCTTTTGATGCACTAATGCCAGTAATATCATGTAAGATGCTATATTCTTGTTCTATGGATAATAAATATCAAATAATGGCCTAAAATTATGAGAATGTGCCAGTAACTCCTAAAAGAGATGTATAATCCACTTGAGGTCAAATATTATAATGTTGATGCACGAAATCATGTGATTTTCTTTATATGATAAATTAGGGCTAATAAACCTAATTAATGTGTAATAATTACAAATATGATCACAAAATCCTAAAAATTATAGAGTAAGCTCATATCAGTATATGGAACCTTGGATTTAATTATGAGATCATTATGAAGCACAAATTCATTTTATATGAAGATGACTCTTAATACATAGGATGTAACCCTAATTTGACTAATGAATGTGACATAATGTTGATATGTTCACCTAATGATGGAAAACCTAATTATTAGTTAATGAGGAAATAATATGGAATATGACATCAGTAAGATAACTTTGACAAGATAAGATAAGTAAAAATGAGAATATCCTAATGAACCAAGCTAAACCCTTATGCACCAACTAGGGTTGAGATGATGAAAACCTGATGGTGATATGTGATCTTATCTAAACCAGGGGTTTACCAAGGTGTAGTTGACATGAGGAATATGTTATGATTAGATTATCACTTGATCAAGGTACGCCATTACCTCTTACTTGTCTTATTATACAATATGTTTGCATTATATGTGTAGTAAACACTTGACATATGATATTGGATGAAATGTTTGTTCTTGTATTATATGTTTCTTGATTTTCCATACATATATGGCTATGAACACATGAAACATAATATATATGTTCCATTATATGAAAGCACTATATCTCTTTGGTAAGCATAGTGATATTGAGTGATCTATCTCTTTGGTAAGCAGACGACATGTACAATGATCTATCTCTTTGGTAAGCAAATCATAAGGCCTGAATGCATCTATCCCATTGTAGGCAGATGCACAAGCATATAATGGAAAATGAGATTAAAATATGTGTTCTCTTTTGTTAATGAATATCTTTGTGCAAGTATACACTTCTTCTTATATTTGTTTATGCTGCCAAGTATTAGTTTTATCTTATTGCCAAGCTTAGTAATGAGAGGTATATAAAAAGACACGTAGGCGTATTCACTACAATATTCTTGAGTATTGTGCTGATGTGTAGTACATGTAATCTTTGTTTAGGTTTGTGGACATGTGATCTTGAAGAACCACGACAGTTGAGAGTTGTATAGCGAGTTGATGTATAGGTGGACATGTTGTCTTAAGATCCTATTTTAGAATGTAGTACATGTATATGTATAAGGTTGATGTTCAATGTGTAATATCACATGTTGTAACAATTCATGTTGTAATTATATGTTGAATGGTGAGCTTGTGTTTTGTGGTTTGTTTATTGTTCATGTGCGTGTGCTACTATTGTTTCCTTTAGACTTCCTCTGATTTTCTTATTCTTAGCCTGGTGTGTGATGTTTAAATTGGGATTCTCACTAAGGTGAGGGCTTCAATATGGACGTCACACATCGGATTAAGTTTTAGAAAATTCGGGGATGTCACATATAGTATTTATTCATGTGTACTTAACATAGGATACTCAGCTTATATTTTAAAAAGTAAATAAATTAATGGTCTGTTAGTTCAGAACTCTTTCCAACTAATAACTCTTTTGTAAGATTAAACAAAGTCTTTTATATTACAATCATTTTCTATCATTTTGGAAGCTTGCACCGATGTAACCCTTTACATCCAACTCTTCCTTTATACCATAGTGCAAAAACTATTCCTTTAGTGCTTCTCAAGTACTAATGGACATTATTTATGGCATTCCAATGACCTTCATTGGTTATGGCTAATGTCTTCTTGTTATGTCTAGTACATACAAGATGATCGGATGAATACACTATATTGTAGATAGATCCAAATGTGAATGCATATGGCATCTCTTCGATTCTTCATAAGAATTGGAACACCAAATTGATGAGAAATTGATCCCATATTTATAGATAGATTTTCTCTTATGGAATCCTTCAACCTAAATCCTAACAACATTTTGCCAATATATGTGTTCACTTATAGGTTAAGAAACTTTCAAGACTATCTCTATAGATCCTAATTCCTATCAAATAGGACGTTTCACCTAATCCTTCATGATGAAGGTGATTTTCATGCCATGTGTCAATACTTACTATTGAAATGTTATGCCTCATCAATATATATATATGCTCACATTAAATCTTTTGTAATCACATATTTAATCTTTTAGCTTGACTCAAGTCAAACTCTTTAGCTATCTTGTCAAAGCAAAGATTCTAATTCAAAGATGCTTATTTCAATCTCTAGATTAAACATTATAGCTTATAGACTTTATTTGGATTAATGGAGTTAAAAAACCTTCAGGGTGTGTCACATACACATTCTCTTCTTTAATCCTATAAAAGAATGTGGTTTAAACTTCATATTCCATATAACGTAGTCTCAACAAGTTGTAATAATAAGAACATTCATTGTTAAAGGGATTTCATCATGTTCAACATATTAAACTGATTGAAAAATCTTTCAACCAATTTATCCTTTGTTTCATGCAATTGATCTTCAAAATGAAAACCCAACTGCACCTTTTGGGCATCACCAAGGTCATACCTTATTGGTGTTCATGAATTCTATTCTAGATATAATGGCCTCAAGCCATTAATCAGACTCTGGTCCCTCAATAGTTATTAGTGGAAGGTTGGCTCATCATCTTATGACCAACTCACAACTTATCTGAGTTATAGGATTCATAATCTTTTACTCTCAGACATGTTAATCTTTTAATCTCAGACATGTTTCACCAGAACTATGCATTTTGTTTGTTACATAAAGAACTTGAGATTCCACAACCACTTGTGACTCTCTTTGTTCTCATTGTGCCTCTTATGGTTCAAATGCTATTTGTTTAATTATAGCCTTTTGAGTTCTACTTTATTCCCCCTGATTCCAATGGTACTCAGCCATCCAATTACAAACACTTTTGTTATTGGTTTGAGATACGTAGAACTCAACAAATTAAAATTTATGTGATTGAATCCTTTTTATGAAACTATTTTCTTGTACAAGTTTCAATCTTTAGGACATATTAGCACATTCCCATAACATATCTTATATGTTTCCCATTAAAACCATTTGTGGATGGTACATTATTTTAGTGTTGAAGCATGTTTCTAAAGGAAGTGAGAAGATTAGAATAATTGATAATCATGTCATGACTCATCATTATGTGATTCCTTCTTTCTGACACATCATCATGTTTAGTTAAACTTAATTGTGATACATTCTCACATTTACTCCAGAAGGATCTCAAATTGTTCCTGCAAAGTATTTCAACTTTTGATCATATCATAGTATCGTTGTGTTCTTTATACATGTAATATCCTTGAACAGTTCAAGAGGATTCGTTTTATTGAGTACTCACCATATTATCAGTAAATATAATGAAGTGCAAAAAACTATATGTAGAATTTATTTCAAAGGACTTAGTACATCATTATATACATTTCCTTGTAGAATGTTTATTCTCCCACGACACCTAGTGAGAGGTTGTTTGTCATGTTGCTCATCTATAATACTTGAATGTCTCTTATTGATTGAGTAAACAAAAAGAGTTTAGATAAACATCAATATGATTCTAGAAATGCATTTCTCATATGTGTTCTCTAGAGGACAATGCTATCAATTGTTGATTGTTTGAGTTATCAATTATAATCCTTTGGTATTTATGTTATGAACCTTCATATTTTGATCATTTCATGTAAAAATTACTAGATGTTTGCGGAATTGACATACAAGATCACATCTTTCAAATAGAACCATTAACAATTCTTTATTTATAATCATCCTTTTCCATACAAGATGCATAAAGTAAAATGTCTTTATTTATTGAAATAATGAAATAGTAGTTCAACTAATTACATGCCCAATGGGCTAAGATAAATTTTGAATGCTGATTGATGTTGCAACAACTCTTGCTCATCACAGTCCATCATGTCCTTTCATAAGGAATTACTTCTTATCAGATATTGCACATCAATGAAAGTCAGGTCGAAATCCAATATCACATACCAAGATGAAGAAGTATTCAAATTTATCTAATAACATTTATACCTGGAGTAGAGGCCTCTAGATCTTCCTTCTTCTTATTTAGTTCCTACAAGGAGAGAGGACAATTCCTCTTCCAATGTCCAACGTGGTGACAATGATGACATTTGCCTCCCTTCATTACTCCACATTTTGCCTTGAGATCTTAAGACTTGGGCTTGTGGCCAGTAGAACTCTTCTTCGCTTTGCCTTTTCCTTTAGGCTTTCCCTTTGTTTTACTTCTTATCATTATAGACTTGGGATTGTCTTTCTTCATTTGTGCCTCATTTGTTCTCAACATGCCTAGTAAATCTATTAACTGCTTGTCAAAGTCATTCATATTGTAGTTCATGACAAAATAACTTTATGACTCTGGAAGAGATTGCAGAATCACATTAGTGGCCAAATCTTGACCCAAGGGGAATCCTACTCTAGATAAGTTCTCCACATACCCAATGAGCGTGAGCACATGAGGACCTACTGGATCTCCTTCTCCCATGTTACATTTGAACAACACCTTGGAGACATCATATCTCTCGTGTCTTCCTGATCTTGGAACATGTTGTTAAGATGTGTTTCCATCTCAATAACATCCATGTTCTCATTCTAACTTTGCAACTCATAGTTCATGGAGCAAAACATCAGACACTTGACAACAATGGTGTCTTCAGTATGCTTCTTATAAGCATCCCTATGAGTCTTAGGTGCATTGAGAAGAGGTTCATCTGGCTCTGGTGTCTCTAGGACATATAACTTGTGCTCCTATGTGACAACAATTCTCAGCATCCTAACCATTCATTGAAGCTATTCCTATTTAACTTGTCCTTCTTAAGGATTGATCATGGATAAAAGGTATTTTTGTGTTTTTCCATTTAATTCTACAAAGAATTTGCAACTTTTTAGTCAACAATTGATTTTGATTTAATCTGTAAAAATTTTACGATCTTCAATCAGGTCTTTAATTAATTATCACTCTCAATATTTTATTCAAATTGATAGCCCTCACATATGAATTCAAAACATTACAACATACAACCTTTTAGTGAGACAAGATCCAAAACAATAAAACTATTACCCAGCCAACACCAGCGTCCATAGTCAATTATTAAGGTAGAATTTTTTTTGCCAATTACATCAAATGCAATGCTTAGATAGACTTGCCAATTACATCAAATGCAATTCTTGGATAGATGATATTCACAATACTTTTCCATAGTCATTTGCATGCCTCTGGTGCTTAATCTCATTAAGGACACATAGTTAAATCTGACCCAAAAGCCAACACAATAATAATGTACCCCACTTTTGTGGCCCACATTATTACCATCATGCTTCCATAAGATAGATAGTGCACTACCCTTGAGGTTCCCACGATTAGTCGATCAAGCTTTTCATCTGTTTTTCTCATAGAAATCATCTAAGACTTAATATTTTATTTGAGGGAGTTTGTAATTATAAATAAATATACTTCATTCAATCATCACATATATAGTACATATCATATACATGCTATATCCCACAATATAAACATGCAATATAAAACATTAGCGATGGTTATGGCCATACTATTATAATTTCTTGGATCAACAAGGAATTACTACCCTCTAGGCATACATTACATGCATGAACATGTTGTTGGTGTAGATATATGCTTGCCAATCCATGTTGTTCGGTTCAGCTATTGAATTGGTCCGCTTGCCTCATGTCTGGTCAGTTGGTCTCCTGAAGCGGTCGTTTGGCCTCCTGTCCCACTGATGTCTGGACACCTCCAAATGGTCAGTTGGGTCCACCAACTGGTCAGTTCGCTCTCCTACAATCTTCCATCCTTGGTCCTCCAGTCCGTTGGCTCTTCACCTGAAACGGTTAGCTCCCCTAGTGCTTGATCTTCGTCTTCATCATAACAAGAAAAGAAACTATCGTATTGTTGTTAAACTTATTACATGGTAATGGAAAACCTCAAGTTACACTTGAGGGGAGAAAAGGTAGGAAGGAATAATATTGTTTCATTGGGAAGAAGAAGATAGAGGCTCAATATGCAAATTGAGATAAAAACATGCATGAAAGAAACCATCCAACCACACATAGATATTTGGGTTTTGACCATAACCATTCTACACATCTACCATCAAAAGTCGCTTTCAGGGCGACGAGTGTAAATTGCATATATATCATATCATAAATATACATATATTAGTTAGGGATAGTATGTAGCGTTTGATCAGATATAAACATTAATAAGTTTAAGTATTCACATTATATGTAATAAACAAATGATTAAAACAAAAAATCCAATCATATCAATTATCCCAAAACATAGTAAATTGATGTAGCTCTAATACCATTATTGGGAATATATGGGCACAAAGTAGGTAAGGAAAATAAATAAATTATTTATCCAAATTCCCCAAAACAACAAGATCATATCAACAACTATGTAATGGGAAGGATATCTTAATGAATTCATACCTGGTCCTGGAGCAAGTCCAACGACTATTCCTTGTTGAAGTAGTGTAGTTGTCCTTGTTTCACTAGGACAGTGTCTACAGTAGCTTCTAGTCTCACCACAGATTGTAGTCTGACGTTGTCTCCTAGAGGTAGACAACAACCTCCATCTCTCTATGGAAGTCCACACGAACTGCCTGGAACTCTTGTCGTCCAAGTAGAAAATACAAGAAGGAGTTGTCCCTTCCGTTGGCATACTAGTCACCAAATTGCTCTCCCATAATTGTTCTCCCTTGCTATTCCTTCCTTTATTGGGTAGACTTTCTCAAGCTCTCTATTGGTTACCACAACCAGAGAGGACAATAATTATCAGAGACAATTGAGTTGTTGTATCTGAGAAGACCCCATTACCCCTCTATTTATAGGAGGGTCAAATTCAGGGTTCCCAGTCTAAGTGAGAATGGAAGGGACTGAAATTTCATAAACTTTTTCAACCAGTGACGTGTGAAATGGTCATTCACCAGTGAGCTGATCGGTTGTCATGTGAGCCAATCGCTTCACCCAATGAACTAGACATTTCATCATGTTTCCAAATCACAATTGTATTTGCAATTAATATCCAATTTAATGTACACCATGGCGTCAACAGAAATCCATTTCAATGTGAGACAATTGAATTGATCCACCAACTGCCTCAGTTCACATCCTCAGTCGTTCTGTTCATGGACCTGATGAGGCCACTTCACTTCCTAAACTGATCGGTTTGATATCCAGAATTAACAAACTTTGTTTTGTTGACCTGATACATTGAAACGACCGGTTCAACACTTAAAGCGGTCAGTTCAATTATGTCTTCTGATAATTTTCAACCAATGTTATTTAAATTGAATACCTAAACACTTTAGCAATCAATTTAATTATAATTCATGATTAAACTCCCCTTCTAGTTGTATGCTATGTGTGTGAACCCAAGGGTTCCATGATGTGTTGGTAGTGAATGTCAATAACTGATTTATGACATCATATGCAAAGAATGATGACATTATACACATTATTGCGACCCCAATAATCGAAAAAGTTGCAGAACAACTTCAATGTACAATTTGTTTTAGGTGTTATAGTGATTGTCTAATTCCTTTGTCTATGATATCCAAAATGAACTTGAGGCATGGAATCATCATTCTTTCAATGTTCAATCCATGTTCCTTGATCCAGAGAAGAGTGTTTGAGATATTTGTGACTTTAATATCATATATGATTCACATCTACATGTGTATGGTTTTCTCAGTCTAGGGTTGGCCACTGATCGGACCAACCATGCACCCTGGAAATGTCCTTGAGAGAAACCTCAATTTTCCTGGGCAAGATCCGCCTTCTTGTACCTACCTTTCTCTCTTTTTGTAGGATGAAAAGGTAGGAGCAGACTTTTGTAGATGCACTGGTAGGAGCCAGCCCCTTGAAAAGAACCCAGAACCAACAACAAAACAATTGTGGTCTCTCTCGCTCGACTCTGAGGCCATTCCATTCCTGTTAGAGGAATAAAATGACCCGGTCAAGCTAAAGGGAAAGGTTGGGAATTAGCTTATAAAGTGGCCTAGATATCAAACTCCACTAGGAGGGACAAATTCCATCTACATCACTCAAAGTCATCCCCATGTGTCACAGTGCACCCTATCATCACCTCTATGTAAAAACTTATTTAGGATCACAGTGGATGATGTCAAAGCATACCAAATGACATGTGATGAGTGTAGTGACTTTAGGTCTAAGAATCACAATCACGACCTTCACTATGAGATATTACTATGACCACCATGTATGGTTTCTATGTGTCACTCTCAAGGTAGGTCTATCTGATACAATGTTCCCAACAAGTATCTATGTGCTTGGTTGATATCACATGTCATGACTGATGAGATTCTATCATCAACCAACTTACACTCTAGTCTTGTGTGCTACTTTTGTCTATTAGCCTTCCATAGTAACATCTGACCAGGGACACATTAAGAATTTACATACTCTTAACATCCATAGGACCTCATTGTTCAAGTCACGTATTGAAGACATACATCATTGAGTAATGTCATTCTTTAGAGATTCATTATGTTTCCTCATTATCTCATAACTGAGTGAAACAAAATAAATTGGAAGCTTTCCTTTATTTTTAATCAAATATTTTATACGATATGCCATCATAATCATAATATGATCATCTTTCTAGGCATACATACAACATATCCACATTAACCCATCACTAGCCCCTAAGTAGCCTTCCCTGTGATTCCTTAAATCTATGGATAGAGGTAGACTCTTGGAAGAAAGGGATCAACGACAAGACCTCATGTGCTAGAGCTAAAATAGTAGGCTCATATGACCCTCACTTTCCCCTCACACTCAATGTGGTTGCTTTCCTACCACCACTATATTTCGTTCATGAAATACAAAAGTGGGGTGACTTGGAACTAAGTGTTTGGTTTAGGTGTTTATTCTACTAAGGTGGGTCCAATGTGGCACTTCCCAGGAGGGTTCCTAAACATAAAAAAAACCAAAGTGGGAGTGGGTGATGACATGAAAATTGCATGGAAGAGGAGAGATAACCTACTAAGTTTAGCCAGCCCACCTTGGGACTAGGGTGTGGCCCAACCTCAGATTGGACATAACCTACTAAGCCACCTAGCACATCTCAGCTAAGCCATAGAGGATATGATATCCCATCCTAGTTCTTATTTGTAACCATCCTATAAATGAGAGGTCTAGAATATAGTGCTCACAAATTTTCAATGAGGTATACCATCTAAAAATCCTATAAAATAATAAGAATATATAATTATGCAAAGTTATAAACAACTTTGATGAGGTGAATAAGATACACAAGACTATTTCTTTAAGTTTGTACGTTATCTTGTATGATTGATTGATATTAACATAAATGATGTTTATGTTGAAAAGTTATGGATAATTATGACACATGCTATGCTTTTGGAGTGTTGTATCAGGAATAATCATTTTGACCATGTTGTTATTACCCTATGTTTTATATATTAATATTTACACCTTTTGAATGTTTCCAAGGAATAAACCATAAAAGTAATGATAAAACCTAAGTAGTTCATCCTCTAAAGTTGATCTTTGATCATGATTTTTATATCAACCTAGGTAGTGTTTGGATTATGTTTGATCCGTTTCAAATAAGAAATGAGACACAATTTTATAATAACCTCTATATTAATGAATATGATATAATTTACAGATTATGCCCTGTCAAGGTTTGACTGAGTCAACTTTCTCTAAGATTTGATCCAAATCTAATCCAAGATACATTGTATTATCATTCTAGATGATTTCATAGACAATTGGGATGAGAAAGCTATATTATGTCTCTGAAATCTATTTGACAACATATCATACTTCTTGGCATATTCTACGACATGATATTCTTGTTCCTTGTGTTTAGTTTTAGAATTATATATCTTTTCTTGAAAGAACCACAACATTAGAGAGATCATCCATTGTATCATATCTAGATAGTAAAACAAGAAACCTTCCTTCTTCACCAGTTAAGAATGAGGTTGAGTGGAAGTGATGATTACATCTAACTTCACCTCTTCACTGATTAGGTTTGATGGTGTGTGTAACCTAGGAATTTTTGAGACCTTCCGTCTTCACTGATTAAGTGTTGTCATTGATTGAACTAATGATATTGAGCCTTCCCTATTTAGAAAAGTGACTGGATTATATATATTGAGAGTGTAAGTGGGGATAAAATTAAAATGCATTATTGTTTCATTAAGACACTAATCTTACAAACTACTAATTTTTGTTACATTAGGGTTCCAACCTATGTACTTTGCATTACACTATTATTAATCGAACTTTCTAGTATCTATGTCTATTATGAGAATCACATTGTTGTCATAGTTATGTTGACCCCATTTACCCTTTTAATATTTTAGGGTTAGATATAGAATGTATGTAGGGATGAAATCATGAATGTTGTAAGTGGAAGGATATTGTAGATCCTACAAAATAAAGAATACGTTTAGATGCAATTTACCACTAAAATGTATCATGTGTCTTATGAAAATCATGTACCTCCTTTATAAATGTACATTGAATGTTCTTTGATGATTTTACATTTTTTGTGCACATGTATAGTCTTTTATTGTGTGTGTATGATTTTCTTTGATACTAATAGATGTTAACATTATGGCAGAAATATAAGACGTTGCACAATGGAACATACTTTTATTATATGGATGGTGTAACATAGCAGATCTTAAACCCTACCCTAGAAGTTTGACCTTTTGGACTTAGACAAACAAGGTTGAGGATAGATCTAGATACATTTTAGTATAACCCTAATGAGATAACACATGTATAAATGACCCTAATATACCCTAATGTTCTCGCATTAGTCTTAGGACAATAATGGACCCATAAAATATGTCATATGTGATGAATAAAGGAATGCATATAAAATTTGTGCTAATAATCCCACATAACTCTTTTGGTGATAATGATAACATAAATGGATGAGAAATAATGATTATAGTGAAATAATATGATAATCTAAGTAATACTATGATATTAATGGCCACAAATATTAATAGTGACATAATAGAAATCCCAAAAGTAAAATCTAAGTTAAAAATTGTGCTCCTTGGGTCCCAAATATCTTGGGAGTCAAGTTTCCCATTATTCACGTAATAATAATTAATTTAATTCAATTTGGAAAGAGAAGATATATGTTTTCCCTAAAATTTCAAATAAAATAATAAATTACTCCAAAAGAGGAAAATAATCTTAGATTCATAATCTACATAATAAATATAACCTTTGGGTCAATTTTCATCCAATTTGGAAGATACCTGATTAAAAGATGAAATCAAGAGAGAGAAAGTGTGCAGAACCTTCAAAATATTAAATAAATGTACAAATAACTCTAATATGTAGAATTGATGGAAAATTTGAATCCAAGGCACTTCATGTGACTTGTGGGTGAAGTTTTAGCAAATTTGGAAAATCTTATAATCATTAATGCTTGAGGAAAAAGAAAATAGGATTTGGTTTATTTAACACATTAAAAGTTCTCAAAAGGAAAATCTAATTGCATAATCAGAATCCACATGCTTTATTTAGCCTCTGTGTAAATTTTCATCCAAATTAGAGTTTGCTTGCACCCTCAAAAGAGGAGAGAGAAAATAGGAAATTAATCGCATTCCTATTTTAATCAGAGTTGGACTTGTATAAGGTTTCTATTATTTTCCTTGTCACATGACCTTACTATTTCGGATTTTATATCACCTATTGGATTTTTGATCCAACGGTGCTCGGACTCTTCTTCCTTTCTTCCTTTATGTTCTCGCACGCTACAAGCTTTCACGATTTCTTTTTCCCAAATCTTCCTCTCCTCTCTGAATCTTCGACCGATTTATTCTCATTCATTTTCCCAGAGTGATTCCACACCAATTGAGCCATATATATAGGGCTTCATCAACTATAGAGATATAACAACCCCCACCACCATCTTTCCCCTGCTCTCGGTCTGTTCTTCCTCTCTTTCCCCTTTTCTCGCAAATCTGGTGCTTCAGACCTCTGGGAACGGGTTCCCTGACCTCCGTGGATGTCCCCTGTCTCATTTTCCCACCTTGGTTTGGTCTCACCAGACTCCGAATACTACATTCCTTCTCCCATCCATTGGTGGTGGGAAATGAGGACCAAAGTCGAGACTCTTGACCTCTTCAGAGTTTAGAAATGACATGGACCCACTCCTCATTGCTGCTTGGAGCTTTCTTGATCTTAAATTTTAGAATTTTGAGGGTAGGTTGATTTTCCCTCTTTTGCACTGGTTATGGCCTGTGCTAGATCTCTATAAGTCTTTTTAGTGTTTTCCTTTGTTTCTGGTCTAAAATTTTCTTCTTCACCTCTACTTTGGTATCACAATCTTTGCTTGAACTTTCATTATTAGTTATGATCTCGGTTGAATTAGTTTTTCCACAATTGGGACCAACCTTTGCTGTTTGCAAGATATAGCCATGACATGGAAGTTGAAGGAATGAGTTGACCTATGTTGGTTTCTCTATTGTACCATCATTTTCCCGCTTGTTCATTTTTCTTGTCAAGGGTATTTTAGGCATTACGCGCCCCACATTTTTCTTTTATGTGTTGAGTTTTGTTGCCTGGTTGGTAGTAGGGCCGACTGAGTTGGCCACCCGTGATTGGGCCAACTCAGTTCGAGTGCCCCTCCTCTCTTTCTCTCTCACTATTTGATTGCTTATGTGGCTTTTTCTAGATTTTAGATTGGCTCGATTTTGGAAATTTATAACTAATTATCTACTTATCCAAAAATTATAAGAAAATAGTCATTGGATTCATAAAAATAACAACTATATTATGGTGTTTGTTTTTTCACCTTAATCTAATGTTGAAAATATGTGATTTTAGATTAATGGATTAATCTTAAAAAAAGTAATAACTTGCAAAATTCATAACTAAATATATATATATATATATATATATATATATATATATATGTTAGAAAAATATAAGAAAATACGTTTTAGACTTAGAACAAGATAACCTAAATTTGGCATGGTTTTGATAACCTAAATCACATATAAAGAGCAAAAGGTGATTTTTAGGGTTTTGAATAATTAGTGTAAACCTAACCCTAATTTCACATACATGTTTAATAGGTTCTTTGGAGACCTAGAATTTGATCAAGAAGTAAACTTGGATTATTTTCAAATTTAAAAAGGTAAGTTTGCAACTCTGATTATTCTTTTTGAGAAATTAACCTATGTTTCTTCTTTCTCTTGGTCCTATGGACATTAGCCTATACACAATGTCTTTTCTTTTGAAAATCATGGTTCATGTGAACTACCTTGTTTGTTATTGATCATGTGATTGTAAATATTCTTTTGGACTCTTTCCATATGTTTTGTACATGATGGAACTCTATATGATGACATGTGATGTCTTTTTCCAACTTATGAGGTGGATGTATATGTTGGTCACTTATGTAGTGACTAGTAGGTATAATATGACTATACTTTTTACTTGCCTCTAAATTTAAAATGCTATGTGATTCAGTAGCACTGGAATAGTGTAATTGCATTGGTTTTGGGTTATGTGCCCTTTATGCTTTTGGGATGGAGGTTGTGTGCCCCATACCCAAATTTCAAATTTTTGAGGTTTGGCCCACTTTTATATTGGGAGTTTGGCAGTACGTCATTCGCTATCAGGTTTCAAGTTTGTGAGACTTGTCAAAATTTGTATTTATATAGTTCTAGGGTTATGCTTATCTCAAATGCATGTAGTTTATTGATGATGATTGTGGAGTGTGTACCCTACTTTATTGATATGTGCTTCATTCCCCCCATGGTAATGGATGTATATATCGAACAATCTTTTTATGTTGTTTTATGGCATTATCATTCTTTTTGTGACACTTTTCTCTTGATACCCACTTGGGTGGTGATTTTCTCTTCTATGGGAAGCTTTCATAAGTTGTTGTCTTTTATTCCATATATTGCTCAATTTTCTATTTAGTAGATGTGTTTTGTTTGTCTCTTCTTACTGGGGTATGCTTCCAACCCTAGGTGAAGGATATGGAGGACTTGGCATAAATATGTGGACCTAGCTTAAGTAGTTAAGGCTTGGAGACAAAGTTGTTATGGTTAAAACTTCCCTCTACCGTAGATCCTTATGTGGTATCATACATGTAAACCCTATGTGGGAGATTGAGATATACTTTTGTAATCTTTTGTGAAGAATTGATAATAGTCATGTTTTATATTCTGCTTCTATACTTTGGTTTTTTTGAATACCATTAATAAGATTTGAAAATTTTACATCCACTCCATGATACCTTATGGGTGTGTTTGGACTGGAGGTTTTATGTTTCAAATTTTTAGTAAGGAGTGGTTACCCTCTGGGATCCCAATCCTTACAACATGGTATCAAAGCCCATGGTAGTAGGAATCTAACTATTTCAATCTTGTCTCCCAAACCAGAACCCTTACCTTGCATAGTTGTCCTCTAGGTGAGATGTTCACCCTAGGTTTGGCCTATGTTTTTCATGAGATGGTGAATGGTTGATATGAGTTTCATGTTGGGTAAACCATAAATTTGTGATGAGGTTAGATGATCATACCCTACCTTGTAAAGGTTTTTGGTTACATAAATCTTAATATGATATGTGGCTTGATGTGATGATGGAATTTGGTTTTGGTAGTGAAACCCTAAACCTAGTGGTAACCCTAGTTCTGGCTGTGAAGAAACGACTAGGAATATATGGATAATATAAAGGTGCAGTGGGCCTACCCTTTGTACCCTATGACCTTTTGGATGTTTATGTAGGGTTGTTAGGTTAGAGACACGATGACCTAAAACTTGACCCTAGATGGTTCTGATTTGTTTGTTGGATACATGAACAACATAAATCTCTTAAACATTCACAACAATCTGATGTGTGGGGTAACTCTAAATGTTGTATAGTTTGACTTGTTAGGTTAAACCTTTTATAGGGTGGAGAGTAGTTGGATGTCGATGTTTGGATCTATATATTTTGAGGACGAAATCCTTTTAAGGGGTGGAGTGTTGTAACATTCCATATCTTAAACCCTACCCTAGAAGTTTGACCTTTTGAACTTTGCCAAACAAGGTTGAGGATAGATCTAGATAAATTTTAGTATAACCCTAATGAGATAATGCACGTATAAATGACCCTAATATACCTTAATATTCTCACATTAGTCTTAGGACAATAATGGACCCATAAAATATATCATATGAGACAAATAAAGGAATACATATAAAATTTGTGATAATAATCACACATAACTCTTTTGGTTATAATGATAATGTAAGTGGATGAGAAATAATGATGATAGTGAAATAATATGATAATCTAACTAATAATGTGATATTAATGGCTACAAATATAACGTAAGTGGATGAGAAATAATGATGATAGTGAAATAATATGATAATCTAAGTAATTATGAGATATTAATGGCTACAAATATTAATTGTGACATAACTCATTAATAGAAATCCCAAAAGTAGAATCTAAGTTGAAAATCGTGCTTCTGGGTCCCAATTATCTTGGGAGTCAAGTTTCACATTATTCACATAATAATAATTCATTTAATTCAATTTGGAAAGAGAAGATATATGTTTTCCCCAAAATATCAAATAAAATATTAAATGACTCCAAAAGAGGAAAATAATCTTGGATTCGTAATCTACATAATAAATGTATCCATTGGGTTCATCCAATTTGGAAGATGTTTGATTAAAAGATGAAATCAAGAGAGCGAAAGTGTGTAGCACCTTCAAAATATTAAAAAATGTACAAATAACTCCAATATGTAAAATTGATGGCAAATTCATATACAAGGCACTTAATGCAACTTGTGGGTGAAGTTTCATCAAATTTGGAGAATCTTATAATCATTAATGCTTGAGGAATGAGAAAAGAGGATTTGTTTTATTTAACACAATAAAAGTTCTCAAAAGGAAAATATAATTGCATGATTGGAATCTACATGCTTTATTTATCCTCTGTGCAAAATTTCATCCAAATTGGAGTTTGTTTTCACCCTCAAAAGAGGAGAGAGAAAATAGGAAGTTAATCGCATTCCTATTTTAATTGGATTTCGATTTGTATAAGGTTTCTATTAATTTCTTCTCCTTCATATTCCCAGATTGATTCTGCACCATTCGAGCCATATATATAGGGCTTCATCAACTACTGTGCTATAACCACCTGTGCCACCATCTTTCCCCCGTTCTTAGTCTATTCTTCCTCTCTTTCCCCTTTTCTTGCAAATTCGGTGCTTCAGACCTCTGGGAACAGGTTCCTTGACCTCTATGGAGGTCCCCTATCTCATTTTCCCACCTTGGTTTGGTCTCGTTAGACTCTAGGTACTGTATCCCTACTCCCAGTCACCAACTATATGAAACGAGGATCGAAGTCGAGACTCTTGACCTCATCGAAGTTTAGAGATGACCTGGACCCACTCCTCTTCACTGCTTGAAGCTTTCTTGACCTTCAATTTTAGGATTTTGAGGGTATGTTTCTTTTCCCTCTTTTGCACCGACTATGTCTTACGCTGGATCTCAGTAAGTCTTTTTAGTATTTTCCTTTGTTTCCGATCTGAAATTTGCTTCTTCACCTCTGTTTTGGTATCACAATCGTTGCTCAAACATTCATTATTATTTATGATCTTGATTGAATTGGTTTTTCTACAATTGGGACCCACCTTCACTACTTGCAAGTCATAGCCATAGCCTGCAAGCTGAAGGAAGGAGTTGACCTACGTTGGTTTCTCTGTTGTACCCTCATTTTTCTGTTTGTTCAATTTTTCTTATCTAGGGTATTTTGGTCATTATGTGCCCCACAATTTTCTTTTATGCACTGAGTTTGGTTGCCTAGTTGGAAGTGGGGTCGACTGAGTTGGCCGCCCGTGATTGGGCCAACTCAGTGTGAGCGCCCCTCCTTCTCTCCTTTTCTCTCGATATTTGATTGCTTATATGGCTTTTTCTAGTGTTCTGATTGGCTCGATTTTGGAAATATATAACTAATTATCTACTTATCCAAAAATTACATATAAATAGTTGTTGGAGTTAAAAAAAATAAGAGATGTCTTATGGTGTTGGTTTTATCGCCTAAATCCAATGTTGAAAATATGTGATTTTAATGGATTAATCTAAAAGAAAAGTAATAACTTGAAAAATTCATAGTTAAATATATATGTCTAAAAAATACAATAAAATATTTTTTGGACTCAGAAAAAGATAACCTAAAATATGGCATGGTTTTTATAACCTAAATCACATATAAAGAAAAAGGTGATTTTTAGGTTTTGAATAATTAGTGTAAACCTAACCCTAATTTCACATATATGTTTAATAGGTTCTTTTGAGACCTAAAATTGTATCAAGAAGTAACCTTGGACTTTTTTGACATTTAAAAAGGTACATCTGTATCTCTAATTATTCTTTTTGAGCAATTAGCCTATGTTTCTTTTTTCTCTTGGTCCTATGGACATTAGCCTATACACAATGTCTTTTCTTTTGATAATCATGGTTCATGTGAACCACCTTATTTGTTATTGATTATGTGATTGTGGATATTCTTTTGGACTCTTTCCATATGTTTTGTACATGATGGAACTATATATGATGACATGCGATGTCGTTTGCCCACTTATGAGGTGGATGTATATGTTAGTCAATTATGTGGTGACTAGTTGGTATAATCTGACTATGCTTTCTACTTGCCTCTACATTTAACATGCTATGTGATTCAGTAGCATTAGAGTAGTGTAATTGCATTGGTTTTGGGTTATGTGCCCTTTATGCTTTTGGGATGGAGGTTATGTTCCCCATACCCTGGTTTCAAATTTCTGATGTTTGGGCCACTTTTATATGGGGAGTTTGGTAGTACGTCATTCTCCATCAGGTTTCAAGTTTTTGAGACCCAACCAACTTTGTATTCATATTGTTCTAGGGCTATGGTTATCTCACATGCATGCCCATTATTGATGATGATTGTGGGGTGTGTGCCCTACTTTTTTGATATGTTCTTAATTTCCCACCATGGTAGTGGATGTGTATATGGCACAATCTTTTTATGTTGTTTTATGGCAAGTGTCATTCTTTTTGTGACACTTTTCTCTTGATACTCACTTGGGTGGTACTTTTCTCTTCTATGGAAAGCTTTCATAAGTTGTTGTCCTATATTCCATATATTGCTCAATTTTATAATTTGTATGAACATACCAACCTTTACTGATCAGTGGTTCCCCTCTAGGATCCCACTCCTTACAGATGGAATGAAATGAAGCATCATATCTTGTATCCCAAAGTATGGTTGCTATATCATCCCTTTCCATCTCCCCTTCTCTAAATTCACCTTGAGTTGTATGTTCAATTGTTAGTGTCTGATCTACTTGTTAAGTGACCTCATTTATTTTATCTTCTTCATCAAACTTTTCATCTAGTTATTAGTGTTGGCTTATAAAATTGTGTAATGCATAACAAAAAATCATTATTTGATAATATCAGGTTATTTCAAACCTTGGTTGTTTTCTAAGTATTTAAACTTCATATTTATCACACTAAATGCCCCCTCAACCGCATTACTCAATTGTGCATGTCTATGGTTTAACATATCCTTCTTGTTATTATACACAATTTGTACTCCCATGTACTAGGATATATGACATATTGTATTTTTAAAGTGTTAGAGAAATTAAGGTGTGTTTCCATAGTTATAATCCACATGATAGTATTGTCCCTTGGGTAAGTGATAGTCCCCAATCACCAAACACTTGGGAAATACATGCATCTCCGTCACTGAACCCTCCAATCCATACATGGGGATAATTAATTATAAGTCATCATTTTACATCACATACTTCTTTATGAAAAAACTATATCATACCAACTGGGCCCAATTTAATGTAAATTCACTTTGAATTAATGCAATCTTTCTATTCAAATACCTAGTAAATAAGTAATGCACCATTTTCAAAATTAGATAAATGGAAAGATATGCTTGAAATAAATTTCTATTAGTGATAAAAAGATGAAGGGTACTACATGGACGTAGCTAAATTCATATTTGGTTTAACAAATGCAATTCTTGTATTCAGAATCCTAATAAAAAGGTAAAGAATACATAGTAAAATATGACACAAGGAACATATGTTCGAATTTCATGCCTATTTTCTAGTAAGAAATTGGGGGTAGTAGATGAATGCAACTGCATTCATATTAGCATTAAAAAAATTTGAAGCATGCATTTAGAAAACTAATATTGAGAGATTGATGCATATGAAAATATGACACATGGAACATACATTGTTCATTTATGCCTATTTTCCAATAAAAAATTGTAGGGTACTACATGATCATAGTAGAAGCCATATAGATTAGACAAATTCTTTACATGTTTCATATGAATAAGTGTAGAAAAACAAAAACTACTTGGAACAAGGGGTAATAAGATACAAAATGTATTCATTGGTTGAATGTTCATTATCATCTTGCTACTAACACAGTCTATGGAAGACATGCCAATGAAGAAACATTAGGATTCAATGGCATCACCAGGATGATGATCATATTTTGAACATAATAAGGTTAATGAATCAAACTGTCTCTTGGATATGTCATTCAAAGTATTGTGAAGTTGGGTTATGTGATATTTTGATATGAGGATCATACACTCGCATGTAAATCTTCATTCATATGCTCACATGTAAATCTTCTTGCAACACTTGTTTTCACAAACTTACAAGTAAGTAGTGTGTGGATAGAAAAACATGATATACAGAACATATGCTAGCAAATCATAAAAAAGGATTGATATGAAAATATTACACAAGGAGATAGTGTTGGAAATTCATGCATGTTCTTAGCAAAACGTTTGGAGGATACTAAATGAGACCAATTCAATGCATATTAGGCTACTAAATGTTCTTGTATTTGAAACCTAAGAGATAACTAAATCACTGATTGTAACATATGATCTAGGGAACATATGTTGGACATCAATGCCCATTCATTAGAAAAAAAGGACAATACTAAACGGATCCAACATATTTCTATTATATTTCTGGAAATGAAATGATATTTAGGAAAACCTAATAAATAAGTATATCATGGACATAATAATATGGCACAAGGAAAATATGTTGGATATTCATACCGACTTTTAGCAAAAATTTGGAGAATACTAAAATGGAGAAAAATTGATGTTTATGTTTTACAAATTGCAATGATTATATTGCAAAACATAATAAATAATTAACACATTCATTTGAAAATATAATACAAGGACAACTTGATGGTAATTGATGCCCAATTGTAAATTAAAAAAATGGAATAGAATTATAGGACCCAACTAGATTCATGCTAGATTAGGGAAACGAGTGCATGATTGCATATACATAAGCTATGGAACATATACCTAAAATGATATAAGAATAATAATATGAAAATTCCAATGAGGTACCCAATATTTTAACATAGAGTAGGATACTACATGGTCCCAAATGATAATTAAAGTTCCAACAAAACACATTGACTGGTCAAAAATTGATCTAACAAATTAGAGATATACATTCTCACATTAATCATCAATTCAAACTAAGAAATTCTTATATTTGGAAACATATTTAACTTATAATCCATGGGTTCATTATCCTTAATGGAATTCACCCCTTTATTTAGATTATGAACTCTAATTGCATTCGTGATACATAAGGAACACAAATTCAATTGTAACACTAAAACCATATTCTAGGATTCAAAGAGAAATCAAAGTAGGTAAGTATGAAATTTGATGTGAGGGTGATGTAAAAACATATTCAAATAATTAATAAACTGCAACATTTCAAAAACCATCCATTTTGGTTACAAAACCCAAACAAAATAAGACCATAAATAGAAATCATAGTGATATGTGAATCAAGATCATTTTCCAAAGATATATTTTATATGACAACATTTTTAGAAAACCATGTAGTGTAGTATAGTAACATATATGTTATATGAATCATAATCACTCTTCTATGTCATCCTAGTAGTATAAGCTAATATATTATATAGTTGAAGGATGAGTTTCAAAATGATGATATATAATCATGCACTACTATATGAAATAGGAAAAAAATGAAAATCTAGGTGTAGTACATGAATGAGATGCAGGAAAGACTATATAATGAAAATATTACAACAACCAAGTTGAGGAAGAATGTTTCTCAAAATATCAAAAATAGTAACCATTTACTCATGTATATGCTTATCACATTAAATGAACAATACATGAAAAAGAAAATACGTCAAAAGGGAGTTGGTAGGACTTGTGGGTAGTGGTTCTTGATCTTTAGACATAGCAAGCGACAAAAAAAATAGAGGTGTAATATTTGGGATTGATGCACATGTACTTATCGTTAGTTTCATATGCTTAAGTGACTGATCTTAATAGTTCAAACTAGAATGAGGAATGAGATAAAAGTACATGTTTTCCTTGTTTGGAAAGAGTATCATGCTTCACAAGAGGGTGATATTACATTCCAATCTTTATTCCGATGTAGTGATAATTAGTTGAGAAATTGATACAACACAAGAACAAATAACACTATGTGAAATTTGATAACTTAGATATTTTCATTTGTCTAATGGGCCATCCACAATTAGTTTTCTTTCTTAATTTAGTTTTTGTTTAACTACTAGTTTAATTTAAACCAATCCTCACTTGTTTGTATCCTTGATGATTTGATTATTGTTAGTAGTAGTTTTTTATGTTGACAATTCTCTAAGATTGACACTTGTGTAATGCAAACACAATATTATTGTGTCAGGGGTGCAGGAGTAAGTCTTACACTATATAGCTAGGGATTGGCATCACATGAAGGAAATACTAGGTCAAGTACCTCGATGATGTTGAATGTGACTATGATTTTTCTCATGGATACAATTATACAAAAAGAATGCAAAAGAAAGGCAAGTTAGTCTAAAACATAGATAAGGGAGGGATGTGATGGATAAAAGAAAGGGGAAACTAGGTTTTGTTATCTACAATAGCCAATATAGATATCTTTGAAACTTGTTCTAAGAAGCATGCACTGTGTATAAGAAGATATAACTAGATCCAGGGTAGAAAATGAAGCACAATACCTCAAGTACAATAAACATGGTAACAATACCAGAGTTACATTCACCAAGAAAATTTGTAAAAACCTATTTGAAAGAGTGATTAACCTTCCAAAAAAGCTCAAACCTATGCATGAAGCTCGTGTTCTTATACTAACTCTCAAGTTGAATCTATTAAAAAGAAAATCAACCAAATACACCTCATCATAAGTGATAATGGGGATGAAGTTCAATATCTCATCTTGTCTTCAAGAGGAATTCTGATGATGGAGGGCCTTCTTAACCCTCTACACATCCTATTAGCATCCTACACATGTTCTATAAGAAAACCCTCAACCTCAAATGATAAAGATAACGAAATCTAAGGCAAGCTCTGTATTCTGAATCCCATTGCATTTCCTAGACAAGTTAATTAATGTTTTAGTATGATGTCATTACCTTTAGAGTGCAAATATTGTTGTTGGACCTTTTTAGTGCTAATAAATGAAAATATGATGATAGGTTCCCTACCAATTTAGTGATTTCACATGATTCATTTTTCATATTTCCAATTGTAGGAGGTATATTCCTTTTTCCTATCTTCCTTTCCATCCAACAAATAATAACAAACATCATTGTGCGTATAACCCATGAAAATCAATCTTCTTGTGTAATGCTATTCTCCATGCCTAAATGGAACAATAGTAGAACTGAGCCTAAATGGTACATATGCTGAGATATAAGAATACCAATTCTCTTATATCTAGTTGTTATATATTCTATTGATTAATGAAATACACTAGAGTCTATTAATTGTTATCCATACAACATAAGTTTTTCTATAGAAATAGCTTCGACTATTACAAATGCAGAACAAAATATACCTATATTGAAAAGGAATATTTTGGAAACTTCCTTAAGAAATGATCTTGATGATCTCAAGTGGCTTCTCGAATATCTATACTCCATCTTATTAGAACCTATCAATTTGATTGCATCAATAATAGGGAACGAGCTTAGTCAAGAGAGTAGTTTCTAAATCCTTTACATGACAATTTAGTGTGCCAAAATATATTTTCCAATCTAATACCAAAAAAATGTCACCACTTTTGGAGATTACCTCAGGGCTCTCATCCTTTCACCAAGATTTAGATATCCAAAAACCATGAAGCATTGAAAGTATATTCTACTCATTTATATGTTTCTTTTCAATTTCCCAAGGACAAGTAGCTAATCAAGTGCATAGTGGGAGAGCATGAGTCAAGTTTCCTCAAGAAAAAATCTAACCCTTTACTATTTTGTATTTATGCTCTTTTTGTTTCAAATATATTTGGTTTTTAATTTTATAGTCAATTTGTTTTGTAAGAATATCTAGAGAAAAAACTAAAAGATGCTCTATTCACCAATATATGTCTCATTGACATCTTTGATCAAGAGTTAGAAGTCTTAATAATTTTTTTTAAAAATACATATGAAATCAACTTTAATCACACAACACAATCTCAACTGATGGTATCTTGACCACATATTTATCTTTGGAAATACTATAACCCCTTTAATTTGGTCAAATATATATTTAATCCTCGACAAGGTATACTTGTTCTTTAGTGTTACCTTATTAAACTTTTAGTAGTTCTAGAATAACCTAATATAAACAACTTAATTTTAAGAAAAAAGATAAAGAACCTCAAAGAGATGTTCTCAGGTTTATAGAACCCTCCTCTAAAAACTCACGAAGTTGTTTCATCAACTACTTCATCACTACAAGTTCCATAATATAAGTTTTTTTTTTACTACTGGCCAGATTCCAGGGATCACATTGATCTCAAAGTCAATATCTTAAAGGGGTGGAACACTAGCAAGTTAGTCACTAGTGACATCCTCAAGATCGTGCACCACTACTAGATAATGGATACTAGAACTCCTCACCTTGGTATCTACCATGTGTTCCAAGATATCCACACAATCTTCTCTCATCGATCTCTCCTCTATTTCCTCTAAGAAAATCCATGTATGGAGAATCTTGTAGTCTCCTTGGAAAGTCAAAGAGACAATCACATCTCCAAATTCCATAACCTTGAATTCATAATACAACAAAACCTTATATTTTTTTAGGGTATCCATCCCAAAGATCGCACAAAAAATGTGCATGTCAAGTGGCATGAGATGCACTTGCATGATGGACACACCTCCTGCAACACTACAGAACCAACTAAAGTTTTCAATAAAAAAGTGATCATATTAATTATTAACAAACAAATGTAAACATACGATCACCTCTATCGTGAAAAGTGAGTGTGTCACAAATGGGTATGTCAAAACAGACATGCATGTAGATATTGATAAGTCATAATGAAAACATTTCATCTGAATTATGATGATAAATGGAATGATGACTCCCTCTGATTAGTTCATGATTGTTTAGACAATATCTGAGTTGTTGCATATTATCTTCATTGTCCTTAGCTTCTTCCCATAGATCCTAATGACCCTTTTAGTGAAGTTTACCCACATCATTTTATACCAATATCAATGCATTCCTATGAGCCCTTCTGGCTCTACCCTTGTTGATGGGTCAAATCCTAAGTTAATTGTGGATAGAACATACTTATTTGTTTGGATTGGTTATAGTGAGGGCACTTCTTCTGAGGGGATGTATGCAACCTATATTACCATGTCACTAACATTTATAGAAAATGTAGGCTCCATTTAGAGGAATTCTTTGGCCTCTATTCTTACTATAATTCCATTGTGACTACGGTTGGCCCTTATCTAAGATGTAGTTGGGTTCTATGGTGACTTCATGTACTGCAACTAGTTTATGGCCTAAAATCATCTACCTCTTGGAACCCGTGAAAACTATCCTAATTTCTATGCAAACTTTCCCTTGGCATCATGGTATGATATTTTACATTCATCCTTTCTATCCTTCTCACAACCTCCACAAAGGCGGAAAGCTTCTTGTGTGACTTCAACCTTGATGCTAACTTGGTGAGTTTCACTCTTCCCCTTCTCAAACCATATGGTCTTCTCCTTATCTTTTAGTTCCATATGAGGGTAGAACATCAAAAGTTTCATGGACCATGCCTCATACTCATTCACTATCATCATCCTCTATCTCAACTTTTCAAACTGCATGACCTTTTCTTCCACGTAGGACTGATAAAAGTATAGATTGTAAAACCCCTCCTAAAATCTTCCCAAGTGATCATCTTGTTTAGAGGTTTCTACTCTTGAATGGCTCACCAATACTTTGGACCATCTTTCAACAAGCAATTCACATGATTTATCATGTCCTCATCCATTATGTCCAACAACTTGAATCATTTTCCATCTTTGTCAACTACAAATACACAAATAGAAACTCTATAGTACATGAATATTGTAATGATCCAAACCATTTCAATATCTCAAATGCCTTTCTCAAACCCAAATATTCAACATTTGAAAATGGTATCTTGGCAGGTTGAGTTGGTACCTTCTTAGCAAGAAATGACTGGCGCAAATTGCCCAAACATAGCCTAAAAAGTTGGATGAACATGAATTTCTAGATCCAAAGTGTTAGGATGGGATATTATGGCCCCATCTCATGAACTCTTACCTTAGGCACTCACTTCCTCTCACCACCTCCTAGCGCACAATATACTCTTTGAGTGCTCTTCATGTTGTCTATCTATATGTGCATAACATAACCAATGGTTAGATATTCTACACATGTAAGAACAGTGGAAACACTTTAATCCTATATCCATGTAGAATCTACAAACCCAGGCTCTAACCAATACCGTGTGATGCCCCACCATATCTATATAGAGATTAGTTAAAAGAAACCTCAATTTGAAACCAAGTAACTAACATTATCAAAACTCTTCATATCATAACATGATTTAGAAATTGAAATAACATCACAAAATAATATCAACCATGTTTTGAAGTTATGTTAATTTTGCATAGTACATTTACAACGTGTTCACAAAAGGATATTTTTCTTAGACATATAAATTGCAATCCATATAACTAGCACTTCATATTCAAAGCACGCATGTCAAAATATAAAGTCATGTATTACAACCTTACAAAACTTTACAACTAGTACCCAAGTTCATAGATGATTCTTACACTATATACCATGAAGAATAAAACATTACCTATCTCGAAGTGATGTTAATCATCACTGGACACCAGGTTACAAATAGGCCTCGCCTATCTCAAGGTGACTAACATTTACCACATGAACAATCGTCACCAGATACCTTTTAAGCTCAGCTAGTCACCTAAAAGGATGAAAAAAACCATGGGGACAGACCCCTAAAGATATGCTATTACATCTAAAAACATTTATTATTTACAACAAAATTATAAGTAATTACACATATGAGATATTCAAAATATTGAGTAAATAGTATATCAATAAGTATAATTTTATTATGTTTATACCAATGCTACCTGAACAAGATATGAATCACAAATAATTTATATAGAAAGAGATAACACATCATAACCACTTCAATGATATTCACCACATAGACCTAAATACAAAATTCTGCATGGTCGAGTTACACATTTTATTATGCACTAGTTGTTTGAGTCATTCCTCTCAAACTACTATCTATCCATTTCTAAGCCTCTCTAAAAATATGGATAAGATCTAGGGATATCTACACTTCAATAGATCTCTCTAGACATGCTCAGGTGAAAGAGAGAGAGGAAAAAGTAGAGTGATCAAAGATCGGATCTACCATCAAATGCTTAAAAGAATATCAAAATAATTGGCGTGTCTTGGGTACACAGACCACAACACCAAAAAAGGGGTATCACACCTTTCAAAAATTGAGACACAACTATATCACTTATTCATTACATATCATCTATCATCAAATCCTCGATCGCAACTTAGGCCCAAAAAGATTAAAAGATTCTTGGATATACCAACCCCCTTTGTGTACACATGTTCACTAATATATTGTTCCATTAATATTCTCAAATTTTTAAACAATACAAGATCAACCTATCCTACTAATCCACTAACAACATAGGGAAATTGATCTACAAACTAAGGGCTCCATAAGAGTACAATGTTTATTATTTTATTAAATCAGTTACGTGTTTTACGAATGTATTTTTCAATCTACATATAATAGAAAAAAAGTAATTAAAATATTGATCTTTTTATTTCTAGATGATGTAAGAATATACAATTCCATTTACTAAAATAGGGTGGTGCATTATTATTCTTTCCAATTGTACCAAGTCCATGCATCAATATTTGATATCCACAAGGCCTTAATGCTACATAAATGACCTTACCAAGTGTAATACTCTCAAGGATATCACATTAAGCCATCAAAAGGATTAAGTTCACTCTTGAACATCTAGTCATCTGTGATATACTCATCTCATCATGAAAAGTAATAAACAAAACTAAAAGAGACAAGTGACTAACTAATTTCAAGATTTAAGAATAAGGAAAGCTATATCCCTGCACAAATAAGAAATTTCTATAAATAAGTCTATTTTCATAGATTTTCAACATAATCATATATAAATGAAAGCCTTGAAAACCTTGTAGGTTGTCTTGTCTAACATCAAGGCATATTGTGTCTTCACATTCCACAACACATGGTATTTTAACATAATAAATATACCACCTCAGAGATCATGTATCAACATAGACCAGATCTAAGCACATTGACTACACATACTTCATTATGAAGATATTTGGTAGATCTAGATAAAACATGCAAGTATATATTCCCATTATATTTCCTTGATTCTATAAGAAGTTCCTTCTTTTAGCATCTAATAGGGTTTTAAGAGAGAATAGTGTTTGCATGTATCATATAGGTATTAAATGCAACAATATATTATATCACTCACCTTAGAAATACTAGAAATGGTTCCACTCTATGATGATGATGAAAAGACTCAAGCTTTACTCTTCAAGGTCCAACAAGCTCCCAATCTCAAGCAGGCCATGATTATTCCAAAGATAAAATATTTTCTCTCAAATCTCACAAGAGCCCTAACTCAATGAAATAAGAGAAATTACAATAAGGAAAAGATTGAAATAGGGTGTAAGACTCCCAAGGTCAAAACCCAAAAAGAGAAACCAAAAAACAAGGCTCAAGGAATTAGAAAATAGAGGATCACTGATATGAAAATAGGAGAAGGATATGCATATACATGGATCAACATCTAGAATATGTAAGGAGGAATGTTGATCTTCACAAAAGAAGATAAAAGGACCAAATCACATATCTGCCAAAAATCTATGAAGGTAGAAATCTCATCAGTTGTCATCAACTGATCGTGACTTGCTATAACTCACGATCATCAAGGGTGTCTTGAGAAACTAAGGAAAATAATGTGAAGCAAGACAATAGTTATAGCCCCGAGGAAAAATAAGAGGAGATAGAAGGAAATATGCAATGGTACTATGCCATTGGTATTTATTCTAGGGGCATTCAATAACATCATCATAAGATGACTATGATCTCCCATTAGTATATGATACTAGTAGTTTCATCAATGAAGAGCGAGATGAAGTCTCATCAATTTCTATCATAGGTTCATAGGATCAATGGGTTCATGGATGGATGTTGTCTAGGCCCTTCATCCTTCAAGAGACACCAAGACTATCATTAATTGGTAAATGTAGGGGACAAAATTGTTGTCAATAGAGAATGGTGTATTGGATCTCATCAGCTTCCTTCTATTGCAAGGACAATGACTATAAATTTCTAAGGCCATCAACAATTGGTATGCATTACTCTTCAGTTAATGACATGAAGATGTCATTTCGTCTACAACCTATACACCAATCAATGAGGAAATAGAATACAAACAAGGCTAGGTGCCTCCCATAGTCCACGAGTGATGAGAAGACAAGGTGATTGTTTAAGAAACCAAGGCTTACAAACCAAGATCAAATGAAATAGAGATAGAGATAGAGAAATATTCAACTAAGACATACATTCACATAAGTAAGTTTTCAAGGATTGTTAAAATAATTAAGATAGGTTATGGGTATTAAAGTATATCCCTTTTCAATTGTCCCAATCTTAAATCTCTAGTGAGGTGGAGTGTGAGGAATGCAAGACAATCTGCTGAATGTAAGAGAGATGCTTGTGGAAATGTGATGTTGTCATTGATGGAGGATTGACATAAGAGTGGGGTGCTATTGAAATGGGTCAAGGAGTGGTTGGTGGTTTATACCATGTCAATATTGGTAAGGAGGTTCGATTTATTGGTTTGAGGCATGTATGTAGGGTTTAATAATCTTGTCATAGACATATGAGCAGAATTTGATCTAGGTTAGGACACATTTTGTATGGATGGTATATGGTATTTGCTGGCTTCATCTCATTTTAGGCCAAATATCAAGCTAATTGAATTCTAGGATTGATTAGATAGAAGTCATCTGACTCAATTGTGGAAGGTTGCATAAGGCTTCTCTTTGTATATAAATGAGTCGATTATCTGGTCAGTTTTTCTTTAGGGAGCTTGCAACTTAATATTTATATTCTCACTGTTTCTCTTCTTTGAGTACTTGAGTAAGCTTTGTGTTTTATATAAATGTGAGAAACTGGGCTACACGAGTTATGATGTCATGTGTTTGGTACTTCTTCAATTTTATAGGGACCTCATTCATCAAGTTCACTTGTGATTCAAAGAATTGGTGAAGGATTTAGGATGAATGGTGGAAAATAGTCGATTAAGTCCCTAGTATCTGTTACATTCAACATTGAATGATTTTTCCTTGTATATAATAAATCGACATTGAGAATTTTGACCACAAATGGACAATTAACGTTGGTATATATCTATATACAAAGGCTATATGAAACAATTTTAGCGAAAAGAACAATCACACACTGATGGTACCAACGAGTTCACACTTAAAGCATACTTGTTTGCAAGAATACTAGTCAACTAAGATTAATAAAACTTTTGACAAAAGCCTTTTTGTTGATAATAAGTATCTTTTACTCAGAGAGAGAAGCCTACAAGAATCTCTAATAAATTATTTATAGAAGGAAATCTTGATTATCTTCCAATTTTCATTCTCCTTTGCAATTTTTTGTAGGTGATAAGATTCTCAAAATCAATGATATAATTTATTTTTGAAATCAAGATACTTGAATTTTCATTGTTATATTAAAGGTCAAAATGTCTCAAATTTGATACCACAACTTTCCTAGAATGCAAGTAAATACTTAACTTTCAAAACTATTAGACTTTTCACATGGTAAATCATCCCTCATCTGGTAGAACATGTTTGTAACTTCAACCAAATCATAAGTGAGATTATATCAAAATAAACATGCCATGATTTTTTATGAAGCTCACCTTTGTGAAGCAAATCATTGTGCCATGGTACTTACACTAGACTTCACCTTAGGCAATGGCTCTCATTTTATTTATGTTTTTATTATTTTGGTGGGATTCAATTTAATTTTTAAAAGATACTAACTTGTCCTAGTTTTGTTTAATACTAGTTTTCAAAAGGAAAAAAATCTCAATAGTTTATTAGATGAAACAATTGAGAAAGAGTACATACCTAAGGCAATCTTCAAAACTAGGTACGATCACTATGAGTTTGTGGCTATGTCATTTGGAATAACCAATGTACTAGTGACATTCATGGATTTGATTAATGGAGTGTTTAGGAGGTATTTGATCAATTTTTTGTGTTCATTATACATGGCATATTTATATACACCAAGAATCAAGAGTAACATGAGAAGCATCTTTAGTTGACTCTAGAATTTTTTAGACAACATAAGTTATATGCAAAGTTTAGTAAATATAAGTTTTGGTTCAATGAAGTGTCTTTCCTTAGTCATTTGATATCTATGAATGGCATCTGTGCACATTCCATGAAGGTTGGGTAAATGTTGATGTGGAATAACCTAACACATTGACAGAGGTGTAGAGTTTTCATATTTTAGCTAGATACTATCGACTATTTATTGAGGACTTCAACTATATAGCCTTCTCATTTCCCAAAATAATCAACAAGGATGTACCTTTTGTGTGGACAAAGGAATGTCAATGTAATTTTTAGTGTTCAAGAAAAGTTGACATTAACTCCTGTGTTAATGTTAACAAATATTGTGAAAGGCTACATAATATTCTATGATGCATCAAAGAATGGTTTTGGATGAGTGTGGATGTAGGAAAAGTGTGTAATCTCTTTTGCTTCTTCCCATTTTGATAATCATGATGAGAATTACTTAGCACTTGATGTGGTACTAGAAGTAGTGGTCTTGGCATTGAAGTTTTGAAGTCACAACCCCTATAGTGAGAAGTGACAAATCTTCATAGATCACATCATCCTTCAATATCTTTTCTCAAAATAGGAGTTGAATATGATGTAGAGGTGGTTTCTTGACTTGATAAAGTTGTATGGTTGTATGATATAGTATTCACTCTAGAATGAGAATGTGGCGAGTTATGTTTTGAGCATAAAATCATTATGGTATTTGATAGATCCAACAAATTTGTATACTATATCTTGTAATAAGAGAAATTTGTTAGTGTCATTTCATTAGATAAATGTACAAATGGTTGTTTCCTTATTGGTTAGTTTGTTATCTTCTTTATACATAAAGCTGACATTGATATAATAGAAAATACATGCACAATATGTTGATATTGTGATACAAATTACCAAGTCAGTAACATGTAGTAGGAAGCATGATGGGTTCCATGATTTAGAGTATGGGATAGTGCATTATGACAATAGGATGTCATCTCTTGATGTTGATGGTTTGAGAAAGATGGTGCTTGAGGATGCACACTTGTCTATGTATGCAATGCACCCTGGTTTTAAAAAAAGTACCATAATATAAAAGACTTGTACTAGTGTTCAAGATTGAAGCAATATGTGGCAAAGTACACATAGAAGTGCCCAATTTTTCCTAGCAGGTCAAGGTATAACATCAGTGGCCTATAGGGACATTACAACTTTTACCAATTCCCTAGTGGAAGTGGGATCATGTGACAATAGACTTCGTGATTGGTCTTCTAAGGAAAACTACGGGTCATGATTCTTCCCTTGTGGAAGTGAGATCATTTGATCATTGATTTAGTCATAGGTCTTCCTAGGATTACTAAGGATCATGCTTCTACATGGTTGATCAATGACCAATTAACAAAATTAGCTCAATTTTTACCAGTCTAAACTACTTATACTATTGTTCACTTACATAATGTTCCTTCAACAATAGTGTTTAATAGAGGGCCACCGTTCACAAGTAGATTTTGGGACCATATGCACACCTTCTTGGGTACAATGTTAATGTTAGTATATTATTCCATATGTAAATAGATTTCAAACACAAAGGATCATATGGGCCCTGGAAGATTTGCTAAGATCTTGCGTTCTCCAATTTCTTAAGAGTTCAAATATTCACTTAAAGCTTGATTCGAGTTCTCCTACAAAACTAGGTAGCTCAAAAGTTTACATATGGCATTGTATGAGGTTTCATAGCTCACCTCTTTGTTGTTAAAGTCAATTTGATATCAGTTATTAGGTGTTGAGTTGGTTCAACAGACTACAAATGAGATCAAAGTGATTTGACAACAGAAGAAGGTGGCATGGGATAGAGAGAAGTCTCATGTAGATAATCGATAGAGTCCATAGGAGTTTCAATTTTGGGACAAATTATATCTTATGGTTTCACCTTGAAAGGGTGTTATAAGGTTCCCTAAGAGGGGAATGTTGGATCCCCTATCTATAGGGTCATAGCCTATTACAACTCATGTTGGTAAGGAAGAATACAAGTTGGAGTTTCCACATGAGTTTCACATGTTACTCAACATGTTCATTGTCTCCATGTTGAGGAAGTGTCATCCAAAAATAGAGCAGACTATTCATCCAGATGAAGTTCAGCTTTATGTTGATATATCTTATGTTGAGTATCAATATTGTTTATGTTGGATAAGTGTGTTTAGAATTTGAACAAGAACACATAGTGTTGGTGAAGGTGATGTGGCATCACTATGGTATAGAGGAAGCCATGTTGGAACTTGAGGATGAGATGCGAAGAAAGTACCCAACTTTTTTTGTTAAGATTTTTGGGACAAAATACCTCTTAGGGTTTTAAGGTGGTTTGACCTATGACCTATCTTAATTATTTAAACATGTAGATAACATAATTATTAGATTGGATGTTTTCATAGAATGTTTTTTATCTCTCTTTCTGTTATTTGAGATTGGTCTAGTGAGTAGTGGTTCTTAATCAATCACCAAGCCTTAATGTTGGTTGTGGACCTATGGAGCCAACTATACTTGTTCATGTTCTATGTCCTCATCTATTGGGTGGTTAACTATTTCATCAACCAATGACATTCAACATGTTGATCATCAATGGTCTTGCAATGGCTAGTTACTTCCCTATCATTGGAAGAGAACCTATGAGAGTCAATGTGCTATCCCATGATGACAACCATCGATGGGAACTTTGTCATCACTAATAGATGAGAGTTTTGAGGCTCATGACATATGAACAACAAATTGGACGACATCCATTGATGGACCTATTGTTCCTATGAACCAATGAAAGAGATTGATGAGGCCTCATCTTACTCTTTATTGATGTACACTTTATTACCATCTATTGATGGGAGATCAAGTTTTCTTATGAAGGTGGTGTTGACCAATGATGACATGAATATAAATACGAATGCCATTTCATCTTTGAACATCTCCTTATCACTCCTTTTCTATTTATTATAGAGCTATAACTACCGCCTCCTTTCTCCTAGTTTTTCACCTAAGTTGCACAAGTCACCCTTGAAAATATGGATCTATAGTGAGTCATCATTGGTTGATGTCAACAATGATATTTCTACTTATATTAATTTTTGATAGATCTATTGTTTGCTCTTATTTGCTTCTAGTGTGAAGATCGGTATATCTTACATATTTGGATTACATACATGTAATCTGGTCTCCTTTTTCTCTAGTTATCTTGGCGATCCTTCATCTTCTTCTTCCTTGACCCTTATTTTTTGGATTGTTTCTAGGGTTTTACGCTTGGGAATCTTTCACCTTATATTTTCCTTTTCCTTGCCCTAGTTTCTCTAAGATCTTGGAGCTAGGGATTTTGTGAGATGTGAAGGAGTAAAAATTGGTTTATTAGAAAGATCATGGCTTGCTTGTGTTTTTGAGCTTGTGAAATATTAAAGAGTATGGCTCAAAGACTTTTCATTGGCATCTTTCAGTGGACTTGTTTTAACTATTTGTAAGGCGAGTGATATAACATATACTGCATTTAGTAACTATATGATACAGGAAAACCCTTATATCATTTAAATCCCTATTATATGCCAACATATGGAATCTATATAAAGAATTAAGGATGTATAAAGGAAATACATATTTGAATGTTTCATATAGCTCTCTTTCATATCTTTTCATGATGATAATGTATGCTTAGTCAATATGCATGTATTTAGATTTTATCTATGTTGGTAAATGATATTTAAGGTGGTATATGCACTACTACAGAAAAGGCCTTTGGTGTCGGTTATTTAGAGCCTTTAGCGTCAGTTTCTAAGAGACACCCAAGTGGGCGCCGCTAAAGGACGACACCTTCAACGTCAGTTTCTAACCGACGCCATAACCCTTCCCACCACCGAAAATGCACAAGCAAGGGAACTATAGGCATCGGTTCTTAATGAAAACTGACACTATATCTTGATCAACGATGTTGTTTATGAAACAAACACCGACGCCATAACCCTTCTCGCCACCAAAAATGCGCCAACAAGGGAACTATAATCATCGATTAGTAAAGAAAACTGACACTATATCATGGTTAAACACGTCGATTATTAAACAATAACCAATGCCATATCCGTACCAGCACGGCCGTGCCTGGCCACAATAGGTGTCAGTTCTTATAGATAACTGACGCCAACCATGGAAGAGACATCAATTTTTTTCTAATAACCGACACCGTATGTCTTTGGTGTCGGTTTTATACAACTAATCGATGCCTATGTTCTGATTATTTTTTTCTTATTAGTTTGCAGGCCTACTGTATGGCTGGTCAGTAGGATGCAGATCTTGCAGTTCAGTTCTGAACTACAGGTGTACAACATCTATTGATATCAACCAACAACAGGCCACAAACCTGCAAAGTCATTCACATTCAGACACATGTATTGATCAGATACATGTAGAAACCTGCAAAGTCATTTACATTCACATTCAGTTCCATTCATTTCATCTCTTTTCACATTCAGACATTCATGTATTGATTAGAAAAAGTCATTCACATTCACACATATGATAATTCATAAAAAGTGATTCACTTTCACACAAAAATAATTATGAGAACAAAGTTTAGAAATATCATTCTTTATTCATCATCGTCATCATTGTCATCAGATACCCAATTATATTTAAAAATTCCCACTACTTGTAGGGCTTTTGCCCATTGTTCTCTTACAACATCTAATTCCTCCCTCGTATAGGGAGTATGTACATATAATAACTTTCCACCTGTACTGAAGTCAATTTTAAACACTTGCAAAGAGAATTTCATATATATAATTAATAATATATAATAAGATTGATATATTTCATATTATCTAATGAGACTATATATAATACCTTATGTATAGTATCGATTTCCATTGCAGCATATTTGATGATTAGGTCCATAAATCACATCACATAATAGGCGCATGCCCAACCATTGTCTTTTGCATCACACTATAAATTGAAACATACAAAATATTCAAAAATACAAATAAGCACAGTTCACATAAATAATATATACATTGGAGTCGGGAAATTACTTTCACATTCTCCCAAATTAGTGGCTGATTCTTTTTCCTGAGGACCTTTCCTCCAGCTTTTTTTGAACTCTTGTAAATCCCTACATGTTAATGTAACAGATTAAATTGCATAATTATATAGTAATGTAATAACATATGTTAAAAAATATAAAAATATGAAATATTTATCATGGGAATAATGGCCTTGTCATTGTGTGTCTATATAATGTATTCAATTTGTTCCCCGTAGGATCTGGATAATAGATAGTGAACGTCTTGGGGATAATAACTAGTAACTCCCAATGCCTACCACTACATGTAAGAAAGTTAAAAATTAATAACTCAAAATCCACAATAAAAATGTAATTTTCTTAAGTCCAAATTATTAGCAAAGTAAACGTACTCGATATTGAATGAAGCTCTTATCACCATTTTCTTATTTTTACCAAAATATTCAAAAGTAGCACAACATTATGAAGTAACTGAAGAAGGGTCTCTATCTACAAGACTAATCAAAGATGGAACCAAAAATTCCACATGGGAAAATGCAAAATATGTACATATCATGTGTAAGTGGCTGCAAAACATGTATTATGTATGCATTAATATATAAGGAACCAGATCACCGTATATAAAACAAGGTATACGTATGTATAAACAAGATCTCACCATATCCACACCTCTATCATAGATGTGTTCAGCCAATCATAATGAAACAACTCCAAAATATCTTGTATAAATAGCTTGTTATCGTATGATTGACCTACATTAATACATATGCATTAATGCGTATGCAAAACTTGTATTACATATGCATTTATACGTATGCAAAACTGGTATAAATAGATTATTATCATATGATTGACCTGCAACATCCTCTAGAATAGTAACATTTATAGGGCAATCACTACTACAGAAGTGCCTTTTAGTGTCGGTTGTTTAACCCCCTTTGGCGTCGGTTTCTGAACGACGCCTATGTGGGCGCCGCTAAAAGGGTGGACACTTCAGCGTCGGTTAAAAAACTGACGCCTATTTAATATAAAGGCGTCGGTGTTTTATAAAACACCGACGCCAAAAGGGTTCCCGCCACAGAAAACGGCGTCATCTAGGACGCTTTCTGCGTCGGTTATATACTAAACAACCGACGCAGAAAAGTGTCCTAGATGACTCCCATTTCCTGTAGCGCGAACACTTTTGGCGTCGGTGTTTTATAAAACACCGACGCTGTAAGTCTGTGCTGACGGTTATCGGTAAATAACCGACGCCTATATCTATTTTTTTTTTATAAATCTGTTTGCAGGCCTGCTGTGGCTGGTCAGCAGGATGAGAACCTGCAGTTCAGTTTTCTGAACTGCAGGTTTACGACATCCATTGATATCAGCCTACAAACAGGCCACAAACCTGCAAAATTAACATAAAAAGATTCACACAAGTAGATACATTCATACATCAATTCAATTGTCACGTTCACACATATAGAATCATTCAAATACATGTTTTAACATTCAGAAACATTCATTTACAAAGTATCATTCATCATCACTATCAACATCCCAATTATATCTTACAGTTGCCACTGTTTGTACAGCTATTGCCCATTCTTCTCTTACTTCATTTAATGATTCCCTCGTATATGGAGCATGTACATTTTTTAAGCGTTTGCCTATAGTGTGGTCAGTTTTAAACACCTGCAAAGAGAATGATGTATATATATAAGTAATAATATAAAAATAAGATTGATATATTTCATACTAACTAATGAGACTATATATAATACCTCATGTATGGTATCGATGTCCAATGCGGCATGTTTGATAATCATCTGCATAAATCACATCACATAGTATGCGCATGCCCAGCCATTGTCTTGTGTAGCGCACTATAAATTGAAACATACAAATTAATACAACTAAGCACAATTCACATCAATAATATATACATTGGAGTCGGGGAGTCGGGAACTTACTTTTACGTTCTCCCAAGACAATGGCTGGTTCTTTTTCCTTGGGACCTTTCCTCCAGCATTTTTGAATGCATCTAAACCCCTACATGTTAATATAACACACTAAGTTGCATAAGTAAATAGTAATGTAATAAAAGATGTTAACGGATATAAAAAATGAAATATTTCTCACCAGAATAATGCCATTCTCATTACGTGTCCAATTTTAGTGTTTAATGTACTTCCTGCGGGATCTAGATAATAAACAGTGAACGTCCCGGGGACAATAACTAGTAACTCCCAATGTCTACCACTAGAGGTAAAAAGTTAACAATTAATAACTCAAAATGCAAAATAATAATGGAATTTTCTTAAGTCCAAATTATAAATAAAGCAAACTTACTTGACATTGAATGGAGCTATTATTATCGTCTTCATTTGATGACCAAAAATTGTAAAATCATCTATACAATATTGTTGAACACTATCAGGGTCTTTAGCTACCATACTAATCAATGATGGAATCAAAAATCCCACATGATCATATGCAAATTGTTTGCAATGATCTTCGATTAAGTAGCTTCAAAACATATAGACGTATGCATTAATATATAAGAAACTAGATCACCGGATCTTACACAAGGTATATGGATGTATAAACAAGATCTCACCTTATCCATGTCTCTATCATTGATGTATTCAACCATTCATACATAAACAGCTCAATAATATCTTGTATAAATAAAGAGCTGTCGTATGATTGACCTGCATAATCTGCATCTAAAGAAACAATTATAGGGCAAAGTATATTATGTGCCCGTAGCCAACATGCCATTCCCCTACAAGCAGGACCTAACGGGTATTGTAGGTCAGTTGGAACCCAAGTTGGTAATGCGGGAATTGGAGGTGGAGGCCTAGGTGCTCCTGGTGTCTTCTTTTTAACCTGTATATATAATTTCAGATCAGTTGACATCATATATACACATTAACAGTCTAAATCAATGTAAATTTATCTTACAATTTCAGTCGTGTAGAGGACATCTGCTTTGGGCCACAATATGACCCCGCTTTCTGCGTCACCAAGTGTATCAATATCTGGGTGGGCATATGGCAACACAACTTCCCTCCAATCGGGTAATACATGTATCGGGCTCACACGAATGTAGCCCTGCGGCATTGGACTCCCATGAAACGTTGCCCCAGGAAGGGACTGGTAAGCTTGCGCCTCTGCAACAACATAGTTTTCCATTCTTAAGCGGCATGGCTTCAATGCCTACAAATTTACGTAAAGAATGTTATACATATATACATATCATCTTGAAAACATATCATCTTGAAAAGACTAGCTACAATGTCATAAACAATACTTACAGCAGACGTGTTAGGCGATGGGTCTCCGGATTACTTGCAGTCTGTGCACCAGGAGAAGAGTGGGTCGGCATAGGCTGATTGGAAGCCTGAGATGTCTGCCACCGCAGCAATTCTTCCTTGACCTTCTCAGCAACCACATCGTTGAGCTTCTTACCAACTATATCCTCGACTCTCTTATTCTCCTATACATGGATAAAACAAATATTAGCTTTTTATTAATGAATTTCCTTTTGCAGTAACATTATAAAAATAGAATATATATGTTACCTCTTCTTGAGAAAGTCCCGCTCTGGGTTTGCGCTGGGATGGCCCAAAGAATGCTTTGATGCCCACACCAGCGCCGGCACCTCTAACACGTCCAGGATGCTCTGGGTTACCCAGAGCAACTGTCAATTCATCCCTTGTGCCCTGAGGGATGAACGTGCCTTGTTTTCTCTGCTCGTGCAGCTCCCGCTAATCACCATAAACAAAAATTGGTAAGTTAACACCACAAATAATCAATATTCAAATGATTGCTCTAAGAGTTGTATTTTACCATTTTTGCAGCCGCCTCAGCAGTTTCCGGCTTCTTTATTTCACCCTTCTTGTTTTTCCTGCCAGCTATCCAGATATCATGGCGAGGGAAGGGTGTGGCTGCAGACTCCTGAGTAGCCGCAGACTCCGCCTGTAGTCTTTGGCGAACGCTTGCATAGCCTTTTGGACCCATAGTATGATCATGTACATTCAGTGCACGCCTTGCTTTTTGTGCGTCACTGAGGGCCTAGTTAGTATGCACATTTATAATTACGTTAGTAGCACTAAATCTTAATCTTGAATAGGTGAATACAATGTATATTAATTAAAATGGGAGTGACGCCTAATACCTTGAATTCTTCAGATTTTCTTGAAGCAACAAAATTGTCCCAATCTTCTTTGTCCAAGAAGTTCCATTGTTCAAGGGCTGACTTCTTCTTCTTATCACCCTGTCTTATGTATTCTCTGTTCAGATTTGTCCTGTAATTCCTAAGCATCTTTCCAGCGCGTTGCATCACACTTTTACGATGCAACATCTCATCCAATGCAAACAGATTCTGTAAAATAGAAATGTTATTAACTAGTACCAAAAATATAATTGCAAATAATAGAATTTGTAATCTACAAAAAAGAATTGCAAATAATAATAACTCACGCATAAATCTTTCCATATCAAGTCTTTCTTCGCCTGAGGAACTTTATGCCAATTATCATATTTAACACCACAATGGCTTCGAGTGACAACCCCAAGATAGTTTATAAAATTATTGCGGTTCACTCCAATTGCATTCCCTCCATTATCAAACTCCACAACCAATTTGGATCCACTGCCACTCAGCGCAAGTAACTTTTTCAACAGAGTGATACCCCTTTTCTTGTTAAGTTTTTGTTGCTGCGCATCAAGTTGCTCAATTGCTTCAGTGGGTAGCTGTGCATCATCAACCTAAAATTTGACAAAAATAAACACACCGAATTAAGCCAATATAGAAATACAGGATATATGACATAACTAGAAGATAATGAATTTTATAGAAATACGGGATATGTTTTTAGAACTTACGTTGGTATCCTCGTCATGCTCGTCATGGACAGCATGCTCATCATGGACTTCATGCTCATCATGGACATCATTCTCATCATGGTGAGCCATCTAAAAATTTCATTAAAAAGGAAAACATTTAGCATTTGTATCAACTAGAATAAGGAAAACATTTAGCATTTGTATAAACATACATGTCTCTAAAATTGTGATCTTTTATCAATTAGCAATCCTTCAATGTACAAGTAATATAAAAAACAATGATTGTTCACATTCTAGGCCAACAAACACATTTCATGTCATTCTTATATATAATAAATGTGTACCACCTATCCCATCCTTGAACACCTAATCTCACTAGTAAGTGTATAATGTGTATTGGGTTTTCAAGAAAATTTCGGCAGCATTTCCCCGCTGTTCTCTAAGTACATATGTACTTAGAGAACAAACGGGGAAATGCTACTGAAATTTTCTCGAAAACCCAATACACATTATACACTTACATCCTAAGTGAGATTAGGTGTTCAAGAACAGTCCCAAACCGGGGACTATCCAAGATTTACTCCTAATGAGTAAATTTTGGACGGGTTTCTAGGCCAACAAACACAATAATAGATATCTACAATGAAGCCGGACTCCATACAAACAGTATATAATTTAGTGATTGTTCATTCTAATTTATATCAATGTACAAGTAATATAAAAAACAATGATTGTTCACATTCTAGGCCAACAAACACATTTCATGTCATTCTTATATATAATAAATGTGTACCACCTATCCCATCCTTGAACACCTAATCTCACTAGTAAGTGTATAATGTGTATTGGGTTTTCAAGAAAATTTCGGCAGCATTTCCCCACTGTTCTCTAAGTACATATGTACTTAGAGAACAAACGGGGAAATGCTACTGAAATTTTCTCGAAAACCCAATACACATTATACACTTACATCCTAAGTGAGATTAGGTGTTCAAGAACAGTCCCAAACCGGGGACTATCCAAGATTTACTCCTAATGAGCCAATCTTGGACGGGTTTCTAGGCCAACAAATACATGTGTTGTCATTCTTATATATAATAAATGTCTATAAAGTACAGGCAACATGGTTAATCCTAATCAATAGAGCATTATTAAATAATAAATCAAGAAATCAATAGTTTCAAACAAAAGGTCTAGGAATCTTTACTAGACATTATATGTATCCCTAATCATCATATTTAACATACTACATTATTATGAACATCCAGATCAGATTAAGATCATACTATGTTATAACCATTGGTTTAATAACCCTATTTCTGCATGTACATGTTTTTCAACTTTAAAACCCTATAATTCATGAAATCATTCTAATTCAATTTAATATGTTGGGATCACATAATTATATAATGACATCAGAATATATAGAAGAATCATAATTAACATGATTAACAACATGCTCATCAAACTAGGGTTTTCTTGAATATCATCTAATATTTGTGTACTAGACATTATATTTATCCCTAATCATCATATTTAACATACCATTATTATGAACATCCAGATTAGATTAACTCTAATCAAATACATTACATGCATTTTTATCACAACAATTTGATCGATGCATAAAAAAGCAGAGCAGCTAGCAGCGGGAAGACCAACCTTGTCAGAGGGAAGAAGGCAGAGGCTCCGGTGGCTCTGGCTGGAGAAGTAGCTAGCAGCGACGGCGGTGGAGGAGCAGCTAGCAGCTCCGGTGGCTCTGGCGGTGGTTGCGGCGGCGCGACGACCGTGGAAAAGCACCAGGCGGCGCCGAAGAGTCAGGCGTGGCGGCGGCCTCAGGCGCTTGGAGCAGCAGGGGCAGGCAGCAGGGGCGGGCAGTAGGGGCGGCGGAGAAGGGGGCGCGGAGAAGGAGGAGTGGTGGTGGAGAAGGGGGCGCCGGAGAAGGGGGCGCCGGAGAAGAAATAGCCGGAGAAATGGCACTGGAGAAGAAATCGCCGGAGAGAAATCGCCGGCAGCAGAGAAATAGGGTAATTGCTCGCAATGAAACAGAAGAAAGGGGAAGAGTCGGGCGATCGCGGAGTATTAGTTCCCATATAGCGTCGGTTGTTTGCATCCACCGACGCCTAAACATCTTTGGCGTCGGTTGTTTGCAACAACCGACGTCCAATTGGACGATATTTTCATGAAATTGTTTGGCGGGAACAACCTTCCGCGTCGGTTATAAAAGGATAACCGACGCTGAAAGTGACACTTTTTGCGCAAATTTTCATCGCACATAGGCGTCGGTGTATACCTACATGACCGACGCTGACAATGACACTATTTTTTTTTTATCTAAATTTGGATTTCGCGGCCGACTTTCAGCGTCAGTTTGTTATAAACCACCGACGCTGAATACAAAGCGGTACCCGTGTCTGGCTGGTCTTTGAATATAGACGTCGGTTTGCTTAAAAAACCGATGCCTAACATATAAGGCGTCGGTTTTTCTTAATAACCGACGCCCAGAAAAGTGACATTGAATGCTATTTCTGTAGTAGTGAATTTGAATCATGTTCGCCTATCCATATTGTCATACCCCTACAATTAGGACCTAACAAGGTGTGTAGGTCCCTTGGAAGCCAACCTGGTACTTTAGGAGGTGGAGGTGGAGGCCGAGATGTAGCGAGTGTCTTCTTTTTGACCTGTATATATATAATTTCAGATCAATTGACTCATATATATACACTAACAAATTAACGTAATGTAAATTTACCATACAATATTAGTATAGATGACATCGTCTTTGGGCCACATTATCACTCCATGTTCTACCTCACCAAGTGTTTTAGAATCTAGGTGGCCATATGGCAGTGGAAGATCCCTCCTATCCGGGAGTATATGTATCAGGCTCACATGAACCGCACCAACTGGTACTAGAGTCCCATGAAACATCTCCCCTAGAAGGGCTGGGTAAGCCTGTGCCTCTACAACGATATATTCTTGACTTTTTAGATGGCATGGCTTCAACCCCTACAAATGTACGTAAAGAATGTATATACATATATACATAAAAATATCATCCTGAAAAGACTAGCTACTATATATGTCATAAAAATACTTACAGAGGACGTGCTAGGTGGTGGTTCTACAAGATTAATACTCCCAACCTCTATAGTAGGAGAAGAGCGAGCCGCCATAGGTACTGTCTGAGTGGCAGTCTGAGACACCTGCCACTTGCTAATTGTTTCATTGACTCTCTTATCAAGTGTTTCCTTGACTCTCCTATCAAGTGCTTCCTTAACTCTCCTATCAATTAACTGATCGACCTATACATGGACAAAAGAAATGCTAGCTTCTGATTATTGAATTTTCTTTCGCAATAACATTCTAAAAAAGAATAAGTTACCTCAGCTTGTGTGGGATTGGTTTGAGTTGTGATGGACCAAAGAATGCTTTGATTCCCACACTAGCGCCTTCACCCCTAACACGTCCAGGATGATCTGTGTTACCCAGAGCAACTGTGAATTCATCCCTTGTGCCCTCAGGGATGAACTTGCCTTCCTTCCTTTGCTCGTGTAGCTCCCGCTAATAGACATCAATAGAAATTGGTAAATAAACATAACAATAATCAATATCGATCGATTTCTCTAAGAGTTGAATTTTACCATTTTGGCAGCCACCTCAGTAGTTGTGGGCTTCATTATATCTCCCTTCTTGTTTTTCCTCCCAGCTATCCACATAGCATGGTGAGGCATATGTGCGGGACCAATAGTAGAGGACTCATGAGTAGCAGCAGACTGAGTAGTAGACTCAGCTTGTAGTCTTTGGCAAACGCCTGCATAGCCTCTTGGACCCATTGTGTGGTCATGCACATTCAGTGCACGCCTTGCTCTTTGAGCATCACGGATAGCCTTGTTAGTAAGCACATTGATTTGGTTAGTAACACTAAAGGTTAATCTTGAATAGGTGAATTCATAAGAATGCATATTAATTAAATTGGGAGTGGAACTTAATACCTTGAATTCATCTGTTTTTCTTTGGGTAACAAACTCCTCCCAGTGTTTGGTGTCCAGGTAGTTCCATTGCTCAGTGGCTACCTTCTGCCTAAATTTATTTTTTAAAGAGAATACAAACAAAAATTATTACTATAGAGTTAGTCAAAAAATGATCAATGTGTAGAATTGGAAATCAATCAAGAACCTCTTCTCAACATCACATATGTAATCTCGGGTGAGATTTGTCCTATAGTTCCTTAGGACCCTCCCACAACATTACATCACACATTTACCGTGGACTATCCAAGATTTACTCCTAATGAGTAAATCTTGGACGAGTTTCTAGGCCAACAAAATATAACACCACTCATAAGTAGGCGGGTCTGATCACATTTAATTTTTAGGAGCGAACCTAAGGACATTTTTTCTTAAGGCCAATTTGGATTTTAGTCCAATTAATAAAAAGTGATTAACAAGGTTTGATTGAGTTGACTATCTTTTTATATAAATAAGTTATGTAAGGAAGTAAATAAAATAAAAATAAAAATTAAAAATAAGATAAAAAAATTATAAAAGAACATAGACATAAGATTTCACCACCACTACATGTATTTGCTCACTTACATTGCATCATTCACAATTTGGATATTAGATCAAGGGTCAAACACATTCTAGATCTTGTTAGAGTATCTAAATCATAAGGACAAAGTTCCCCATTGAATTGAGGTCTCATTACTTATATATCATGAACCCATCACCTCAAAGAATGTCATTCCAACATCACATCTAGGTTTCATTGATGATTTATTGATGCTCTAATTTCATATACATATGTTTGTACTATAGGATTTTAATAGACATGATAAGTACCTAATCTATAAAGCATTATTAAATAATAAATTAAGAATTCAATAGTTTCAAACATGCAATAATTCACAATACAATGTTATAAACTACAAGAAACATGGATAGATGAGACTAGAGTTCATATTAGATTAAAAAATAGCAAATTAGGACAAAGTCCATCACTAAAGTGCCAAACACAGGATAAATGCATAATTAGCATCAAATATAGGACAAAAGGCTAGATTAGAACCCTAATGTACTCAAACCTGTATAAAAATTACTGATTTGTATAAAAAATACCATTGGTCTAAGATCCAATGCTAGCATCCCTCACCCATTTCCCGCACCTTGTGGGAAGGGGGCTAACCAATGCTTGTTGGCGGAGGAAGAACGGTACCTTCGCGGTGGCGGTGACGACCAGGAGCAGCAAGCAAGCGGCCAGCGGTGAGCAGGAGAAGGAGAGCAAAAGCAAGCGGTGGTGAGCAGGAGAAGGTGTCGGAGCAACGAACGGCGGAAGCTAGAGAAACAAACGATGATGGTTGGAGCAATGAACGGTGGCGGCAATAGCGAGAAAAGGAGCAGTGAGTGGTGGCCGGAGCATATAATCGATCGCCAGACCTAAGCTCGGAGTTGATGAAACAGAGAAAGGGGAAGAGTCTGGCTCGTGCAGGTGTATTAAGTTAACAATAGGCGTCGGTTATTCAAAATAGGTGACACTTAAAACAATCAGCGTCGGTTGCCGTAAAAACCAAGGTCAAAAGGGGGGTAAAAATTTTCACGGGGACAACGTGGGAAAACACATCGGCGTCGATTATTGCAAGAAAACTGACGATAACAATGTGCCCAATTTCTGTCTTGTGAAAAATCTTTAGTCGTCGGTTAATTATTTAATAACCGACACCGTATGTTAATTTTTGGAGGTAATTTTTCCCATTGGAAAATTTAGATTTGGCGGTCGATTTTAGGCGTCGATTTCTTATTAAGGAACCGACACTAAATTAAAAGTGATACCCGTGTCTGGCCACTCTTCACAGATAGATGTTGGTTTTGTATTCAACCGACGTTGTAGGGTTTAGGCGTCGATTTCTTGTATACAACCGACGCCTATAAATGTGGTGTTATAAGCCATCTCTGTAGTAGTGATGTATGATTATCTTATACCCCATGATATGGAATTTAAGGTCTATGATATCCCTTTTTATAGACAAATTAGAGAGTAGATATTATTCATTCAGCTCTCTAGTAAGGACAACACCTATCTAACTTGTATATCAAAAAGTATATAATATCATTGATTTTATAAGAACTATCATATAAGGTTCTTAAGGCTTTCTTCTATATGTTACCATGTTGAAAATTTCTAGAATAACATTGATATATAGAAATAGCTTATTTATGCAAGAATATGGCTTTCCTTTTTTCTTAAATCTTGAAACAAGTATGTCTCTTATATCATTGAAGTGTTTTTAGTTACTTCTCATGCATAGGTGAGTAGATAAAAATGACTATGGTGTTCCTAATTGAACATAAGACTTGTGATGGCTTAATGTGATATCCTTGAGAGGACTAGACCAAGATTTGTTCTCTTATGTTGCAATAAGGCCGTGTAGAACCTGGATCTTAATGCAAGGCCTTAGTACAACAAAGAGGCATTATAGTAAACCACGCTATTTTGGTAGATGTAATTGTATAATAACATGTTGTACATCTTCTCGATTTGCAAAGGGTTGCTTAATACTTTAATCACTCTATTGTTCATTGTGTGTAACTTGATTGATATAGTAATAAAAAAAATTACTATAACTAAAAAAGTGAAACTGTAATCTTGTAGTTCACTAGGTAGATCTATTTCCTTGATTCATTTGGGAAAATAGTGAAACATGTTAATCTTGTAACAATATATCAATTTTGAGGAGATGCTTGAAGTCATATATTAGTGAATATATGGGGGAAATTGGGGTTGATATACCCTAACATATTTAAGTCTTGTTGGGAGTCAACCCTGATCAAATGAGTGAATATATATGATATGTAAAGGAGAATAGTTGGAGTCATGTCTCAAGTTTTCAAAGGGTCAATACCCTATTTTGTTACATGTGTACCCAAGATATATTTTTTATATGTGGATCCTCTTATAAATGATTTCCATAGTTAATCTAGCCTTTTAGAACTCTACCTTTTGTTGCCCTCATTTCAATTTGAGGAAGTTTGTAGAGAACTAATGGAGTTTAAATATCCTTACATCTTTTATAGATTTCTAGAGAGACTTCATAGTGACTTGTTGGTTGTTTGAGAGATACGACCAAAACTACTTAGGGAATATTAAAATATATAACTCAACTATCTATAATATATGTTCAAGTTTATATAGTGAATACCATGGGTCTGCTTATGATGTGTTTTCTCTTTCTACATGAGTAATGCGTGATTCATATCATGGTCCAGCGATCACGATTGTGTAGGTATAACCATGGTTAAACCATACCATTTTATATACTACTTGCTCAATAATCTAAATATTTGCAATTGCATTTCATTAATTAAAACATATATCCTTTGGCTTTGCAGCGAAAACTAGCCCCAAGATGTGGTTATTTTTCTCTTGGCATGTCTCAGTCTAAGTTGGGACAAAATCTTATTGGTGGTATGTTTTCCTTTGATACAATATTTTCTTTATATCTATTGAGAAAGCATGTTCTCAATTCACTTGTTATGATGGGAATCCTTGCATTTCTTGATGATCCTGAGTGTGAGTTCGTACTCCTTGCATCATGTGTTGGAATTCCAAAAGATGTTCTCCCTTCGAATAAAACCACTAGATTCCACTTCTTCTTCTTAGGAGTAATTTGATTGTGTCTTTGAAATTGCTTAAAACACATTATTTTTTGTGATGCACAAGGATTTGGTGATATATAGTCTCATATAGACACACTACATATGCATCTTGGCAGTTTTGGCATTTCTACATCCCAAGATGTTGGCATCTACATGTATGTCTCTTTTTACCAACTCCAGAGAGCTCCTACCATGTCCTATTTGATGTTAGTTCTATTTGTGTTGGTGTCCCTTTTGAAACTACTTATTCTTCATTTGGTAACATAATAACATATTTTTGTTGGTTCAAGTCAACATGTACTATTTCAGCCACCCCAAACACATATTTTCCTTTGGAAGATGCTTACAGCACATGATCTTGTAGTAGTTCAAGACTTTTGGATTATCTCAACAACAATTCTCACTTCTCTATTGGCAAACCATGCACAAGATTTTCTTATAGTCATTCATATTGATGATCTTGGATTATTTATGCCACCTATTTAATATCGAGCTATTCCATGCTA